>OY992890.1:83540868-84140868 GCA_963921405.1 Cepaea hortensis
CCATATTCCCTCCTCTTCCCTCTTCCTCCTCCTCCCTCCTCCTCCTCCTCCTCCTCCCTCTTCCTCCTCCTTCTTCCATCCTCCTCCTCCCTCTTCCTCCTCCTTCTTCCTTCTCCTCCCTCCTCCTCCCTTTTCCTCCCTCCTCCTCCTCCCTCTACCTCCTCACTCCTCCTCCTCCTCCTCCTCCTCCTCCCTCTACCTCCTCCCTCCTCCTCCTCCTTCTTCCTTCTCCTCCCTCCTCCTCCCTTTTCCTCCCTCCTCCTCCTCCCTCTACCTCCTCACTCCTCCTCCTCCCTCCTCCTCCCTCTTCCTACTCCTTCCTCCTCCTCCCTCTTCCCTCTCTCCCTCCTCCTCCTCTACCTCCTCCCTCCCTCTTCCTCCTCCTTCTTCCATCCTCCTCCTCCCTCTTCCTCCTCCTTCTTCCTTCTCCTCCTCCTCCTCCCTTTTCCTCCCTCCTCCTCCCCCCCTCCTCCTCCTCTCCTCCTCCCTCTACCTCCTCCTCCCTTCACATTCCTCCTCTCCCTCTTTCTCCTCCTCCCTCTCCTCCTCCTGCTCCCTCCTCCTCCCCCATCCTCCCTCCTTCCTCCCTCCTCCTCCTCCTCCCTCCTCCTCCTCCTAATCCCTCCTCCTCCCTCCTATTCCTCCCTACTCCTCCTGTCTCCGCCCTCCTCCTCCCTCCTCCACCTCCCTCTTCCTCCTCCCTCCTCCATTTACCCAAGACAGACAGACAGTCAGACAGATAGTCGGGAACGGGATCTTATATGACTACTTATATGATTTAAATGAGATGCTCTCCACCATGGGCTAGACTGGGTCAGACAGACAGACAGATAGATAGATAGACAGACAGACAGTCGGGAACGGGAACTTATATGACTACTTATATGAATTAAATGACATGCTCCCCATCAGGGTCTGGGCGAAGACGGGCTGGGTCAGACAGACAGACAGACAGACAGTCAGACAGACAGATAGTCGGTAACGGGAACGAGAACTTATATGACTACTTATATGAATTAAATGAGATGCTCCCCACCAGGGTCTGGGCGAAGCCGGGCAGGGTCAGCTGTGTTAACTAAAAATCATCCATCAAAAATTTGTAAAAGTACCAGCTTAGATGATGAAATGTGTAGATTGAAACATATTTTTTCTAATCCACCAGTCTTACGATTACCCAACATAAATTTACCCTTTATTTTGACCACAGATGCGAGCGCTGTCGCAATAGGAGGATGCTTGATGCAGGAAGTGGATGGCATAAGACACCCAATTCTCTATGTGAGCCGCAAACTAAAGAAGGCTGAGACTCGGTATGCCACAGTTGAATTAGAGTGTTTGAGCCTATTGTTTTGTATATTGAGATTATCTAAGTTCCTCTTAGGGAGTCACTTTGTGGTCCTCACTGACAGTTCGCCATTATTGGTCCTTAACCAGGGGTCGCCTAAAAACCATCGGCTACAAAGATGGCGTCTTCTACTTCAAGATTTCGACTTCGAAATCCGCCATATCAGAGCCACCGACAACATTATGGCTGACCTTTTATCACGGCAAATAAATGCGCCAGTAGAATGACTCTGATCACATCGACCATTAGCCATACTATAAACTGTGATACTTTTAGTCGGTTGCATATTACAGTGGAACTCTACACCTGCTAGAGTACTCTCAGTGATTAGTTTAATTACGACACCCAAGAACATGATACGTTACTTTGAGAACTATACCATCAAGTGCCTAAGCGCTAGAACGATTCCAGCAAGATACAGTAACTGTGTTTGGGTCAACCAATAAGATCAACCAGCGAACTAACTCCGAATTCTGTAAGAACTCGTTATATGGGACATTAAGAACATTCCATACTTGCTGTTACTACGTAACTTTACAAACAGCCGAAACAGAACGACATCGACTACAACACTCAAGAGACAGCCATACTAGCTTTACCATTCATGGCATAACACGCTAGCAACAGGAGGACAACGCGCACATCATCGTTGGATTTAATTAATTAATTAGTTTAGGACTAAATATGTATTATATTTCCATTATTGATGTATATAAATTGTATTAACCTGTAATTTGTACATATTCGACATTAATATTACAGGCGGTACCATTCCTAGGCTAAAGAACCGTCCTATACAATTGTCTCTGTTTAAATTATAACCCATTTTTGAGTCATCGTACAAGAAGTACGTATTTTCTTAAAGGGCAAATATCGCCTAGCCCATTTTTTCTAAGGGCAATAACACTTACCTCAACTTTAATTATATATTTTAACCAAATACTATTTTTAATGAAAATTGAGTGAATGACTGTGTGAATGGATTAAATGAGAGAACGATACACTTGGCGGACAAATTGTACGCAAACCGTATTTATTTTAATTTGTCTGCGTCTTTCATGTAAATTGCATGACTTGTCGAATTTGTGAATACATGTGTAGTACTTAGTTTAATAGTGAGTTAATATACTTAGTTTAGCAGTTAGGATACATCTAAGCACCACTACTTGGAATGCCTGATCATGTATTGCACACAGTGCAGTAATTCATGATTAAGGTTATCCCAACTCGTGACGCTTGGAAATACGCCACACATTCAGCACACACAGTACACAAACCTTAAAACTCAACACTATCAAGTTAAAATACAGTCACTTTATTAGAAACATCAACTTATTAGTCAAGCACACTAACAAGCCAACAGGGACACTTGTAGTATGAGGGGGATAAAATAACAAGGTAACGACATATTTTGCATTAGATAACATACGAGAGTAAAAGTGTATTGAAATGCACACACAAATCAAGATTTGAAGGTGTACTTAATTAGCCAGGACTTCGGTCTTGTTAACTCTCTTAACAGAGGTTAATTGTCTGGGTACCAGTTGGGTACAATTGAGAAGGGCGGGTTGTAAATACAACTACTTAAACGTCACGTAACTTCGGTCTGATAAGCATTGTTAAGGACACAGGAGACAGAGTGATCTCTTTACCAAATCAGAGAAGTGGTGTATGGGAGAATACATGAGTTTTAATGCCAGTATATAGGTTACCAGGTTACTGTCCACCAATCTACAAACACCAACTTTATGTGATTAGGTGACAGAATTAGAATACATCTAATTACCCAATAACAAGCCATATTAGGGGGGAGGGGGGAATCCTGTCACCGCCTCACCGTTAGATATATTAGTTAGAGGGCTACAACTCCAGCCCAAGGGAGAGAACAGAGCCCGAGTAATCTAGAGCCTTCTAGAAGGACTGGCCAATAAGTCCAGGGTTCCGTGGACACTGATGTGGCCCGCCTATTGCGGGGTCCACGAGGAACTCGGACAGAGTTACCACCCGTGTCGGAATGGGACACGTGTGGACCGGCAGAGGACAGACGGACTTGAGAGAGGCAACAGGGCCTGCCTTTGAGGGACTCTATAGATATCAATAGATATATAGACATAGGCTAGATAGTTTGCTAGACTGTTAAATGATACTTATGTGTTTGATGTTCACTATTTGGGATATGTAATATAGCGCGGGTCTGTTTACCCACTGCGCCAACGCATACTGTATATGTAAATACAATAAATATTCGATCTCATAACGAACAGATTTATTGTTGCCTGTATGAACCCAAGGTTGGTTACCTAGATACGAGCAAGACTATGACAGTGATCAATTCTGTTGAGATGTTGTCTGGACCTGGGGTCTTGCTAGATTTTATATGATATATGGTTAAGAGCATTCTGAACTTCTATCTTCAGAATTGATGGTCCATTACTCCAAATGTCATATTGTTCTTCTCTTGTATCATCATAAAGATGTTTCACATAATCTAACCATACAAGTAAAATCTCATGTTTTTTCTATTATGATTCTTCCATCTTTTGTTTTCAGCAGCATGTTGATGTGGATGTTCTCCTGAATTATTTTGTGCATTAATTTGGTAGTTTTAATATTGTGTTGTTTTTCAATTTCTATGCAATCTTTTTCAAGCCATGCTTCTTTTGCTTTTTTACATAATGTTCTGACTTTCCTGTGAATCTCTTCATATTTGTCAGGAATATTTTTGTTGTGTCTTCTTGTTTCTAGTTAGTCTTAAAATGTCTTCAGTCATCCATTTCTTACGGCCCACTTTTTTAAATTTTGGGATAGTTGTTTCTGCAGCTAAATTAATTGAATTTTTCAACATTTCCCATCTTGAAATAAGATCCGTACCCACAGGGCAAATGAAATAGAAGGAAACATAAAATTACACAGAGAAGACCACCAACAAAAAAAATGGCAAGGTGGACGAGCGACCACCACCCACGGAGAAGACCAAAAGAATGAGGTGAATAATAAATAATATTAATATAATGGTGCATGATGGTGTAAGATGGTGCATGATGATGGAAATGACCACATGTTCACATGCACCCACTGTGAACGGACATTTACAGCGCAAATTGGCCTTATCAGTCACATTCACCACCGCCATTGGTAAAAGTTATTATGCCTTTTTAAAGCACAAACTATCGTCAGTCAAGACGGCAAGGTACCAATGATGAAAATAATAATATAAACAGAAACACACACATTAATTAATATTATATATATACACACACAAACAAGTCTAAAACGGTCGGTAACGCAACTTAATCAGGCAGGATACAATATACAAGAAGCAGTATATTATATATAATTATTATATATATATTATTATTATTATTAATATATCGGCTTAGAATTGATATACAGACGTGAAAAGGGTACCGTTGGATTTGTTATTTTAAGAGGTATCTAACTAATTCAACTCTGCAGGTTGCATAATTAAAAAGCAATTAGTTTCAGTTACTTAGAAAACTAGAAAATGTTACTAATTTAGTAATTTAATTAATTACTAGTAAAATAAAATAGTATAGAATAGTTAAAAGCCCTGTGAAGCCGTGAAAGTGAACCGACCCCGGAATTGACCCCACAACTTTCGGAACGCGAGGCAGGCTGCTTGGCCACCGAGATAGTATGACGATATTCAACACCTTTAAACGGCAAATGAATGATGTAGTAAAATATTCAAGATTACCAAACTGAGAATGTCTTTTAACATTTAACATGCACATGCCGCCATGTTTCCAATTAGGGTTGCAAATTTTTTTGACCAAAAACATCTAGAAACGACCCAAACAACATCCATAAATATCTAGATTTTGTTGGAAAGTATATAGGGAAAATATCCAGATTGAGAAAGTAAGAAATTACATATGTATTGATGTGACACACACAGTGAACAACAAGGGTTAGAATTAAATTGTAAAAAGACACAGATTATGGTCGTCACTAGGAAGAACGAAATACCACAATGTAATATAATACAAGTAAATGGGAATATTCTTCAACAAGTGAATAGGTACAATTATCTCGGAACAGTAATAACATCTGATGGGAGATGCCTTGAAGAGATTAGAACAAGAATCGCCATGGCAAAAGTAGCCTTTAGCAAGATGAAAAACATACTGACCAATAAAAAGATGTCAATTGAAACGAGAAAAAGAGTGTTGAGATGCTATATAGAACCTGTACTTTTATATGGATGTGAAGCTTGGATAATGAGCAGTCAGGCTGAAAAACATCTGATGGCTGTAGAAATGTGGTTTCTGAGGAAAATGCAAAGAATACCATGAACAGCCAGAAAGACCAATGAACAAGTCCTTCAAGAAACAAATGAAGATCGTAAACTGATTGGAGACATTAGACGTAGACAGTCACAATTGTTTGGGCATGTTATGAGAAGAAATGATTTGGAGAACTTGGTGACAACTGGTAAGATCGAGGGGAACAGACCAAGGGGAGGACCTAGAAGCAAGTATCTGGATGGCTTGGCCTTGTGGCATGATCGAGACAGAAACACGGAACTGATCCACGACTCTGGTGATCGAGTGAGATGGCAGAACATGACCGCCCACGCTTACCGGCATGGCACATGATGGATGGGTGGATTGATGTGACTGCTGGTCTACCTGGCGAAGGTGCTTACGGCTTTCGCCGTAACCCCGTATATTTTCGTGAGTAACGCAGCTGCGCCCGAACCTGGCAGCTGTTCGAACCGCGCTGGTAACTTACTGGGGTATGTGAGCCGGTCGCTCAGAAGAAAGCAATGGCAAACTACTGAGCGTAATCTTGCCTAGTACATCAACAGCAGCTGAAAAATGATGATGTTAACTGCAACGTCCTGTAAGGGATATGCAACATTAAAAAAATGATGTGACTTACCCTATAGAATCATGTCCTCATCTTCACTTGTCTGTCTCACAAGATGCACTCAGCTTGGATGGTGAAGTTGAAGCTTCAGATTCAAAATGACTCAGCTGTTCCAATTTCTTTTAATACACGACAAGGGAGCTAATAAGTTGAACAGCATTTTCTTGCTCTCATCAGGCCAAATCTTATTGTCAAGATAGCATTTAAGAGGTCAAGTTTCATCCTGTTTCTTAGTGTACATTTTACATAATTCATAGTACTGAAAACTCTTTCCACATCAGCATTTGAATGGGGTGGTAGTATCATGGCAGACCTCGCACATTCAAAGAGCTCACAGAATGGACTATTACCTGAGGCATCTTTAAATTGTCTTACTTCTCTCCAAAAGGCTTCAGTTTCTGTTTTGTTTCCCCAGTCAACCAAATTTATTTTGGTTAACTAATATTCTGCTTCCGCCACACTATTATCAGTAGCCCCTAAAAATGTCATAACTTGACAATATTTAGGTATGTCCTTTACTGGCTGAAGTATGTTGTTAACAGAAAAGAATTAAATATTTTTCAATACATCTAAATTTTCAGGAAGTCTTAGCTTCAATTGCTTGAATAATGAGAGAAGAATATCTTGACAGCGCTTTCTTACGTTGTTCTCTTCATTTTCTGTTAACAGTCCTTTTGTTTTTAAGCCATCAATTTTTGATTCGATTTGGTATCTCAGGTATGGCTTAGGAGCCAAATAGCTCTCTATAGTGCAAGTGAACAAATCTGCTCTAGAAGTTGGCAATATAAGTCTTTTACCAATTGAGTGAAATAGCAAAGTGAGATCGTCAATTAATTTAACTTTATCAACATTTTGAGATTCAAATAGTTTATTAACTTTTTGCACTTCACTTAAAATGGGTAGTAAAAAGAGAAGGAATGCCAAATTTTTTTCATCACTGTACATTCCATATAGTATTTCAGCTGTGTAGCACTTTTCACTGTGTCTTGTTATTTCGAAGTGTGGCTTCAACTCCAACCATTGGTTCACAATGACTTATACAGCTGGTTGAATTGATAACCATCTAGTTTTGCAATATGACAGAATTTTCAGTGGTGAGGAACTATCATTTAATCTATATCTATAAAACAGAGTGTATGACTATGTGTGTGTGTAGTTGGCTATGTATTGGATGCGTTCGATAACGGTACATCCGATTGAGATGAAATTTTCTACACGTCCTTCTTTCATTCCTGTGCAACCGACTGTAATAGTTTCTTAGTGTAAAATAGGCTACTTACTTAATAACATTTAATTTTTCATTATATAATTTCTATATAGCAGGGGGACTTCACTCTAGAAAAGTTATTTCAAGGGGCATAACTTTTAATAACATTTCTATATACTTTATAGTCATATTGTTGGACATACTTGCACTATTGTTAAACTCTTTGTCTATAGTTATTTTCAGGCATATGAGTTATAATAAATAATGATATAATCTTTAAGGCATTTTCAAAGTTTTCATAAAAATAATGCATAATGCATAACATTGTAACCCATCTTTTTCTGCTTAAAGAAGTTATCAACTATGTCGGTGATTAAAAACAGTTATTTCAAGCTACCTGATACGGGGGAGAATGGCACGCAAAAACTACAATAAAAAACCACAGCCAACCAAGATGTGCAGCGTGGGAGCCGCCAAGGCCGGACAGAAGACGAATGTGAACCTACCTGTAAGCTGCAGCAAAGACCACATAACTACAGTCAACTCAACTGAAGCTACCACGAGGAAGACCGAGATCAGCCCACCACAGACAAGAGCCAAGACAACCGAGAAAAAGGAGGAGAAAGACACAAGAGCCGGCAACACCGACTTCAAGACAGCCAAATGGGTTGTAAAACGTGTCCAAGAGGAGCTGTCAGACGACGAAATCCTGAACCAGCTGCAGAAAGAAAACCGCCACATCAGAATCCTGAAGGCACAGCGGATCATGACCTACTCAGGGATCCCTACAACGCTGGCGGGGGTGACGTCTGAGGGTTGTGAGATCCCACAAGTGTCGATAAAACAAAGACTTCAACAGTCTGAGGGATTTATACCCAAGATCACCCAATGCTCCAGATGCCAGAGGGCCGGACACAGCAGAGCACTATGCCGCAGCAAAACTGAAATCTGCCGCTACTGCGCCGAGCATCACACTTTTAGTGAGTGTCCGTTAGTCAAGCTGGGCGTGGACTTCAGGGCGCCTAACAGGAAACGTAAGTGCGCCAACTGCATGGGACATCATGGAGCACGATACCTGGGTTGTCCGTACCTCCAAAGACACAGGGACGTGTTAAAAATCGCCACTGTCACCAAGACACCATTTAAAGACGCAATGCGGAGGTGCGAAACAGCCACGGGCATCTCGCAAACTGAAAGAGCACAGCTGCAGAGGGAGATCGACGAGCTGAACAAACAAGTCAAACTTCTGCAAAGACCGGCACCGACCAGCGACATTCAAAAGATTTTTATCGAAATAAAAGAGACTCATAAAAACATAAAACAAGAGGTGGAGTACATGGCGTTGACAATCAAGAAGAACGAGGAGATACTTCAAGCAATTCAAGACGAGAGAAAATTACTAAAATCAGAGAGAGAGAGAGTCAACCCAAACCAAAACAACAGAAGATGCAGAAATGAACACAGAAGAACCATACGAAGCTCAACAAGAAAACATAGAGAAGCTGCTAAAGTCACTACATAGACAAGAAAGCAAACAGATGCAAGATGAAGCCAAGTCTCAGTCTAATGTAAAACCGCAAGAAGACGCCAGCAACCCATTCACGTTTACGAACAAATTCAAGGGAAAGCCAGTCTTCAACCGGAAACGTGACACAAGCCTAGTCAGCCTAGATGCAATGATCTTTCCTGTCGAAGTTTGCAGATTACCGGACTAGACCGAAGAAGATACACAACATGCTGCCAAATCAACCAGGGGGGCTACTACAAGAAAGCACCATAAGACAAGCCAGAAGCCAATGCCACAAAGATACAATACAAATGGAAACTAATTCACCAGAACCAGACATCACTCGTAAGAGAGCAAAAGTAAAAACCAGGGTGAAAAGACCCACACAAACCCACGGATCGACTAGCTAACCAACGCTGAAAGAAGCAGGTTGTAGGAGACCGAGTTTGCCATTTTTGTTTTTCATATCGGATCGGATCGGAAAAACAGTTTTCATTAAAAATAATGGATGGTGTGTGGAAGGACATTCTTTTAATTTACTGTGCGCCAGGAGCTGGGCAAAACCACGCCAGGTCAAATAGATAGACAGATAGATAGACAGACAGACAGATAGTCGGGAACGGGAGCTTATTTGACTACTTATATGAATTAAATGAGATGCTCCCCACCAGGGACTGGGTGAAGCCAGGCCGGCTCAGACAGACAGACAGACAGACAGACAGATAGTCGGGAACGGGAGCTTATTTGACTACTTATATGAATTAAATGACATGCTCCCCACCAGGGACTGGGTGAAGCCAGGCCGGCTCAGACAGACAGACAGACAGACAGACAGACAGACAGATAGTCGGGAACGGGAGCTTATATGACTACTATATGAATTAAATGAGATGCTCCCCACCAGGGACTGGGTGAAGCCGGGCCGGGTCAGACAGACAGACAGACAGACAGACAGACAGATAGTCGGGAACGGGAGCGTATATGACTACGTATATGAATTAAATGAGATGCTCCCCACCAGGGACTGCGTGAAGCCGGGCCGGGTCAGACAGACAGACAAACAGATAGACAGACAGACAGGCAGACAGACAGATAGTCGGGAACGGGAGCTTATATGACTACTTATATGAATTAAATGAGATGCTCCCCACCAGGGACTGGGTGAAGCCGGGCCGGGTCAGCCAGACAGACAGACAGACAGACAAAAAAGCAGACAGACAGACTGATAGATAGATAGATCCCCTCCAGGGTCTGGGCGAAGCCGGGCCGGGTCAGCTAGTGCTTTATATAAATTATTATATTGCTGTTGTCTGACAGATGATTTGGAGAACCAGTTATGTGTTTCAGCAATAAGGAATTCCAAATTCCTTGGTAAACATTCTGATGACAAGGTCTCGTGTCAGTTCTTCAGCCCTTCCTTCGAACGTGATGGCGATTCCCAGTGCGGTCAATCGCGCAAATGTCGGCCGGCGTCCAACCTCCACAACATAGCGGTAATCGACTTAAGTCGCACCCAGCCCGAGTGCAATTAACAAAGCTGCCATAGTAACCCCCACCTCGCATTGTCACGAGATATGCATACTACGTGGTCTAGTCAGTTGCAGACAGACCAAGAGGTGCGTCCGAGTAGAAAGGAAGAGTCCGGCTTCCTAAAGTGGTGTGACGTCGTGAACGGGGCGCGAGGAAGGCACACGGCAACAGAGATAAATGGAGGCAACGGAGGCCGTGGTGGGGGATGAAGCACGCATCCCACGACCACAAGTGTCAAGGGGCAGACACAGACTGCACGGTTTCCCCCACCGAGGGAGGGAGGACTTTAGAGTGGACAAGGTAACAGCGAAGGGACAAGCTTATATATAAGGGATAACGAACATGACCGAAAGAACGTCTCCACGGCAGGGGACAGACGCCAGGAATCATGACTTGGGCGGGACCGCCCCCAGAAAGTATTAAGAAATTAAAGGGTCCGAAATGCTTGGGGAAGGGGTTTCATCTGAAGACCTGAAACCCCCTGCCGTGTTTGCTCCGCGTCGGAGTTCCTATGACTATATTATTGTTGTCTGACAGATGATTTGGAGAACCATTTGTTTCAGCAATAAGGAATTCCAAATTCCCCGGTAAACATGCTGATGAGGTATGTGATAATGCTAACTGCAAGGAATGACACACACATTTTATGAGGATTAAAGATGGGATATCTCCCTTCAATGTTGCATAAACGCCATGATTGATATCGACCATTACCAATGCATTATCGGTTCCAATTGCTGCCAAATTCTTCAAGTTTAAATGTTTACTGACCAAAAGTTTCTTCAGTGCCTAAGCTATACTTTCTGCATCACACTCTTCCAAGTAAACTAGTCCAAGAAATGTAGAAACTACTTTGTCTTTGCTGTTGCTATAATATATATCACATACACCAAGCACTTTCAGAACGGAAATGTCATTAGGTTTGTCTAATAATAAACTATATTTATTTGTAGAAATATCACTGATCAAATCTTCTTCAAAGTGAGAAAACAAAGTATTTCTTATCATATTTGTACACTTGCTACGATGAATTTTCACGGCATTTAGCATTTTATTGTCAGAAATAGTGTTTTTAAACAAATCAATCAAATGGTCACAGTTCACGACTGCACAATGACAACTTAAAAACATTGTGACAGATCCTTCAACTTTTGATGATTCATTATTACTCTGTCTAGTTCTGAAAACAGATGTCAGCGGTGGCATATCCCTAAATGGCACTGCATTTTTGTTTTTTAGTCTCTGCATGTTTCTTCAAGTCTTGTATTTTCGCTTTCATTTCGCACTTGCAGTACTCACAACGAGCCTTAGTTTACATCACCCAATCTTTAATTATGTCATCCTGCAGCCACTCTTTCCGAAATATTTGTTCATATTGCTTTACTTTTGGCAAGTTGAAAGATTTGTTCAAAGTGGAAGACACATATGGAGGTGAGCAATTATTTTTTAAAAATCACATGAAAAAGAATCACAAAGTCGGAATCACAGCAATAATTCGTAACACGGTGAGTTTACAGTTCAAATAATGTTATTAACAATTACCGGGGGGGGGGGGGGGGGGGGGGTTTGCCAAATTGTTTATCGTTTATCGTTGAAGTCAGTTCAAAGTTTAAATAATGGCAGTTACCATACTTTACGCGCGTCCGGACCAAACAAAAAATGGGTAAATGACACAGAAAGAAAAGTAAAATCTAGAAAGTATCCAAAATATCCAACTCCAAATGAAAAGTATTTAGAATTGCATCCAGCATCCAAACGTCAGAAAACGGTATCCAGACGCCGGTAAAAACCTCTAGATCTGGATATAAAATGTCTAGAATGATGACCCTGTTTCAAATTTCTGCCGAAGTTAGCACAAAAACTCAGAGATACTCTCAAATGGTCAAAAGCATTGCCGAAACAATAATAACAAACAAGCCGACATTTATTGGCACTCACAGAAATACAGCACAGATTGGAACCTGCTTGTTTGTTGTATTTTATTAATTTACTAATAATTACATTCACGCCATCACATTCACAATGGCACACGTATGCATTTGAATAACGAAGACACAAACAATAGATTGCACGATTAGTTGCCTGACATATTTCGCTGCATCTCGTCAGGTGCTTACTGCAGAAATCATACAACATAAAGTAAAGTAATGAGATACATTTTTCAAGCTGAAATATATATATATATATATATATATATTGACACATATGCAATATGCATAAGCTATACAGGCGGACAGATTGGCTGGCTCGGCAAAACTTGGTGGAGTATTGATGCATGACAAGACAGACGTGGTTGCGGCCTTGTGGGAGCACTTGTACACCTCGGAGGAGCAAATGGATCACCATAGTCTGGTAAGAATGAGGCAGCGAGGTGTGACGAGGGGATCTGGCCGACGCTCGACGCTCAGAGGAAAGGCGAGACGGACATATAATCAGATTGCTACTGGAACTATTAGTGTTGGAACTCTTCGCTGGCTGCTGAGGATGGGGACGGAAGCTTATGGGAATGTCCCGAATGCTGTGATGTCGGTTCCTAAATCAATCAATCAATCAATCAATCAATCAATCAATATTAAAATTTGCCAAGAGTCATCTTGAGAGGTTTTGAAGTCTCACTGTGTGTCCTTAAATGGAACTTGTGTAGGCCAAAGTCATTTGTCGGATTCACAGAGCACGCCGAGCAGGGTGAAGACAGGCATGCTTCGTGCAGAGTGTAATGCGTAAATTTAAAAAAAACAATCTAAGATAGGACGTATAGTTTGATTCCCCCCCCCCCTTCCCATCCCTCCTTCTCCACCCCCGGGATGCTGGTGGGTTGGAAAATGAGCAAGCGAAGAAATTTGCTGAATCTGCATTTCTGGGTGGGATATTGGTGCACGAAAAAGCAGATGTGGTCAGGGTACTTTGTGATTGTTTATATAGTGTGATAGAAAAGATACATCACCATTGCCTGAAGAGAATTGTGCGGCAGGAAGTTATCAGAGGATATGGCCGATATTCAGTTCTCCATGGAAAGACGTTACAGTGTGACGAAGTCTCCAGCTTCCCCATCATCTTTTGATTTAATTGGAGTAGATCCTCTTTAAACCCTTATGTAATTATAAAAAAATATATATTCGTTTTTATTCCTGTATATCTATGTATAAATAGTACATGTCTATAGTTTAAATCCACTCCCAGTTAATGTTATGAATGTAATATGAATAAATACGTTACACTAGTATCGGGGGAGAGGCTTAATTTACAAAGTAGTTTACCCAGCCAAATCTACAACTTTGGTTACGACTATTTCACACTTTGGTCGGAAATTGTAACGGAAACGAACTCCCTGGCACGACCACTTCCGGTCAGGGGATAAATATCGAAACTAGGCCTTTTGCAATCCAGACGTCGGTGTAGAAATATCTGCTAGTAGCTAGGCTCTATAAAATACTTATAAAGTGTTAAGAGTTTTATCTTTGGCGCGTATTACGGCAAAAATATATTTAGATATATTAGAGAGATACCTAGAGCAAGTTTTCGTACCCGACAAAAGTGGTCAGAAGATTAGAAGGGTAAAGTATCGTTATTTTGTATCGATAATATTGTCGTGTGCGCCAGATAGTTCTGTGTGTAGCTAAAATAGTGGAAACCGCCGATAATAGGTTATTTTACCGACTAAACTCGATCGCGTATATTATACTTCATACGGGTAGTTTACTAAGCACGCAGGGAAAAGGGTAAAACGTAACTGTAGAAAATTACCTTTACATGAGAATATTAGCGAGGTGTACACGATTTGAGATAGTGGTAAACTTGATAAAGTCGGTTACAACGCATGTGGTGATTAGTCCGTATAGCAGTAGACTAGGCCATACTAATCGAGCCGTTAGTTTAGTAAATACATGAGGCATTTCATAGTGGTGATATTTCGAGGATGTGATAGTATTGCGAATAATTATATTTAATAATGAATATTCGATGCCGCGAAAAAAGGAAATCTTGCTAAAACTTGTGTACGAATGTCAAATACTAGCGTGGGAGATCCTAGGCATTTTCAGTAATTCCTATCGGTGATTTCTCACCAATTCGCAGCACTGTTCTTGCTTGCCACTCCATTAACTTTCAGTCTATCATATTCCATTATGATAATTACCTAAATTGTGTGTATCTTAAAATATATGTTGCATAGAATCATTATTAAATATATGCCAGGAATGTAGCCTCAGAATGTGAACATAAATATCTATAATATGTAATCTGTTTAATAGATTGTATATGTATCTTCATATCTACCTGTAGATTACTTTATAATTATTGTATTTTAATAATATAAATATTATATGTATTATATGATTATATGTTTAATTATTGCTGAATAATTATAATATTCACTCATACGACGGCATAGAATGATTTTATTGAGTTGTTTCCTTAGGTCAGTGTTTTACTATTTATCCTAGGATAGGGAATAATAGGGAGCAGGGACAGATAGCTCATGTGTCAAGGTCTCACATCCGAGGTTGCGACGCGTTGTCTGTACCAACGCCAGACAGCATACCAACACGCAACCCTGAGTGATGTTAAACACGGCAGAGAGAACGCGGCGTCTTCGACGACGCCCGGATAAGCAGCCACACACATCAATTGAGTTCACCCCGTGAACCTTGCAGGGGACACCAGCTGACGTGAGCGTGTAGCGTGTAGGACGCCAGAACTGGGAGACGGGCTTAGGTTGTTGAATGAACAGGTCGCATGGGTATGCGAGGCGTGTTTGAATCTGCATTGAGAGCTAGCCTGTACGACAGTGGGAGACTGGTTCGAACGCTTGAATAGTGTGACTTGTAAGTGAGATGTTTATTGCTTGCATGTATTATTTTGTATTGTAGTGATATTGTTCATGCTGTAATGATTGCTATGGATTGTCAGTGCGCGATGTTTGTGCGATAATAAATGCCGCGGGTAAATAAAGCGTGTGAATAATACTTTCGGATATTCACTTCGTGTGATTTGATAGTTTGATATTGCTTCACACTTGCCAGAAAACGAGCTACTTATCTTGCTCTACGCAAGACTCTGACAAGTGTGAAGCAATATCAAACTATCAAATCACACGAAGTGAATATCCGAAAGTATTATTCACACGCTTTATTTACGCGCGGCATTTATTATCGCACAAACATCGCGCACTGACAATCCATAGCAATCATTACAGCATGAACAATATCACTACAATACATAATAATACATGCAAGCAATAAACATCTCACTTACAAATCACACTATTCAAGCGTTCGAACCAGTCTCCCACTGTCGTACAGGCTAGCTCTCAATGCAGATTCAAACACGCCTCGCATACCCATGCGACCTGTTCATTCAACAACCTAAGCCCGTCTCCCAGTTCTGGCGTCCTACACGCTACACGCTCACGTCAGCTGGTGTCCCCTGCAAGGTTCACGGGGTGAACTCAATTGCTGTGCGTGGCTGCTTATCCGGGCGTCGTCGAAGACGCCGCGTTCTCTCTGCCGTGTTTAACATCACTCAGGGTTGCGTGTTGGTATGCTGTCTGGCGTTGGTACAGACAACGCGTCGCAACCTCGGATGTGAGACCTTGACTATTTGGTTTCTGCATGATATATGAGATGTTATTGGCCATCAGGAACAATCCAGGGCCAATGCTTACAGATGTCTCGACAGAAGAGTCACTTGCTCTCGCTGTATATATTTCACAGATTTGACACCTTCAGCGCCAAGCTTTAGATGCGCTAACCTGTGTGACTGACTCATTGTGGAGCATCACTCACCATCTCACTTATGCCTACTAAATAGGGTTTACACTCACTATGCAAGCCAGAGAACCAGAAGATAAGTGGCCAAACTTACCGTTGGCCACCACCACCATCTACATGCAAATAATACCAACCTTTGTCAGGCCATAGTCCATGATTAAAATGCAACTTTGTTAGTTTCTTAAATTTTACAACCACTAGTTGTTACCTTACTTAGTACCCATAGTCATAGTAGAGTGAGAAGTTACGAAAGTTTGTCTCTGTTACATATTTGACTCTGTCTTTCTCCGTGTCGGTGAGAGTGATTAGCGTTTTGGGGGCTCGAGCTTTTTATTTCAGGCACGTAGCTAGACAACCTTGGCAGACTGTCTTTCTCATACAAGTATAGTTGTACGCCATTCCTGTCTGCCTGAACACTGTCAAAATATTAGACTTGTTCTGGGACCTTTACTCCGTCTAGAATTACGAGCTTTTCAGTCTTGTCTTCTCCAGTGACTTATTTTTCTATTCATAGAAAGTCTATCCACAGCACTTTGATAGATTCCTTATCATCGCAGCTGACGCTACGCTACATACAGACACATAATTAGATTGCAAATTATACCATTAATATTGGAATTCTTCCCTGGTTGTTGAAGATGAGGACGAAGCGCGTATAGGAAATGTCCAGAGTGCTGTGATGTTGATTCTTGACTCAACTCAACTAAACATCGTCTTCGGCTTCAAATGTTATTACAACAAGCTTCACCTAGGAATGGCGATTCTGATTCGAGACAGCATAATGGCTTCAGAGCTAGACATGTCCAGGTTTACCATTCGTGTTAGTTTATGCCTGTAATTCGAATGTTCCCAGAGATGGCAGTGTCTGAGTGACATATTATGTCACGAGAGGAATGTCATTTTTTTTTTTGCGGCGATTTCAACGCTAAAGGCAAATCATGGGATAACCTTTCTTCCAACACACGGGGGAAAGGGGGGGGGGCGGGAATCGAGGCGGCACTTGAAACCAGTGATATTGTTTGTATCAACAGTGGCTTGCTTGTGTTCGTTGGTTTGAGCTCCAACGTGAAGTCCTGTATGTCGGATGAAGGCATCCTGTTGTCCAACATCAGTGTGATGTCATACAGGACCTGAGGTTTGCGTGAGTATCCGTTGTCCCATGTCTGGCTTATTGGTGTGCAGACTGGTGGTTCCTCGCCGTACAGGCAGACACTCTCTGACTTCGGAGGAATCGGCGATCCTACTGACCTTAGCCAGGACCCCGAAGGGGCCTGTTGCCCAGGACGCTCGACAAGGACGCGTCAGTAGGTCTTGGCCAGTATATAACCCGGCCCTGGTGCCTTGGAAACACCTCTGCGTCCCAACAGTGTTATTGACCTGGCGCTAGATTCTCCTTCACTCACTACAGTATGTAGATGGGGTGTCCTATGGCACCATGGCAGCGACCACCACCCTTACAGCATATTGGTGAAGAACGGCAGAACCAAGCAACACAAGACATTAGTCAAGACCTTCAAGTATGACAGTTCAGGGCAAGATGTGGTGAGTAAAATAAGGCGCAACAAGGAATCATCATGGCAGGAATCATCATGGCAGAAAAGAAGAAAAAAAGAAGCTGAGAGCAGCCACCTTGGTGGAATTGTGAGATGGAAAAGGCCTGGATCGATACGTTTGGTGCTGTAAAACAGAGTTGTCTATCCTAGTCTTATCGTGCAGTTGGAAAGAGAGATGGACACAAAAGTCAGCTATTTCAAAAACCAGGTTAAAGTCGTTAAAAATTAAAAGTGGGCAGAGTTGTGTCAAAGAATAAGCACAGACAAGTCACTGAAATTGTTCTGGCGACTACATAATAGCATGAATGGGGCAGTCAAGAATAGGAGTGTTCCTGACTTGCAAAGTGCTGACCTAATCTAGCAGGGGTCTGACGAGAATAAGGTCAAAGTCCTTTTTGTTATCTAGAGCAGAGCAACGAGACAGACATGAAGGTAGAAATTTTGCCAAGGCGGTTACCTCAGATAGGTGTAAGGCCCAGAACATTGCAGTTGAAGACACAGTGATAGTGAAAGCGATCAAGGATGTGCTTCGACGAACAAAAAACAGCGCACCAGGGCCAGATGGTATAAGTTATGACGACATCAATATGTGTACCGACAACGAGCTAGAGGAACTAGCAGATATGTACAACGGCATAGGGGATGCTAGCATCAAGGAGGAGTGGTTACACATTTATCTGATTCCCTTGCCGAAGCCTGGCAAAGAGCACACAAAAATTCAGGGATATTGGGTAATAACCATGCAGAATACAACAGGCAAGCTGCTGGAGAAGTTAATTGCCAGGAAAATATCAAGTCAACTAGAGAGGCTAGGTTGTTTCTCACCTACCCTTGGAGGGTACCATCCAAAATAAGTAACCTGGACCAACGCAGCAGATTTTGCCATGATGTCTATGAAGGTTTCCACTCAGGTATTGACACATGTGCTGCGGCGTTTGATCTTGAGAATATGTACAACAGAGTACTATTGGATCTCTTAATGTTTCAGATTCTTGAACGCAAGATAAGTCCATTCCTTTTTAGTTGGATCGCCACAACTCTCTTCCCGCGGAAAGTAATTTTTAGATGTGGTAGTTGGACCTCTGAACCAACAACAATACCCAGACCTGCCACAGGGATCACCATTATCTCCGTGCTGTTCAACACCTACACTGTGAGAATTACCGGCGAGCAGATCAGATATCAGGGGAGGACATTGTCATATGCCGATGATGTGTTAGTGTTTCGTCAGGGTAAGGATAGAAATCGAGTCTCTGTTGATCTACAAACAGAACTAAATCGCATAATCACTTGGGGTGTGGTGTCAGAGTCTCACATGGAGTCGGTACGAACATAAAGATAGTATGGAGTTAGAGAAGGGATAGAACTCCAGCTAAGGGAAATAAACGGCAGTCACTCGAATGCTCGAACAATCGAGAGCCTTCGAGAAGGATAGGTCAGTGTGTCCACAGCTCCGTGGACACAGATGGAGCCCGACTACTGCGTGGTCCACGAGAAACTCGAAGAGAGTTACCGCCCGTGTCGGATCGAGACACGTGGAGAGGACAGACGGCGACTGGACACGGAGGAAGAAGCAGGCTCTAGTTTAGGGGGACTTGATAGATAGAGACTAACTATATTTAAGGATTGTGAATGCTAGATAAGATGATAGAGTTTGTTGTAATGATTAGGTGTATGATTGCTTGTTATCAACTCCTGTGATATAACATGATTTACTGTACATATTATACCTGGTTGTGAAACCCATTCTTCGCCAGAGTTTTGTGAATAAACCATATCAATTAGTATCAGAATGGAGTTGTTGCCTGTCTGAACCAGAGTTTCTGTAACAGAGTTAGGAATAGGAAGAAGGGGCAACGAGGTGTGCATAGTCAATAGGAAAGTAGGGCACGGTCAAGCACCATAATATGGGGTAGTTAGGGTGGCTCGTCCGATGACGAGCATCGTAGAAACAAGGTCAGTTGTGAACGACCCATCCTTCGATATGGAGGTATGATTTAGCTGAGTGACTTCTGGCTTGATTGAAGGTTTGTTGATTATGAATAAATTAATATGAAACCAGAACTGTCTTGGAGTTATTGCCAGTTCATCGTCACTTCGCTGTACTATTACATTTCATTTCCCCTAGTCTCTAGGACGTTGACAGGCTCTTTGGGGGCTCAAGCCGGTTTTGGCAATCTCAAGGCTACTTCTTCATGACTATTACTTCACTTTCTCTACAGCTCTTGGCTTTGCCAAGTAAAAAAAATACTAACAGTCATACACTACAAAGTCTAAACTCTACAGCGACTATCGTCTCATATGTTTATAAACTATCGTAGTCCCTCTAGGAAGTTGTTTAGAAATCATGATTATAAAATGTAACATTGACATGACTGGACATTAACTGAGACAAAATACTAATCTTTTTGATTCCAACGACACATTGCTCAGCGAAAAGTTGTGGGCATGTGAATTGTTCTCCAGCAGTAGCAAAGAACCAGAGAACCAAACACCACTACAGTAAAGAACCGTGTAAATCAGATAAGTCCCATTTCATGCTTATTACATCCCTAAACGATACTCAAGACTTAAATAAGCCAAGACAATTTGTCTTGTTGAAACTCTCTAATACAGAGTTCAATATCCTGGTATCAAATGGGTACTTTGAGAAGGGCGCGGTTGTAAAATTACAACTGGAAGCGTCAGGAAACTTCGTTACGATAAGCATGTTTAAGAATATGGAAGAGAGAGAAGACCTCTTCAGCAATCACCCTGAATAGTTGTATGGGGAAATACATGAGTTATTAGTGCAGATATATAGGTTACCAAGTTCCCATCCACGAAACTACAAGCACCAACTTCATGTGATCCTATGACAGAATTAGTACAAACTAATTACCATATAGTAACCCATAAAAGCGGGGGAGGGGAACCCCTGTCAGAGTCTCACATGGAGTCGGTACGAACATAAAGATAGTATGGAGTTAGAGAAGGGATAGAACTCCAGCTAAGGGAAATAAACGGCAATCACTCGAATGCTCGAACAATCGAGAGCCTTCGAGAAGGATAGGTCAGTGTGTCCACAGCTCCGTGGACACCGATGGAGCCCGACTACTGCGTGGTCCACGAGAAACTCGAAGAGAGTTACCGACCGTGTCTGATCGAGACACGTGGAGAGGACAGACGGCGACTGGACACGGAGGAAGAAGCAGGGTCTAGTTTAGGGGGACTTGATAGATAAAGACTAACTATATTTAAGGATTGTGAATGCTAGATAAGATGATAGAGTTTGTTGTAATGATTAGGTGTATGGTTGCTTGTTATCAACTCCTGTGATATAATATGATTTACTGTACATATTATACCTGGCTGTGAAACCTATTCTTCGCCAGAGTTTTGTGAATAAACCATATCAATTAGTATCAGAATGGAGTTGTTGCCTGTCTGAACCCGAGTTTCATTTCCCCTAGTCTCTAGGACGTTGACATGTGGAATCTGGGGCAATGGTCAACCAAACGAAGGCAGCAATGACATGGTTCTCTTTGAATAACCATATTGTCACCACTCCAACACCAACTGTAAATCTAGGTTCACAGACGGTGGAAAGAACACAGGCAACGAACTACTTGTGGATACGTTTTGATCGAAGTCTTGCGTATCATGAGCACATAGACCGGTTGATAACAAAGGCCAAGCGAGGTTTGGCTGCGATGCGGGTGATGGCAGCGGAAAACTGTGAGCAGCGCCATTTATGTCTCCTGTACGAGGGTCTAGTCCTTTCTATTTTGGAATTGAATTGAGTTGAGTTAAGAACCGACATCACTGCACTCATGAAATTTCCACCCGTGCTCCGTCCCCTCGTTCAACAGCCAGCGAAGAGTCATACTACTAATCATTCCCACCACTATCTGATTGAAAGTTCTCCTGATCTTCCCTCTCATGTCTGAAATTCTTCCAGAGCCCCATTCCGATTCCCCATAATCACATTCTTTTCACATATGGGTCTAAATCTGTTCCTCCGCATTCTCCACCTGGTACCACGAGCGCACGACCACCTCCCCCTTGTCCATAGGCAAACTACCTCCAAGAGGTCTATTCCCTGCTAGCCTATCAGCCTGTTCATTCCCCCGTACCCCCGCATGGCCAGGGCAAAATATCCATACAATTCTCACAATCTGTGACCTCTGAAGCGACGAGAGCCATTCCACACGAAACATTCCTTTCTCCACCTTACTAAGCATACTCTCTGAATCCGTAATGAATACCCAACCGACGGAGCGAGATTGGGTTGGGTATAAAAAGAATACATTGGGGATATTCTGAGTTACTCACAGATCGGGGCTGTGAGGTAAGTATGAACATTTTTTTCAATTCTCATTTTCTCTTCATTGCTTTCATTTTTTTTTATCCTTTTGTTATTCTCGTCCTGTCGTCACCTTTTGATGTAGTCACGGGAGATCTCCTTGACTATATGTTGTGTTTGTGAATGTGTTTGTTTGCTGATGAAGGCTAATCGCCGCAACGTCCTGTATGTGTCGTAAATCTGTTATGTAAAGCTGCACTACTTTGTGTCATTTTATGTTGTTTACATTTTCACCCCGTTGTCGCAGTTCCACCCAATTTTATTCATATCCGTGAAGGCGTGGATGCCAAAGAAGATCTGGCTATGCAATGTCTAGTGTTGCCAAACTCCGTGAAGGCGTGGATGCCAGAGAAGACAGAAGGTAGCAGATTAACTGCAGGTCAGAATAGCTGAATGAGTAAGAGCGCTCGCTTTTAAACTTCTAGTGTACCGATGCCTAAGTAGCGGGTTCAACCCCTAAACCGTTCAGTTTGAGTAAAATGTTGACTTCTTGTCTTTGACTAGGGGACGTACATTACAAGTGCCTCGGAAGTCGAAGTGGGTTCGATTGATGGCCAGGGACACTGGTAATAGGGAAAGCTAATCCACACTCAAAGATCAGCCAAGTACACCAGAAGTAGTAGCATGTGTATGGACTACGCTTGAGTTAAAAGCGAATGAAAGCCATCCCCCCCCCGCCCCCCCCCCCCCCAAAAAAAAAGATGTAACTCGTGGCATTGAAAGGCATACACACATAACGAGGTCAGCCATTTGTAACCTGCTGTATCACTAATCGTGAGTCAGCTTGTATAGCCACGTTGGCATATCTCACTCACTTACTCACGCACTCACACATATACATAAACACCCACACATACACATTATTATTATTATTATTATTATTATTATTATTATTATTATTATTATTAGCTGCATGTCATTGCAGGAAGTTGCTATCAACACAAAATCCAGGTTGGTTTTCCTACTAAATTTACGTTAAGTAGTTTGCCATTGCTTTCTAAACGGGAAGTCAAAGTTGTAGTCTCAGATGAGCGGTGTAAAGAACAATCCCTCTTCCCTGCCATTAGCGCGCCGGAATTTCAACTGCAAGCGCATTAAGCCCCGCGACCATATATACATGAACGCACATATATGTGTGCGTGACAGGGCATCACTGTCAACACCAGCATTTTAAGCTGTCGTTGATTTCTTGGCAAGATTACGCTCAGTAGTTTGCGGGAGGAGGATGGGGAGGAAGGAGGAGGAGAGGAAGAACAGGAGTAGGAGGAGGGGGCGGGATGAGGAGGTGAGAGGAGGAGGAGGGGGAGGAGAAGGAGGAGTGGGAGGAGGAGGGAGAGGAGAAGGAGGAGGGGAGGGGAGGAAGAGGGGGAGGAGGAGTATTATAACACATATGCCTGTAGATAACTGTAGCGAAAAGGTCCACCTATTTGAGAAATATGCAAGAATTTTACATATATAGCAATGCCATTAAAAGTTATGTCCCCTCGCTATATATAAATTACTAGCTGACCCGGCCCGGCTTCGCCCAGACCCTGGTGGGGAGCATCTCATTTAATTCATATAAGTAGTTATATAAGTTCTCGTTCCCGTTACCGACAATCTGTCTGTCTGTCTGTCTATCTGTCTGTCTGACCCGGCCCGGCTTCGCCCAGACCCTGATGGGGAGCATCTCATTTAATTCATATAAGTAGTCATATAAGTTCCCGTTCCCGACTATCTATCTGTCTGTCTGTCTGACCCAGCCCGGCATCGCCCAACTCCTGGTGGGGAGCATCTCATTTAATTCATATAAGTAGTCATATAAGTTCCCGTTCCCGACTGTCTGTCTGTCTGTCTATCTATCTGTCTGTCTGTCTGTCTGTCTGTCTGTCTGACCCGGCCCAGCCCATGGTGGAGAGCATCTCATTTAAATCATATAAGTAGTCATATAAGATCCCGTTCCCGACTATCTGTCTGTCTGTCTGTCTTGGGTAAATGGAGGAGGGAGGAGGAAGAGGGAGGTGGAGGAGGGAAGAGGAGGGAGGAGGAGGGAGGAGGAGACAGGAGACAGGAGGAATAGAGAGGAATAGGAGGGAGGAGGAGGTATTAGGAAGAGGAGGGAGGAGTAGGGTGGAGGAGGAGGAGGGAGGAGGAAGAGGGAGAAGGAGGGAGGAGGAGAACGCAGGAGGAGGGAGGAGGAGGAGAGGGAGGAGGAGGGAGAGGGAGGAGGAGGGAGGAGGAGGAGAGAGTAGGAGGAGGGAGGAGGCGGAGGGAGCAGGAAGAGGGAGGAAGAGGGAGGAGGAAGAGGGAGAAGGAGGAGGGAGGAGAAGGAGGAGGGAGGAGGAAGAGGGAGGAGGAGTGAGAAGGAGGGAGGAGAACGCAGGAGGAGGAGGGAGGAGGAGGAGAGGGAGGAGGAGGGAGGAGGAGGAGAGACTGGGAGGAGGGAAGAGCCAGAGGGAGAAGGAAGAGGGAGGAAGAGGGAGGAGGAAGAGGGAGAAGGAGGAGGGAGGAGAAGGAGGGAATAGGATGAGGGGGAGGAGGAGGAAGAGGGAGGAGGAGGAATGTGAAGGGAGGAGGAGGGAGGAGGTAGAGGGAGGAGGAGGAGGGATGAAGAGGGAGGCGGAGGAATGTGAAGGGAGGAGGAGGGAGGAGGAGGAGAATGGAGGAGGAGGGATGAGGAGGAGAGGGAGGAGGAGGAAGGGGGAGGAGGAGGGAGGAATAAGGAGGAGGGAGGAGGAGGGATGAGGGGGAGGGGTAGGAGGGGGAGGAGGAGAAGGGAGGAGGGCGAAGGAGGAAGGAAGAGGAGGTAGGAGGAGGAGGAAGAGGGAGGAGGAGGGAGGAGGAAGAGAGTGGAGGAGGGAGGAGGAGGGAAGAAGAGATAGGCGGAGAGAGGAGGAGGAGGGAGGAGGAGGAGTAGGGAGGAATAGGAGGGAGGAGGAGGGAGGAGGAGGGATTAAGAGAAGGAGGGGGGAAAGGGGAGAAGGAGGAGGGAGGAGGAGGGAGGAGGAGGAGGAAGAGGTATGGAGAGGGAGGAGGAGGAGGAGGGAGGAGGGTGAAGGAGGAGGAGGAGGAAGAGGGAGGAGGGGGAGGAGGGAGGGGGAGGAGGAGGGAGAAGGAGGAGGAGGGAGGAGGAGAACGCAGGTGGGGGAGGAGGAGGGAGAGGGAGGAGGAGGGAGGAGGAGGAGAGAGGAGGAGGAGGGAGGAGATGGAGGGAGAAGGAGGAGGGAGGAAGAGGTAGAAGGAGGAGGGAGAAGGAGGAGGGGGAGGAGGAGGAGGAATGATGAGGAGGGAGGAGGAGGAAGAGAGATGTGGAGGAAGGAGGAGGAGGGAGGAGGTAGAGGTAGGAAAAGGGAGGAGGAGAGAGGAGGAGGGAGGAGGAGAGGGAGGAGGGAGAAGGGAGAGGGAGAAGGAGGAGGTAGAGGGAGGAGGAAGAGGAGGAGGGTGGAGGGAGGAGGTAGAGGGAGGTGGAGGGAGGAGGTAGAGGGAGGAGGTAGAGGGAGGAGGAGGGAGGAGGCGGAGGGAGTAGGAGGTAGGAGGATGGAGGAGGAGGGAGAAGGAAGAGGGAGAAGGAGGGAGGAGGGAGAGGGAGGTAGAGGGAGGAGGAAGAGGAGGAGGGTGGAGAGAGGAGGTAGAGGGAGGAGGAGGGGAGGAGGTAGAGGCAGGAGGAGAAGAGAGGAGGAGGGAGTTCGCCATTCCGAATTCATACTCGTCTAGGTTCTGTGATTTCGGTCCTTCCATTGATTGTTCTTCCATTCTACACGACTGTAGATAACTTCCTTACACATAAAAAGATGAATTGTTATTGATATTGCCGTGGCATGGAGGCATATATATCAGCAGCAGAGTTGAACGCCTACACCAGCCGGCACGGCACTTGATGATGATGATGATTGCCGTGTGACGATTCTGTGTAGTCACGTCATTTTCTTCCCTTTCCCTAGCGTTTTGGTTCGGGGATTCTTTCATCATCATCATCATATATTTACGTACGTATTTTGGGAATGGGAGGAGGGAGGAGGAGGAAGAAGAAAAAAAAATACGACAGTTGGCAGCGCTGGATTGAAAGGAAGGCGTGTAGAAAATTTCATCTCAATCGGATGGGCCGTTCGCGAACGTATAAAGGACATACAGACATAAATACATACATACATTTGGGCGGAGATCCTTTTTTATATATAAGAAGATAATGTACATTAATATTAAATAATATTAAGTAAATAACTGTTTGTACACTAACAAACTATGACAGTTGGCTGCACGGGAATGAGAAGAAGACATGTAGAAAATTTCATCTCAATCGTATGGACCGTTCACGAACGCATAAATAACATACATACATACATACATTGTCTTTTATATATATATATATATATATATATATATATATATATATATATATATATATATATATATATATATATATATATATATATATATATATATATATACATAGACAAGCTGACCCGGCCCGGCTTCGCCCAGGCCCTGGCGGGGATCAATCTATCTATCTATCTATCTATCTATCTATCTATCTGTCTGTCTGTCTGCCTGCCTGCCTGCCTGCCTGACCCGGCCAGCTGACCCAGCTCGGCTTCGCCCAGTCCCTGGCGGGGATCTGTCTGTCTGTCTGTCTGTCTGTCTGTCTGTCTGTCTGTCTGTCTGTCTAACTATGTATCTATCTATCTATCTATCTATCTATCTATCTATCTGCCTGCCTGCCCATCCGTCCATCCGTCTCTTCCTCCGTCTATCCCTCCCTCTCTATCTATCGGGTCAGATCTGTCTGTCTGTCTGTCTGACGACCCGGCCCGGCTGTCTGTCTGTCTGTCTGTCTGTCTGTCTGTCTGTCTGTCTGCCTGCCTGCCTGCCCGTCCGTCTCTCCCTCAGTCTATCCCACCCTCTCTATCTATCTATCTATCTATCTATCTATCTATCTATCTATCTATCTATCTATCTATCGCCAGGGGACTTAACCTAAGATATAGAAATGCTACTAAAAGTTATGTCTCTTTATATAACGTTTCTTATGTTAAGTCATGTAATTACAAAATTAAATTTTAGTAAGTAAATAGCTGATTGTACACTAAGAAACTATGACAGTTGGCTGCACGTAAATGAAAAGAAAACATGTAGAAAATGTCATCTCAATCGGATGGACCGTTATCGAAAGCATCAAATACATCCCTACCCACATACATATATCCTATTTTATATATATAGACTAGCTGACCCGGCCCGGCTTCGCCCAAGCCCTGGAGGGGATCTATCTATCTATCAGTCTGTCTGTCTGCTTGTTTGTCTGTCTGTCTGTCTGTCTGTCTTGCTGACCCGGCCCGGCTTCACCCAGTCCCTGGTGGGGAGCATCTCATTTAATTCATATAAGTAGTCATATAAGCTCTCCCGTTCCCGACTATCTGTCTGTCTGTCTATCTGTCTGTCCCGGCCCGGCTTCATCCAGTCCCTGGTGGGGAGCATCTCATTTAATTCATATACGTAGTTATATAAGCTCTCCCGTTCCCGACTGTCTGTCTGTCTATCTGTCTGTCTGTCTGACCCGGCCCGGCTTCACCCAGTCCCTGGTGGGGAGCATGTCATTTAATTCATATAAGTAGTCAAATAAGCTTCCGTTCCCGACTATCTGTCTGTCTGTCTATCTATCTGACCCGGCGTGGTTTCGTCCAGCTCCTGGCGCACAGTAACTTAAAAGTTTTTTTTTTTTTAAATATAAACATTTGATAAGTTTATTTATCAAACCATGAGTTTCTGTTTATCATGCCTGATCTATGTCCTCAAACCAGCTGGAGGTGCCCTTCCAACAAAAGCTGGGGTGGGCTGAGTTACCTGAAGGCGTGGAAGCTTGTCAAAGAATGTCCTTCCACACACCATTCATTATTTTTAATGAAAACTGTTTTTAATCACCGACATGACAGTTGATAAGTTCTTTAAGCAGAAAAAGATGGGTTACAATGTTATGCATTATGCATTATTTTTATGAAAACTTTGAAAATGCCTTAAAGATTATATCATTATTTATTATACCTCATATGCCTGAAAATAACTATAGACAAAGAGTTTAACAATAGTGCAAGTAAGTCCAACAATATGACTATAAAGTATATAGAAATGTTATTAAAAGTTATGCCCCTTGAAATAACTTTTCTAGAGTGAAGTCCCCCTGCTATATAGAAATTATATAATGAAAAATGAAAAAGTAAATGTTATTAAATAAGTAGAAGATTTTACACTAAGAAACTATTACAGTCGGTTGCACAGGAATGAAAGGAAGACGTGTAGAAAATTTGATCTCAATCGGATGTACCGTTATCGAACGCATTCAATACATAGCTGACCACAAAGCCACATACACTCTGTTTTATAGATATAGATAATGAGAAGAGGAATATAGACAACATGCTGCATATGTAAACAATAACTACACAACGAACATCATAACTATAAGGTTTCTCATATATTGTTTGTGTAGTTTGTGACCTGGGACACAGCACAACTTCAAGTGCTACAGCTCATGGGTTCTCAACCGGTGGGGAACCACCCCGGAAGGGGGGGGTGTAATGTTACGGTTTCCCTAGGGGGGGGGGGGATTAGGACCACAGATTGGCAGACTCAAACTGGCCTCCATCTATCCATCATGTGCCAAGCCGGTAAGCGTGGGCGGTCATGTTCTGCCATCTCACTAGATCACCAGAGTGGTGGATAAGCTCCGTGTTTCTGTCTCGACCATGCCACGTGGCCAAGCCATCCAGGTATTTACTTCTCGGTCTTCCCCTTGGCCTCATCCCTTCGATCTTGCCAGTTGTCACCAAGTTCTCCAAGTAATTTCTTCTCATAACATGCCCAACAAATTGTGACTGTCTGCATCTAATGACTCTAATCAGTTTACTATCTTCATTTGTTTCTTGATAAACTTGTTCATTGGTTTTTCTGTCTGTCCATGGTATTCATTGCATTATCCTCAGAAACCACATTTCCACAGCCATCAGCTGTTTTTCAGCTTGACTGCTTATTGTCCACGCTTCACATCCATACAAATTATATAGATTTTATGTAGCAGCTCAACATTCTTTTTCTCGTTTCAATTGATATCTTTTTATTGGTCAGTATGTTTTTCATCTTTCAAAAGGCTACCTTTGCAATGGCAATTCTTGTTCTAATCTCTTTGAGGCATCTCCCATAAGATGTAATGACTGTGCAGAGATAAAAGTATATATTCACTTGTTTAAGAATATGCCCATCTACTCGTATATCACATTATGGTATTTCCTTCTTCCCAATGACGACCATAATATGTCTTCTTAATATTTAATTATAACCCTAGTTTTTCACTGTGTGTAACAACAGCGTCTACTAAATGTTGCAGGTCTTTTCATTGTCTGCAATCAAGACTGCCTCATCTGCATATCTAATGTTATTTATGTATCGTTCCCCATGGCTGATTCCTTCCATATCTTCTATATTTCTGAATATATTTTCACTGTACAGGGAAAAAAGATCTGGAGAAATTACACATCCCTGTCTCGCACCTCTTTTAATAGGCTGATTTTGACCTACATCATTATCAATTCTGATGGCAGCTTGTTGTTTCCAATATATGTTTTTTACAAGTCTAATTCCGATTCCGATTCCAATTCAAAAACAAAAATTCCAAATTCGACCTCGTCTAACCTGCTTCATCAGCTGTGGTTATTGTTGAGGTACGTGGTTTATGTGAGCTTATTAGCCCTAATTCTTGTCTTGTGAGTCCTATCTCGGACTGGTTATGTAGCGTTTGTGTCTGTGACGTCAGCAGTGGTCGTCGGCTATCCTTTGTGCTCTTCTGTTGTTGTGGTTTTCTTTGTTGGTGTAGGCTCCTGGCTCGTCTGGCTTGCCTGGCTGCAGTCCTTGTAAGGACTTTTCGTTATCCCACTCCAGCTGAGGGATCGGTCGGCGGCTGTCCTTTGTGCATGTTTCCATTTGTTTTCTTTGTTGGTGCAGGCTCCTGGTTTGATTGGTTGCAGTCCTTAAAAGGACTTTTTATTTGATTTTTTTTCTCCTTTATTGTGTATTTTCTGTAGGAGCTTATCGACGTTTTCATTTCCCTCCTTGTGCCTGTTTTCACTGTTGCGTTTGCGATACTGCTGCCTAAAGTTTTCTTCCTCCGTAGTCAGCCATGGGACGATTTTACCGTCATCTATATATTACTCGAAGTCGTTCTCACAGTCGTAGTGTAAGACTGGGTATACCATCGGTTTTCCCCGGAGTTTCTTAGGTTTCTTCTTTTCTTTTTCTTCCCAGCGCCTTCTGAATTCCTCGCGCTTGAGTTCCTCCTTGTCGACTGGGTATTCGACTGGATCAATCTGGAACATTGCGTGATTCTTGGGTTGAATCTCTCTGGTTGCTGCATTCTCTTCATTCGTCGGCATTTCGCTGCCCTCCGACGTCACTACTGCCAAGGTTGTAGGTGTCTTGGAGTAAGTGAGGAGCCCTCCGCCTTCACGAATCGGATGTGAAGATTCTCTTCACGTAGCTGCTTCAGGATTTCTTCATCTGTCAGCTCCACAGGAATCCGCTTGACAACCCATCGGACTGTTTTTGAGTCGGTGTTTCCGACTCTGGTGTCTTTCTCCTCCTTCTTCTCTGCTGTCTTGGTTCTTGACTGTGTTGGGCTGTCAATCTTCTCCCTCGTAGTAGCTTCAGTAATAGCTGTAGTATCAGGCTCTTTGGTGCAGCTAGCAGGTGGGCTCTCGACGTTCTTCTTCTTGTTGTCAGCTCCCACGCTGCACATCTTGGCAACAGCGTGTTTCTTGTTGTTGGACTTTCAACGTGACATTTTCCCGCGAATCAGGCTTCTTGACAGGATAATGCGACTTGACTTGTTAGCGCTCGCAGTGCGAATAAACGTCGACGACGACGAGTCTAAGGTCTTTTCCATCAATTTATAGATCTTCAAGCATCCTTATCATGTCGATATGTCTCACATTATCGAAAGCCTTTGTGTAATCAATAAAGCAAAGATATAGATATTTGTTTACTTCTAAAGAACGCTCAATTACTGTTCTCAGTATATACACAGCATTTACTGTGCCCTTGCCTTCTTCAAACCCACATTGTTCTTCTCCTATTTCAGGACCACACGAAATGGGATATCTCCACAAGAAATAGGATCGGCGTGGGGGATATATATATGCATATGCTGGGGGAGGATCTGAGCACCTATGGACATGTCCGGAGTGCAACGAAGATACCCCAACTGATAACTGATAACAGTGATATATATATATATATATATATATATATATATATATATATATGTGTGTGTGTGTGTGTGTGTGTGTGTGCGCGCGCGTGCACGTGTGTATACACACTTTATTTATCTTAGCATATTCTTGTTTGACATTTTTATTCTGTTTCTCCTTTGTCCATCAACATTAAGATTTCTTCATTCATCCATTTTTTTCTCAGCTTTTTGGTTTCTCTCCGGTAATATTTCTTTGCTAGTTTGATGAATGGAGTCCCTTAACTTCTAATTCTTCTTTCGTTCGCTTGAAATATGTCTATAACTGCAATGTTGTCTCTTGTATGAATTTAACTGTCTTTTTTAGTTCACACAGCGGTCCATAGAGTTTATCTTCCACTGTCGTCTCTCTAGGCCAGAAGGTTTGCCTAGATATGTTATATTTTGGGCAGTCTTGGAGTATTGCTCTGCTGTCTGCGACGCCAATCCACATGTGCACATGGCTGTTTCACAAATCTTGAATTTTGTATACATGTGGTTGCGTAATTTATTGTGTCCTGTTCTGAGGCGCAGAATAATGACTTGTTCTGGTCTGTCCATAACGTGGTAGTCATCTTGAGCAGGTTTTGGTGGCTTTCTGACTGATTTGATCATTCTTTTCTTTTGGTGGTATGTAACGGGCACATCAGGCTGTTCTTCTTTGGCTCCATCCTTAGCCAATTGATCAGCTCTGTAGTCCCTTAACATTTCCCATGGTTCATTATACTCTGTATTTTAGCTATTACATTGTACCTATTTTTCACAGTCACTCTGTATTGTTCTTGAATTTCTTTATCTACTTTCAGAACCTCTTTGTTGAGTCTCAAGTTCTTAACAATTTTGTTCCCTCTCTTTAATCTTACTTTTTTTTGTCCACATAGTGGTGCATGATCACTATTACAGTCAGCATCAGGCATTGTATTTATATTAATTAACGCATTTCTAAATCTTTTATTAATAAGTTTGTAGTCAACTTGGTTGCGTATTTTCACATCAGGGCATTTTCCATATGTATAGTCGTCTTTTGTGGTGTTTAAACCATGTGTTTCTAATGATCATATCATTAATATTTGCCCATTCTATTAGTTTCTTTCCTCTTTCATTTCTTGTACCTAAACCATAATTCTCCACTATATCCTCTATTTTTCCCTTTGCTACTTTCACATTAAAATCTCCCAGTATTATTTTTATTTCTTGTGATCCCATTTGAGCTATCGCCCTTTCTACTTCATCGTAAGAGTGTTGTATTTCTTTCACTACTGCTTGTTCTTGGTGAATATACTTGTATAATAATTATATCTATTGGTTTACCTTTCATTTCCACCATTATAACTCTGACATACACCAGTATCCATTAATTGATTTGGCTGTTTTTTCCCCCATAAAATATTATTCCTACAAATTAATATCATGTGTATCCTCTCCGAATTAATGTGTGTTTGTCGGTTATAATGTTGACAGATCTCTCCCATCTCATCTCGTTTATGCCTAGAATATTCATTTTCATGCTTTCCATTTCGCTTAGAACATTGTTTAACTTTCCCAGTTCATTTAATGTCCCAACATTCCATGTTCCTACTCTAAATTTATTTAGTTTAGTTATGGTTTTGCCATCAGTAGCTGGATGACGGTCTGTTGTCACCTGTGGCTCATGACTGTCCATACCGGACGAGGATGTCCTAAGACAGCAATTAACGTCGTTCACTATCTTTGACGTCCAAGAAGAAAATGGATTGACGACATCAAAGACATTGTACAATCACACGGAATGACACTATCCGGTGCCGCCCACCGGGCGCTGCAACGCAAATTATTCCTCCCCGCGACGCTTGACGGCAGAAGTGGAAGATGATGATGATGATGACTATCTCTGAAATTTGTGTTGCCATGAAATCTTGGGAAGATAATGTGGTGGTTTCTCCTTGCCTTCCGCATCCACATGGTGGTCTTTTACCTCTGCCTTTGACAGCCATTTCTGACTGTCAGGACAAGTGAGTGAGTGCCCTGCTCTGCTCAGCTGCAGAGTTGTCCACTTATTTCGGTGGATACTCGGTCCCCAGAGCTACGTTAGCCACACCGTGGTGGGTTTCCATCCTCTACCACGGGGAGATGCAGTTGGGATTTTCCCTTCCTAAAGTTATGGTCTATGACCAAAACTCTCCAGTACTTTTAGAGGGGACGGGTGGGCGCGCGCGCACACGCATGGGTGTGTGTAAAGGGGGGAATGACATTTTGAAAAGAGGGGGGGGGGAATGACTTTCAGAACTTACGGTGAAAGGGTGCATGGGCCCAAAAAAAAAAGGGTTGAGAACCACTGCTAGATCTGTTTTGTTACTGCCAATTTCATAAATACACACACCAAATATAACACATTTCAAAGGTTTCTATATGCCAGGTCTTAGTCTGATATGACTGAGCTACCCTATGACAGTAGACGGTATTACCTACTTTCTTTTAGTGCCCAACGTTGGGTGGCAAGCGCAATTGGGAGGATGAAAGCCTTACTGTAGTGCAAGGGATTGCAACCTAAAGATGAAATGTCATGGCAGGGCAGACCAGGCCCATCACCCATCGTATTCATCGCGATATTCTAGTGTGATAAAATGGTTGCGTCTAGCGTGTGCCGCGTGGTTTAGTGGTTGCACATCCACGTCACATACCAGTGATCCGGGTTTGATTCCGGGCCCAGTCAAGGATATGCACTACTGACGAGGTCAAACGAGAGCGGTACTCGAGTCTAATGCTTCCAAATTGACGTGGGCAAAGCCTTGGGTTCGTATCGGAATACAATCAGCGTTGCCAGTAGTGGGTTGTGCTCAGTGTTTAAATCTCAAATCTGGGGAAAAGGGGGGGGGGGGGCCAAATAGATCAACATTTAAATATCACTTTTATACTTATCATTCAATCAGATTAGAGGCCATGTTAACAGCTGTCATATTCCAAGATGTTTAACAGCTTGAAAAAGTGTGTGGCTTTCCAGAAAGTAGAGTTGTATCAAAATCCTTACTAGGCACAAAAAGAAAAGCCGTTACAAGTAAGTCACTAGAGTAAAGGACCTTTTAAGATGACAGAAAGTGTAATGGGTATATGGTGCTAGCCCCACAATTTACAGACCAATCAGCACTCGAGGGGTGATGTGGTCAATATCACGTGGGCTGCCTTTGCTTCCCAAGACATTTCCTGCTGCCTGTTTTAGGATGGTTGACTTTGGAGCCCAGGTCAATTAAAGACATTCACTTAGGTGTATTCAAATACAAGATCACCATGCTAGTAGGCAAACATGCTAGTCACTTTACTGCCACGGCTACTAACCACCACTACAAACACCTTATTTTATGGTAAGAGAACAGCTGTAATAGAAAGCTGATCAATACAAGTTTGGCAAGAGACATCTGTTACAACAGCCTTGCCAGTCGCACTCCAAGAGAACAATGCTTTGAAAACCCCAACAGATGAAACTTAACTATTCAAAGAATATTATCCTGCAGCAAATCAATAACACTTAAAGTTGTGTTGTCTGTCATTACCACTTCAAAGAAGAAAGTCCCTTACTATTATCTCCACCCCAGTGAGTGAATCAAAGACATTTTAGTCAGCCATTGGTCACAAAGCCACTCAGCTTTATCATAATCAACAGCAAACAAAAGCATAATCAACAAATTTTATTTGTATACTTTACAAGTATCAATAATTATACTATTATTCATAATGGTGTATTACATTCATGTCTGTTACAAAGAATAACAATTTATATTTTATTACACACGAGCACGCAACTCAGGATATTTCATCACCAGTTAAAGTTAGCTAAACACGTTAACCTAGTGAATTGTGAAATATGATAAACTAAACTATGATTTTACATCAGAAAAGAATACAAACACAAAGCAAACAAATGTTACACTTATTCATGAAACCCTGGGCAGCTCAGTCTGCATCATTGTTTCCCTATCAGACTGTGGATGTAAAAATTGTCAAAGTGCATGTAATAGACTAGTATGGCAATATTATTTTGTGTGGGCTTCTAATCAGTTGTGATAGTCATCGTTATTTGTAAATGTACAGGCTGAAATTATGGGCACACCTACACAATTGTATATACATGACCAACTGGCACCTTGCCGTCTTGGCAGACGATATTTTGCAAAATGGAGTTATCTGTCCATAACACAAAGCCTGGGCTGAATTTAGAGATCATGTGTTGCCCATGAAGCATGATCCCTCTCTCGGCCAGCCTAGTTTACTCCAGAGGAAAGTTAACGGCATTACGTCTGGAACAAGACAAGCTGCCGGATAAGTAAAGCAAAGCTCTTAACTGTCCGCCTGTCAGAGCTTCCATCTTAGACCAGTAGCCAACAAGGCGTTGGCCTGGTCTGCCATGCAATTTAATCTTTAGGTTGCATTTCCTTGCACTAGGGTAAGGCGCGTATCCTCTCAATTGCACTCCTCCGCCCAAAGCCATTGGCACAATGTGTGTTGTCGAGTTTGGTGAGTGCCGCCCAACATTTGGCGCTAAAAGAAAGCAGATAGTACTGTCTACTGTCATACGGTAGTCAGTCATATCTGACTAAGACCTGACATAAGGATATACATAGTATGTAGTATATACACTATACAGAAATGGTTTACACTGGCTGTTTGGGCAGGAAAGACCAGCTAAGGAAATATAGTTTGTGACTATCACCTTCATTGTGTTATCTGCCAGAACTATTTGAACACATGCTCTGTAGCTGTTCCCATCAAGATCACTGTAATAGTTTGTTCACTGTGATACCCCATAATTAGAGGCTAACGTGTGTTGAGTAAAGAGAAACAACAACCATAAACATCACATCCGTGAAAGTGAATGACCAACTCTCACACCATGAGCTGTACTGGGTATATGGTGCTAGCCCCATATTTTTAGACCAATTGATATTCGATGGGTGATATGTTGATTTGTTAAGGCACAGTTATAATTTTGGTGTATTCTAGAGCTTAAGTTTGAATTAAACAGAAATCAAAATTAATATATTTCTAAAGTTTAAACACAGAAGCCAAAAACAATATGTTGTCCAATTTATTGCCTGGCATATTTCACTGTATCTCGTATCACGGGACCACTGTAGTTAACGATAAGATGATAAAATAACAGGGACAGTCTATATTCACAGCTGAAATTGTTTGTTACCAGTGGGGACACACTCACGGCGGATCAAAGGAAACCGCCAGTCTTTGAGAATTCCCTAGGAAAGGGGAAAATATGTCGGCCTGTTGTTTTGCTGAATCGCAAGATGAAGGGGAAGACGGTTGCGTTAGTTGTACAAGGGTAGACAACTATTCTTGTGAGGTTAGGGACGGATTGTCTGCCCCTGGGGACACCTGGTGTTTACATCGAATGACGTCACTTGGACAATCCCAGACTGTATGAAAACAAACTTGTTGCCGCTAGTGTGCACAATGAAGTCGACCTAGGCTGACGTGTTGAATAGCTCTATCCTATTTTAGAAAAGAATCTAGTGTGTTTATATCAAGTAACATTGGTGAACATGTGTCTTTCATGGCAAAGTTTAGATTCAATTCGGGATAGTGGAGTTTTCAAAAGGCAATTACTAGATAGCATTTAGATGTAAATAATGTAGAACAGTCTAGTGATAAATAGAGTGTAGGACTTTAGCATAGTGTTGTTGCGTTGTGGTTAGGTATTCAAGGAGTGTCGGCGACAGTAGGAAGACGCATTGTTAAAATTAACTAGTGTGAGAAGTCAATTAGCTCAGCTAGTTGGGAATAGTGGAGTGGGAAGATATTTAGAAAGATTGAGGATGGTTGGGGGATAGGGGAAATGTCCAATGGTGGGATCTTCCAGTGGGGTTCTGCTGGGGTTCTGCACTTTACATTTGGTCTTTCCTTGTCTTACCCTCACTCAGACCTATGTGATGAGCTCCTCTGTCCCATGACAGAGTTTGGTTCACTGTATATATCTGAGTGAGGCCATCGGCCTACACTCATCTAATAGGGATCAGTGTCGGGTTGCTCTCACCGGGTGTGTTCTCTATTTCACAGGTTCCCTCAGGTTATCAAGAAAACCAAATAAAACATCACAATTTTCAGATCATGGATAAACTAGTGCAGGAAGATGTATTCAGCGGTCTTTGCACTGGGCCTATAATAAAAAGGGTCTGAAGGAACAGGGCTCTGTTGAGCAGAAACATATAAGTATCCAACAGGATGTCTTCTTAGGGATAGTGATTGTTGTTTCACACCACATGTGAACAGAACGATAATGATTGTGTTTTCACACCACATGTGAACAGAGCGATAATGATTGTGTTTTCACACCACATGTGAACAGAACAATAGTGGTTGTTTTCCACATCACATGTGAACAGAACAATAGTATTTGTTTTTCCACATCACATGGGGAAAAGCACAAAGGGATTATTTAGGAAATTAGTAGATTCCTATGAGACTATGTACAATAACTGTGTAAGAGTGAAAACTTTAGGACATTTTTTTAGAAGGGAATAATGTCATTTCAAGGGACAGTGTTCCATGTTTTCACGATGCAAAGATTGTGAAGTCTCCGACTCTAAGGACATTTAGGGAACATTGTGTATGATCAATTTGGGATCAGTACCGGACTATATCTGAGATTGGTGACCAGGTATCGTGGTTATCAAAAGCTACTGGAGATAGTCAACATCTAGCAGGAGGGACACATCGTTTGGTGAGGTCATTTTTTGCTGACTATGCTGATGTTGTGTAGTCCTTACCGGGATGATCGGACCTTGCTCCTGAGCTGTTCGGTCTGATTCTACAGATACACTAGAGTATACGACATACATTCTACACATACACTTCTCACATACATACACTTTTCTTCATTAAATTAATTGTTATTAATTTTTAGAAGCTAGAGTTGTTTAGTATGTTGTTTTAGGGAAGAATGAGAGGAGGCATGATCCAGTGACAGAGAGAGAGAGAGAGAGAGAGAGAGAGAGAGAGAGAGAGAGAGAGAGAGAGAGAGAGAGAGAGAGAGAGAGAGAGAGAGAGAGAGAGTGTTGTGGACGGAATCTGGTGGATTCTCCAGAATAATGATATGGGGTTAAAAAATAATGTGGGTGTTGATTCCCCTCACTCCAGGGACGACACTATAAAGGAAATCCACGACATCTCGTCAGGTACATACTGCAGAGTTACATATCATATGAAGTGAATACATGAATTATACTAGGACTGAAATACACATAGCCATTGATTTTGTTTGAATGTGGAGCATCAGTTTTCCCCATGGTAATTACGAATTTAAAATGATGCCTTTCTGTTTGCACAAAACTTGCTGTGGAACCGTCTAAATACCAATGCCTTGATGTATTTGAGCAATCATTTATTGTTCATCAAATACTTTTTCTTCTTCTTCTTCTTCATTCATCCGGAGAGTTTTTTTCGGACGTGAATGCGTTGTGCCTGTTTACAGCAGAGCTGCGTTCTTGCGCCGTTAGGCCGACACATCCGACTTCTGTAGGCATTTGTTGACCGGGTTAACCTTCCCGGGTTCATCAAATACAATAAACAAGATGTCCTCTCTTTCTTAACTTATTATGGCTATTAAACACGTCTCTGAGTGGGGGATAAGTGGACTCGAGGTATGGTGTCCGCCTCGAGTGCTGGAGGTCCCGGGTTCAGGCCCCGGTGAGGACCGGGATTTATTTAAAAAATCCACCTGGACTTCCAGTAATAAAATTTCCCCTGGTCTCTGGGTAGTGAGATCGGACGCCCGTGTGTATTGATGCGCACGTAAAAAGTCCATTGGCAGTTGGAAATCGAAAAAGAGTAGCCTAACAGCGCTGCCCGGACAAAATTTAGAGTTAAAAATCTACCCAAAGTATTTCAGGATACTCGCAGATGCAATGGATTTCGTGCATTGAGCTGAGTTTCTCCAGACTCAGGTTTGAGTTAGGAGGAAACCGGAGCACAATTATGGATTAAACCGTGTGCCGTGATGTTGATCCAGCGACTAAACTAAACACGTCTCAAAATCGCTGAGCTAAGTGTTTTATGACCCGTCAACTGCACAAGGATTCCCGAAGACTGATTAAATCTCTTTTCTACCCACACTGGTATATGTTTGGTTACTTGATTTGCTAATTATCTTTCCATTCTACCTATGTCAGTTGCTTAACATTCATACTGGAATTGATAAATGCAGTTAGATTTGGTGTGCAGAGACAATAGTTCTTTAACAGATGGGAGTAGTATTGAGGTGGTTTTATATCTGATCATTGGTTCAGCAGCAAAGAAAGTTTGCTTTATGCTGTACAAGATAGTCGTTTCATTGGTTTCCCCTTGAAAGGTTAGTTGAAAAAAAAAACGTTTGAAATCTGGGCACCAATGATTCTGTGGGAGTAGGTTTGGGTGGCTGGTAATGATGCTTGATGAAGTCAGCTGAATAGGTTTGGGTGGTGCCACATGGTGGTCACGCCCACACGCACCACCAAATGTAAATTAGGAGATTCCCAGTCTAACAATAGAATGACTTGACGACTAGAAACTGAGGACGACGTAATCATCGTCAGGGACAGCGGAAGGTGACTTCGAGAAAGGAGATCAAGACGGCTGTGTGTATTTTTCCCTGAAAGCTCCGTGAGCAAAAGGTTTGATCATCTAGGGCAAGGCATTGTTACTGAGGAAGGTATATCGCCTGTTTGGATATAGCATTCTTGTCATACTCAGGACCGGAACAGATATCAAGTATAGACAACGAGTTAACGAGTTATGGTTGGACATGGATTGCAATAAGCTTTAGGAGATTGGGTAATTATATAGAATTATATGAACGGCCAAGTTGTAATAACATATATAACGTCCCGTGCCCGTGTTAGGGTCCCGTTATATGATACGGCAGTGTTGTGTTCATTTTGTCTAAAAGAGAGCAGATCCGAAATAAAAGGATTTATCTCAAAATTATATCAGTCTTCAAGGTGAGCGACTTTTGTTACATACATTCATTCAAGTTTGAGTTCTAACGCTTTGGCGGTTGTAAGCATGTTGAGACACGTGGGGACTTCGATCCGAGGAAACAATGGTGTAATACAAACAAGCGACGATTGATTCCCGCTATATCAGAAGTAAAGATACAATGAATGCGCGCCACGATGATAAATTCCTTTGCACGATAAGACATCAGGAGTACACAGAATGCGCCAACATGGCAGTTGCCGAAAGATCGTGAGTAACGCCAACATACTTATTGTTTGACGATTATCTGCAGGTAAAGTGACTAAATAATTTAATTAAACTAGTCCTTCATAAGTGCCACAGTTTGAGAAGTTTATCAGTGGAAAGAAAGGAATAAAGATTACACTATACTATATTAACTGGTCTACATACATGGTGCGCACGAGCAGAAACAGATAATGAACATTACGTGTATTTAATAACAGCAAATTATATACTATCGTTTGAGACAATAGTAAATAGTTAAATACGATCATAATATTGTCCAAGTTTGGGAAAGTGAAGCACAATACAGTAATGGAGAAGTAAACACAACTGATATATTTGGTTTACGGATCGTTTGAGTCCACACTCGATTTATAATGTGTTGTTGGTACAGAAGAAGGAGGCGTTAGCTTCCTACACGACATTTCCACTCTGTTAACAAAGCAGTGAGTCAAACTTATAATAGGAGAAAGAACACTTACTTTCACGCTTATGACACTGATATAACTACACACAAGGATGGTACGATATTGCCAGTACCCACACATTTAACATACGAGTATCAAGAATAGGAGGACACATATGAAGATTAAGTTGACACAGTACCACTTCATTACTTTGAACTTTACTCTTCACGGGAAACTTCAATATATATTTACGAGTTACAACGGGATATCTGACAGAATACATAGAGACACGTTATCATTACACCTCAACATGCAGGAAATCTAACACGTGTACACTCACTTGATTTGAAGTCGAAGCATACAGATAGACTTTAATGTCACATAGTACCCAATTGTTCAAGGTATTTAATCGATAACGATTCACATTGGGACAGTTATATTTATTATATCGGGACATTAAAGGACATTATACACATCAAGATACTACTGGACACTACACTGCACCTGGAACGCATCGAGACGTTACATGTTCCTCAAGACTCTGACGACAGGAACATATAAAGACACTTATGGATGTTACACATTGCACCGCTGTAGCAAATGACTCAATTATTTATTGACATTGTTCCAATGTTAGCGATCCTCACTAGGACACCATTGAGCTCATTTACGGACATGGAAGTAACACTTCGTTCGTCTAACGACACCATTTCATGATTGTGGATTGACACAACGACGATACAAACATTAACTCATTACGTCGACATCTACGGACAACGGTAACGTTTGGACATTGATTGACTGTACACGGATACACTACACACGTCAGGAGGCTACTCACTTTACACTTCAGCGGTTACACATCGGAACGTTTTACGGATTGACAATTACTATTTTTTTCATCGTGATACCAGACACAGTCCAATCGGTCACACATTGGGCTTTAGGTACCAGAACTGGATGCAAGCAGATCCACTGATTTCACTGTGGGCATCATTCATTCGGATACCTACAGCAGCCTAAACGTATCACAATAAGGCTGCAGAAAAATTCAAACGTCGTCGTTACACTACAGCCAACTACGTGTTATGGGTTGGTTACGGACTTATTTAGTCCAGAGTGAAAGTACAAGTTAATTGTACTATCGTTCAAGCCAGGAGCAACAGTCTATTGTGGACTCGAGTGGTGACCACGGATTGATTTCTCATTGAACTGATCGACACAATTCTATGTCAAAATTTTTGAACGACAGGAACTCTACTCGGTTATCTATGTACAAGAGAGCCGGAAAAAGGCCAGTAATTGTTATTCATTGTTGATTGGTGTTATGTTGACTCATAATAAGGCTATTTATTTTATTTGCGGGTGGTTAGAAGGCCTTGATGAGCTAATGATATCTGATATCTTGATTAGTTCATGAAGTGATTTGTGGGTTGACAAGCGCCAGGTCATTACGAATTAATTTTGTTTGGTTTTGATCTTGCGGGCGTCACCTCAATATTATAGTCTCGTCTTTACGTTAGTAGTATAGTAGGAACATTATCCGTCAAAAATGGGGATAAAATTTTGTTATCGTTTGTAAACAGTAATATGTATTTACGTCAGTCGTCGATCGTCTCTTATGATTATTAGTTGTCTTGCGTCACACATATTGTATATTAGACATATTTCTTCATATTTATTTTATAATTTAGATCTGTTTCGTTAATTATAGATATATTTGGTTGATTCTTTTGTTGTGTTCGAATTTACACTACAGAGTTGATTGAGTTCGTTTTTGCTCAACGGTGATACAACACTTACGTTACTATCTGATTGATGGTGATTTGAGATATTATCACAATTTTGTCGATTCTTTTCTTCTCTTGCCTACGTCCATATTTATTTCAGCCAGATAGCTCATTTTACAGGTAGAACAATAGGACAAGATGTCTACGCTGCAATATTTCATTGAAATGGGCGAGAAGACTGGTCTAACTGGTGCTGAGCTTCGAAATTGGGCAAAGCTTGAGTTCAGTGAACAACAGAAACGTGACAAAGAGGAAAGGCAACTTCAAGCCACACATGAGAAGGAGGAAAGACAGGAAAGACTGGCATCAGAAAAGCAAGCGAAACAACTTGAGAGAGAAATGAAAGAAAAAGAGATGGCGATCAGACAAAGTGAGATAGTTTTGGAACGTGAACGAATGGAGTCTAGAGAAAAATAATTAAATGCGGAAAAAGAGAAGTTAATGATAGAGATGCAAATAAAAGAGAAACAGATGGCTGCAGAAGCGGAATTGAAGATAAAGCAAATGGCTGCAGAAGCGGAACTTAAGGAAAAACAAATGGCTACAGAGGCAAATTTGAAGATGAAACAAATTGTTGCTGAAGCAGAACTTAAAGAGAAACAATTGGCTTTTGATAGGGAAAGACTTGCTACAGAAACACTCTGGAGGGACAAGGAGGTTGAAGGTAACCTAAGGGTCAAGACGCTTGAGATGGAACGTGGAGCTGAAATCGAACGAGAGAAAATGCTGACTAAGCAGAACGATCCTGTGAAAAAGTACCAAGGTTTATTCAGGAATTTTCAACAAGGTGATTCGGTTAGTTCTTGGATGACTAATTTTGAAGTACTCGTAAAGCATTACAAGGTACCAGAGAAGGACATACCAATTTTATTTCACCGTCATCTGGCATTGGAGCCGTTAAAAGTGATTGAGTTGATTCCTGAGGATTTACGTACAAATTACAAATATATGCGCGATCGTGTGCTGTCACATTTTTCATTAGACGAATCTGGATTACGAACTAAGTTTAAAACACTTACACCAAAATCGAATCAAACATTCCTGGATTTCGCTTCGGAAATGTCTTCTAGTTTTGATAAGTGGTGTAAGGCTGCGGATATTAATGATAGTTATGAGAAAGTGAGAGACTTAATTATCAGAGATAGAATGTTATCTGCAATACCAGAACCTATGTCAGTATTTCTTATGGAAAACAAATGTAAGAGTTTAAGTGAGATGGAAGCTAAAGGTGAGTCTTACTTTAATGCACATAGAGACGTATTTGCCAACTGTACTCAACCTGAATTAGTAATAGGAGCAAGTGCAAAATTCCAAAGAGGAAACGGTAAGTTTAGAAAGTTTGGTAGTGGTAGCAATAGAAATAGTCCTTACAATAGAGAAGGTGATAGACCAAGGAAAGGCCAATTCAACAGATGTCAGTATTGTAGATTAACGCATGGAAATTTAGAGATGTGTGATAAACATCCAGGTTATACTGCATATCTGAAGGACATTATTGCTAAGAAGAGAAGTAAGTATGACTCTTTTAAAAGAAGCATTAAATGTTTCTCATGTAGGGCGTACGGACACACAAGCAGGTCTTGTCCAATGAGAAATTCCTGGAAGGAAGCCAGTATCGCATATGTGTTGTCTAGTTGTAGTAGCGATTCAAATGATCTAGAGGACACACACGCAGCCATTATAGAGTCATACAAGAACAAAACAGGTAAAGAAGGTAATAATAGTGATGATGACCTTACATCAGCCAATAAGAGACATATTCACGAGGCAAATGCAGCATACACTCGTCAAGGTACTCTGACGATACACCAAGCGTTGGTGAATGGTTTACCAACAACCTGTTTTAGAGACACAGGGTCCGATATTACAGGTGTTAATCACAAACTCATAAGAGAAAGTGATTATACAGGTAAAAGTATTGAGTGCAGGACATTTGGGGGTACAATAGAAATGTACAAAACTGCATGGGTCAGTATAAAATGCCCATACTATAAAGGTCGAGTGTGCGCAGCAGTACTACCAAACCCATGTGCTGGGTTGATAATTGGTAACATCGCAGATGTCAAAGATTACGCTCAAACTATAGAACGCAAACCTGATGTGATACTCACAACACAAGAAGAAAGAATTACACATTCATTAAAAGTTCAACTGACTGGTAATAACAACAGTGTGGCACACAAAAATAGAACAAAAGTTAAACACAATAGTTACAAACAACAGATGAAATGGGATGTTGTAACCATATTTATGATAAACATGTTGAGTTGGCTTAAATTGACTTTATCTCAGGTTACATCCATAGTCACAAACACAGCCTCACAAACAAAGGCATATATTGATGATATTGTGAATAAAAATACAGTCATTCAATCACTCAAGAAAATTTACACACAAGTCAATGATAACAAACAAAATTACGATGCATTAATTAATGCGTACTTTATTTGCTTGGCTTGTTTCTGCTACAAATTAATCAAATATACTTTATTGTCGTTATATATACGAGTGAAAGTTATGACAGTGTTCAATTTAACAAAGTTGAAAAGTGCAAATATGAACATACGTTCAGTACGGAAACACCATAAGTATGAAAGAAAGAAAGAGAGAAAGAAATAGAATAAAAGAGAAGAATAAAAGAAAAATAGAATGGGATGAAAGTGTTAGGTTCATATTAACACAAAATACATTACAGACACATTTACAGTCTGATTACTTAGAATTCCAAATTTCTTAGATCTAAATCTATATTTGTTCAAAGTGTTCACACTATCTCATATCTCCACACTTGGGTGTGTGAAAATATTTTAGTTCTCTATTTTACAGATAATTGTTAGTAACTATATTGTTATTTTATGATGATGAATTGGTTAAGGATTTATTCTTGTTGAGTCATAATATTAGAATATAATTCTGAGTTATTTTCTTAAAAAGTCTTAAATCTTTAAATGTATGATTTTTCACATGTATATATCTATATTACAGACCTATAAAAATAGTTGGACAGAGGATCATGAGAAATTATTACAACAAATAAAAACTCTATTTAGTACATATTCTATTTTGAAATTACCTGATATTTCAAAAGATTTTGTTTTACAAACGGATGCTAGTTTACATGCTATTTCAGCTGTATTACTTCAATTGCATGAGGGGAAACTACATCCTATTCTTTATTTCAGTAAAAAGCTATCTGAAACTCAAAGAAATTATGCTGTTACTGAACTAGAGGCTTTAGCTTTAATTGAAAGTATTGAAAAGTTTTCTAGATACTTACTAGGTAGGAAATTTCTAGTTCTTTCGGATAACAAACCGCTACAAATTTTCAAATCGGGTCATCCAAAGAATTCTAGAATACATAGATGGTCATTACTATTACAGGATTATGAATTTGACATTTGTCATATTCCTGGAAAAGATAATAATCTTGCTGACATTCTGAGTCGATTATAGAATGGCAGATTTTCTTGTTGATTATGTAGAGTTGAATTAGAGTTATAGTTTTGTTGTATTAAGTTCAAGGTTCAGATATATATTGAGTTGATTACGTATTATAAACCTTATTAGTGGGTCAAGATAACAATAACCAACATGTTAAGATAGGTTATTTGATTAAAAATTATAAATAAGGTACATTTGTATCTGATATGTGTTCAAAACAGAGCCACGGCAAGGATGAAAGTTATTAACAGAGACAAGGACTTCCGATCGGAAAGAACTCAGAAACACTTGAGTATAAAGTTGTAATTGTGAATGACTATATTTGATTTATTTAGCATTTATATTAGTTAATGAGAAATGTTGGGTCCGAAAGGGTATGTGTTATGGTATGCTGTATGCTTATGAATCAGTACAGGAGCTAAATATGACCAAGTGACAATCCAAATCCCAAAGGAAAATATCGGGAAAAAGTTAAGGTGGAATCACAGACAAACACCCTACCCATTAATATTGTCATACGACACCAAGTAACGACTACGACTAACCTGGTTACTGGAAAAACGTCATTATTACCCTCGTCCTAGAACTAGGACATACTTGTCATTAGGACAAGGTAGGGACTAATATTAACTTATTAGTTGAACTGATCCCATAGGATCAGTCACACGACGTTCGACGTAGGGTTCGAACAGGTGGGCGTGCCCGTTATGTAGCATTTATGATTTTTTTTTAAGGGTTAATGATGGGGTAAATCCTGGAGCTATGTGGTAGTGCGTAAAAATATGGTTACAGTTGTAAGTAATTATGAGAAGAAAAATGACATAGCATTTTTTTTTTGGGAGGGGGCATTATGCCACATGGTGGTCACGCCCACACGCACCACCAAATGTAAATTAGGAGATTCCCAGTCTAACAATAGAATGACTTGACGACTAGAAACTGAGGACGACGTAATCATCGTCAGGGACAGCGGAAGGTGACTTCGAGAAAGGAGATCAAGACGGCTGTGTGTATTTTTCCCTGAAAGCTCCGTGAGCAAAAGGTTTGATCATCTAGGGCAAGGCATTGTTACTGAGGAAGGTATATCGCCTGTTTGGATATAGCATTCTTGTCATACTCAGGACCAGAACAGATATCAAGTATAGACAACGAGTTATGGTTGGACATGGGTTGCAATAAGCTTTAGGAGATTGGGTAATTATAGAATTATATGAACGGCCAAGTTGTATTAACATATATAACGTCCCGTGCCCGTGTTAGGGTCCCGTTATATGATACAGCAGTGTTGTGTTCATTTTGTCTAAAAGAGAGCAGATCCGAAATAAAAGGATTTATCTCAAAATTATATCAGTTTTCAAGGTGAGCGACTTTTGTTACATACATTCATTCAAGTTTGAGTTCTAACGCTTTGGCGGTTGTAAGCATGTTGAGACAGGTGGCTGGTAATGACGCTTGATGAAGTCAGCTGAATAGGTTTGGGTGGCTGGTAATGGTGCTTGATGAAGTCAGCTTAATATTCATTAGATTGTAGAGTATGGTTAAGAGTTTCCAGACTTCTGCCAACGACCTGTTGCTGGCTCGATGTCTCAGATTCATTGACAGATTCAACAGAAACATCAACGTACGACGAATATAAGCACATACTGACGTCCTTGGTACTCTTCGTTTATTATAGACAAATGTTACAGCAGACATAAATCACATGGTTCCATATATGTGGGAGGGCGTGTGATGAATCTTAATAAATACATATTCACTTCTGCTGTATAAAGTTTAGTAATTCGAAGAGTTGACACAACCGTTTCAATACAGCAAATATTCAATCACATAAAAAGATGTCATTCTTATGAACTCAGATCAACTTACAACCTGACCTTGGCATCTGGTGTGCGGTGTTGCCGTTAACTCTGTGAAATGCAACAAACCTTCGTGCTAGGCATTCACTTAGCTGTACTAGCTTGATGATACATATTTGACTCTTGATGGAGAATCAATGCACAACTTACTTTAACAATTTTGCATGGCTACAAAACACTTTGACGTCTTGCCTTGGAGCACTTATGGGTTAAACCGACCTAACTGACTAGAACGACCAGAAATTTCATTCTCGTGATTTCAGCTGTTCTGATCACGTAATACAGTCTTTCTAAGTAGTTTCCCTTCTCTCTCGTGAATCATCATCACTATCTGTTAAAGGTCTTGGCTTCACTTGTTTTGCTAGTGCTTGCCAGTTAACTGTCGTTAACATACATTGCACTCGCTTTTTATTCACTGCTTCTGTACTGTACACATTCTATTAATACGCAGGACTTGTACTGTAGACCCTGCGTTGCTACATGGCAGTGCCCATTCAAGGTTATCAAGAAAATTAGTGACATTGATTATTTGGTTAATGTCAAAGGCAAAAACAAAATCTTTCATATAAACATGCTGAAACCCTACATTGACCTAGACAGTGACAAAACACCAACAACACAACAACTACAACCTAGAATAGCAGCAGCTTGCTGGGTGATTAATGAAAGCAAAGTGATGCTGTGGCAGAACAGATACCAACACCAACAGTTAGGGATGTTAGTGGTTGGAGAACTGTCCAAATCAACAAAAACTTGCCAATACAAGACATAAAAGTATCACTACAAAAATTTGGTGATATTTTCCTGACAAACCTGGAAGAACAACATTAATACAAAATAAGATCAGATTACTTTAACATATACCAGTGAAAGTAAAACCTTATCCAATTCCAGTACATTTTTGGGGAAAAGGTAATGGCTGAAATATCTAAGCTGGATCAGTGTGGCATTATTAGAAAATCCACATCCAATTAGTGTTCCCCTTTGGTTATAGTCAAAGAGAAAGATAACACTCTAAGGATTTATGTTGACTATAGAAAGATCAACGCATTAACCTTGTTAGATGCTGAACCCATGCCTAATGTTGATGATTTAATAGATAGCAAGGCAAAATCAAATTTTTTTTCCCAAAATAGATCTCACACAGGGATATTGGCAAATCCCAATGGAAGAAAAATCAATGCATATCACAGCCTTTGCCACTCCTTTAGGCCTTTATGAGTGGGCATACATGCCTTTTGGACTCCAAAATGCTCCAAGCACATTAATGCGAAAGATGCGAGGTTTACTGCAAGGCATCTTTTATCTTTATCTTTATTTTCAAAGGGTTAAGAATTGGGCACGCAGGCCCGTCTGACATTCTGTCCTTCTTCACAATTTCCTCTCATACATTCTTTCATTCAGCATCACTTATGAAGCAAATTTCGGACAACAAAGGAACAATAGCATTATAACGCATGAAAAATAAGCAATAACAAATAACTCACTGGGGCAATGTTTAACATGGGCATTACAAATACCTAAGGAAGATGTAACGTGCCATTTATATGGGAATGTTTTGTGGCTAGTTGTCGTTTGAGATACTTTACCATTATTATTGTCTGTTTTTGTTTATGGGGGAATGTAGTCTGTACTGAGGTAGTGTTCAAACAGGTTGCGAATGTATGTATAATGATTGGTGGTGTCTTTGATTTCTTAGGAAGATTGTTCCAAAGTGAGCGGCAGAGTATGCTAAGCTTGTTTTATATAAGTCTATCCTAGGTTTAGGGACATGAAGTATATTTAGTCGCTCGCTATGTCTTGCATTATATTTAAACAATGGCCAAAGGTAGCTTGGAGCATTTTGAAATAGGATTTTGTGAATTAGTTTGGCCTTATTAAAAAGTAGTCGTTTGTGGAGTGGCAGTAGCCGAAGACGTTTATGAAGATTAGAATTGTCGGTAAGCTTTTTAGAGATGAGAATTGTCGGTAAGGCATTAAAAATATAGCTACTTACATGGATGATATATGCATCCACACTACAGCTATTAATAACCACACAGAAATCCTGGAACAGGTATTCCAGAGAATACAAGAACATGGAGAAAAAGCCAAACCAAGTAAAGTTGAAATAGGTTATAACGAAATCCAATTCCTTGGTCACAGAATTTCAAATTGATTTCGAAAAACTGACTCAAGTTTGGTCACCAAAATTTTAAACATCAAAGCTCCCACCACCAAGAAGGAAGTCAGGAGTTCTTATGCAATTTCAGCCATTCTCTTGCAACTTCATGATAGAAAATTACATCCTATACTCTACTTCAGCAAAAAGCTTTCGGAAACTCAAAAGAAATATGCCATCACAGAACTTGAATCTTTAGCTCACATAGAAAGCATCAATAAATTCTCTAAATATCTACTCGGTAAGAAATTCCTAGTTCTTTCCAACAACAAGCCAGTAATAGTCTTTAAAGAAGGACATCAGAAAAACTCCAGAATACATAGATGGTCTCTTCTACATGATTACGACTTTGACATCTGCCACACACCTGGTAAGGGCAACAACCTAGGAGATCTTCTAAGTAGACTGTAGGAGACAGTATTTAAATAATACAACATTATTGTAGTCGTAGTACATAAATGTTAAAGTAGAGATACAGTGATCCAAGTATTAGTTAAAAGTTCTGAACAACCGTATAAAATGGTTACAAATTTCAGCAGTCAATTTAACAACTTATGTTAATTAATTAAAACTGATTCAGATATGTACATACTTTTTCATTTTATAAATTACCAGAATATGAGAAAGACGATTGTGAGTGTATCTGAACCATGTAAGAACCACAGCAGATCAAAAGATGGAGATGGAAAATTGTGAATGTTGTGCCCACAGCCTGAGCGACTATAGAAGGAGCATTGATGAGCTATCAAACGAGGCCAGCAAAGACTCACGACACTGTGCAAACAGATAGGACCAACAACATCTATTGAAAATTAATTTAGTATTTTCATTTCTTATTAAAATTACTTCATAAATCATATGTTTAACATTCCACCAATCAAGATCATACTATCATATCACGAGCACATATATGTAATGCATAAATCCTTAATCATTTATCATTAAAATAATCCCATCATTCAAACATCCAACATTAAATTTAGGAACATATCTTTCATTTACCATAGATACATCATAGAATGAATATTAATAAAATATAAGGATAATAATAAGTATCTACAATTTCACAAATATTCATCAGAAAAAACAAGACATAATCAATTGAAGAAAAATTGTGGTATTTCAAAAACAACAAAGACACATACCATCACAGTTTAAATTTACCTAAATCACAACACATAACAACAGTATCAACCACAATTACAAGGTCATAATAGAATGAAAGAGTGAGAAAATGAGGAAATTTGGGACACAAAACTGATGTAAACATAGCATCACATATATCACACAGATGCTGTGACAATTTGTTTGATTTTTTTTTCTTGATTTTCATTTGTAAACGTATTATCACACATACTACAATGATGTTATAGTGATGATAACAAAATTTTCCTGTTGTATCATTTTATAGGATAAGCTGTTCATACAAATGAACGTTAAATGCATTTTGATTTTGTATTGCTAAAAGTATGTTCAATACTCAATCTCTTTTCGTAGTAGCAGGAAGCAACAGTGAGAATACTTACTCCATAAAAGGACTAAAGACTAATACAGAGAGACACAAGTCAGTGTTAACAACAATGGTGTTCACAAGAATAAAATGAAGCAACAACGGTGAAGAAACAGATGGCAATGAGAAACATTACTGCATGGTATAACAAAGTATTATACATTTGGAGGTAACGCGAATGTGTATATTAGTATAGTAAAAACACACTTCCATCTTGTCAACATAATGAACATTGATCTAGAAGTAGAAGGGACTACACCCAGAATTACGAAGAAGAAGTAAACAATCCCAGATCATAGACATACCGAGGTAAGAAGAATGAACACTATAAGCAAGTCCGGAAGTACCCAAGATAAATAACAAATAAGGCAGCAGACCTCGCCTGTCAAACAGATGAAGCAAAGAAAGGTCAAACGGTAACCTGCAACGACAAGTGGCAAATACAGCAGAGGAAAATGTCATATACATAATATGGAAACATTCCACATACCAAACACCAACAATAATAATAAAGAGGGTGATGGTGCCTTTTAAACACACACATACCTTCATTCGGGCGTACATGGCAACTTCTTTTAGAGTGTCAACGTAGCAAATAATTATAGCTCGATTTAAAATGGTCAGTACCGGGCCACACTTATACTGAACAGATGCAAAGCAATTTAAATTCAGGTATTGGCCTGTTCATGTCCCCTTTCAATAGACAGATCTTTCAATGGTGTCTCCTGTCAATGTTGAATTAATATTTCTAAGAATAATGAGGTGTTATTATGTTCATGGTCAACAGACAAAGGCGTGTTCTTGTGGGCTTGTTTATGATGGAGTGGAATGATTAAGCCTTTTGTCTGGTCTCTGGGATGAATAATACATCATTCCCATACCAACAGTAGAGAACTAGGTCCTTAATATTTGAGGCTCCTTGTTTTTCTGAGTGCACCATAAAGATATCTGCTAGAATGGACCAAGAGCACTCCTCATGGCCACTCTGTCAATTTGGTGGTGCGCTTTCTTAAAGAAAAATGAAATATTAGATGTGAACAGCAGTAGTAATTTCTTGAATTTGGATGCCGGTAGGCCTAGCTTTTGCTTCTTTTCTTTTATGCGACCACAGTTTCTTCAATGGGAACGTCAGTGAAAATAGAGGCAATATCCATTGATGCCACACGCTTTAGTTTAAGATTGAAAGTTATCCATTAGTTTGACCAGTTCAATGAATCTTTTAATATTAATGGGTTGAATGATTGTCACACTGGTTTAGCAGTTTTCACCATCCTGTGTTGGACATCAGATGGAAGATGTACAATAGAGAGAGCAGAACAGGGCAGGCTAGAGCCGCATCTAAGAAAATGAAGAGTATCTTATGCAATAAGTCACTATCAGTGAATGTAAGAAAGAGAGTGCTGAAATGCTATGTAGAACCAGTTTTGCTGTATGGCAGCTAATCTTGGAATGTAAATGAACAAATTAGGAAGAATTTGGAAGCAACAGAGATGTGGTTTTTGAGACGAATGTTGTGAATACCTTGGACTGCCAGAGTAACTAACAAATAGTGCCTGAAAGAGGCTAATGAAACTAGAACACGATATACAACAATAAGAAAGAGACAAACAGCTTTCTTTGGTCATGTGATGAGAAGAGAGGCATTGGAGAACATCGTGACAACTGGAAAGATCGAGGGGAAGAGAGGCAGAGGTAGACCAAGAGAAATGATGCTGGATGGATTGAGACGGTGGCACGGAGGCATATCATCAGCAGAGTTGATCCAGAACACCAAAGACTGAGATCTGTAGAGCGCCATGAACGCCTACACCAGCTGGAAGGGCACTTGATGATGATGTGTTGGACAGAGTTGAGCACAGATTAAATCAGTCTCAGTGGTAGCCCAGGAGTGTGCAATTTAGGAAGGCCATACAGTTGGGGTATAAACGGAATGATCTAGGTACCAAAAGCCAAATTAATTTTATATTAACAAGAAATAACAGAAAGAGAAATATATCAGATGCAAGGGTAGTGCCCAAGTGAAATATAAACACAGACCACAAAGCAGTTATTGCCACAATAAGAACCAACAGGAAAAGAAAGCAAAGACCGTAAATATACATGCCATGAGAATCAGTAAACTTAAAAAACCTCAAAGGCAAGGCGATGAGGTAAAATTATGAGAAAGGGCTAACTGAAATCTTTGTAAAATTACCTAAAGAAAGAAAAACAGTGGAAGAAGAATGGGAGGTGTTCACATCAAGTATTTTAAATACTGCAAAAATAACACGTGGAACCGCACACAGAAACCAAAACATGGATACAGAAAATAACAAGTTGTTGGAACACAGAGGTAAAGAAATCTATAAAAGACAAAAAGGAAAAAAAAAAATAAAAAGTGGGTGAACAGCAAAAAGGACCGTGATTACACAGAATATTGAATAGCAAGAAGACATGCGAATATAATAGTAAAGAGAGAAAAACAAAAAGACAGAGGAGTAGGGAGAAACACTAATTAAAAACTAGAAGGAGGCAACTAGAAACTTCTACAAAAATATCATTGCAATGAGAATCAGAGAACCTTTTGACCCAACTTAATTAATTAACAGTGAAAAAGGAGAACCAATAAGTGTTTTTAAAAAAAATCATAATAAGATGGAGGCAGTACTTTGAACAACTTCTCAACATTTCATCAGATGGCACAGGAATTCGGGAAACTGCCCAGATGCCATCAAAGAACTAGAACCTCAGATTAGCTCCATTGAATAAATCAACGGGACAAGACGAAATACCAAATAAACTAATTAAAGCAGCAAGAGAAGTAGGAACAGCATGGATACATAGACTATTCAGTCATGTTTGGGTAGAACAACATACACCACGAGACTGGGGAAACACCATAATTATTCCAATTTGGAAAAGCAAAGGCAGTAACAGAGACTGCACACAATACAGAGCATTTCCCGGCTAAACATGTTGATGTATGTAGCCGGGGGTGGGGCTGGGGTGAGTGCCCAACCTTGCATAAATACCCCAATGGCTCGTGCATTCATCACCTATGCAGCAAAAGTCCAACTCCTGGCCTTCTTGTGGTGGAACTGTTTTAACTAACAGGAGAAGAAGCGGCGGCGAGTCAGTGGTGCCAAGAAATATCCAGAAAGCTCTAGATGTGTTTGCACGTACACGCATGTGCAGACACGCATGTGTGTGCCTACACACCAAAACTCGAGTAAGACCACAGTCTGGTCTAGCAAAAGAAAGGTGATGAAGACCCAGGCAACCAGCCAGGAGGCGCACCACAGAAATCAGGATGCCACGCAATCATGCGTAATGAAATATGTCAACTACTACAAAATGTTATGGCGCTCGCCCTGCTTTGGATCCCCAGGCAGGTGCAGTGCCGGCCCTATGCCTCGAAAGGTTCCAACCACAGCTACTCGAGGTCCTTCTCAGATGTCCTGTGGAGCCAGGGGACATGAGAATAGGACGGCTGGCCATACCAAACAAAGACTAAAAATAATGCACTGGAATGCGGAGGGAGTCAGCAACAACAAAAGTAGAACTAGAAAACACCATGGACCAAGAAAAAGGAAGTGTATGTTGCTTACAAGAAACTCACCTCAACGAAAATATAGCTTTCTAAATCAGAGGCTACCCGTGTTACCGATCTGACCGAAAGGACAGGCGAAAGGGTGGGATACGGACCTTTGTAAAAAATAACATCACTGCTTCTCAAATTGAAGTTTACATGGAAGGGGCTGAGTATCAGACACTTAAACTTAAGACAGGCAATACAGATCTTCATCTGATCAATTACTACTGTCCAAGTGACCGCTCACAGGCACTGGACACACTACCATTAAAAGAAAAAATGATTGTGTGTGACGACTTCAACAGCCACTCGCAGGTCTGGGGCTATGATCACATGGACCAGAGAGGAGAGAGACTGGAAGAGAGGTAGGATGAGAATAGATTCATCTTGATTAACAAGCTGTCCGACCCACATACTTTCTACTCGAGATCATGGCACACTAAAACTACACCTGACCTGGCTTTTCATTCACCAGACCTGGAGTGGAACATTACACAAATTGTTGGGAAACAACTTGGTGGCAGTGACTATCGGCCAGTCTTTCTAACTGTAGAAAACGAGCTTGTAAGTGAAAGCAGCACCCTCTCGAGGTGGAACTACAAGAAAGCAGACTGGGCAATGTACAAGCATCACACCAGCATACTGGTTAGAAACCTGAACACTGAGAAAGACATAAATAAAGTAGTTGAAGAGTTGGAAATGCATACTACAGGCAGCACAAGAAACAGTACCAAGAGGAGCCCGTAAACATTATAAACCCTACTGGAGTAGTGAACGAGAACAGTTGCATAATGATGTGGAAGTGTGTAGAAAGCAAGCAGAGGCCAAACCTAGCCAAGAGCACCACAATAAATACCAGCACGCAAAAGCCAAATTTCAAAGGGCCAAGCTGCAGGCTAGATGGAAAAGCTGGCAGGGAAAAATAGTCTCTGAACTTTGAAAGAGACATAAGGAAATTGTGGAAGCAAATAAAACAACTTAACGATGAAGGCACAGGGAGAAACTCAAAAATTGCACTACATAAAGATGGAAACATCTTAACAGGAAAGCAAGCAGCTGACCATTTTGCGGACTCATTCGCATAATATAACAATATCGACATTAGTACAGAGAAACAACAAGAGTTTCGAGAGAAACGGCAACATACAGGAAAGAAGGAAATAGTACATGAGGTTCTGGAGGCACCCATCACAATCAGCGAACTGGGGCTAGCCATATCAAAACTGAAAATGAGAAAGTCACCAGGAGCTGATGGTATCTCCAATGAAATGATCAGGAACCTAGGAACAGAGGCCAAAGCAAAGCTGTTGCAGATCTTTAAAAATAGCTGGACCTTAGGCAGTGTTCCACAAGCCTGGAGAGAAGCAATCATGATACCCCTCCTAAAATCAGGGAAAGATGGTTCCATTGCCTCTAGCTATAGACCAATTAGCCTCACCAGCTGTCTCTGCAAAACACTGGAGCGCATCATCAACCACAGACTGCAGTGGTACATTGAAAGTAAAAACATCCTTGTGCCACAGCAGGCTGGCTTTAGGCAGTGCTACTCTACGGAAGATCAGACAACCTACCTCTCTCAAGAAATTGAGGATGCATTCCAAGAGAAGAAGCTGGTGCTTGCGGCATGGATAGATCTGAAGAAAGCCTTTGACAAAGTCTGGAAAGAAGGTCTGATAAAGAAACTGAGAAACTGCAAAGTCAAAGGAAGAATGTACAAATGGGTGAAAGCATACTCGCACAACAGAAGAGCCCGAGTACAGATAGATGGACTCAAGAGCAAGAAAGTACTACTGCGTCACAGTCTTCCCCTAATCTTCATCAATGATCTTGTTGCTAATCTACCGCATGGAATTAAAGCGGCAATGTACGCCGATGACCTAGTTTTATGGAGCGCAAATGAACATGCATCAGTGGCCACCAAATTGCTACAAAGAGCTGTAGATACATTTGCTGCATGGGCAAATAGATGGTGTGTCAGCATAAACACTGACAAGTGCAGCACCACTCTATTTACTGTCTCTTCAAAACAGAAGGCAGGGATCATCCAAATAAATGGAACACCCCTAAGAGAAGATAAAGAACCAACATACCTTGGAGTAACATTTGATGGCAGGCTGACATGGAGAAAGCACATCAACAAAGCAGTAGCAAAAGCCAGAAGGAAAATAGCCATCCTGAGAAAGCTAAGTGGAACCACATGGGGAGCCAGTGGGAAAATACTTAGCAAAGTTTATCAACAGAGCATATGACCACACCTGGAATATGGGTCAACTGCGTGGTGTTCGGCATCAAAAACCACACTACAAGAGCTGGACAAAGTGCAAAATCAAGCACTTAGAGTCACCACAGGAGGGATGAGATCAACCCCTATAGTGGAAATGGAGAAAATTGGGAAGACACAAGCACTGAGTGAGCGCAGAGATACAAAAACGCTAATACAAGCAGAAAAGTTCCTCAGCTTGCCAGGCTACCCTATGAAAAACAGATTTGAAAACATAGTTATGGGGCGGTTGAAAAGAAGTAGTTTTATCCACCAGGCCAAACAACTCTGCAGAGAAACCACTGATCTGCCCACAGTTGGTTTTCCCCTAACAACTATTCCAAAGCGAACTCCATGGAAAGATGAGCATAGACTATCATTACAAATCCAGACAAAAGTGAGAGGAATATTTGACAAGGAAGAACAGAACTGTGTGCAGTGTAGAACAGCCACTCTCAGCTTCCTTGATGAAGAATACCCACAGGACCTCTGGATCCGAGTCTACACAGATGGGTCAGTACAAAATGCTGTTCAAAATGGAGGAGCGGGAGTGTACATAGAATACCCAAATAATACCAGGGACACAGCTAGAGTACCGACAGGAAAGTACTGCCATAACTACGATGCTGAAATTGAGGCAATCAAGATAGCAACAGAGAAATTACTAAATACCAGCAATGGTACACAACCTGTGGTGCTATTGACAGATGCAAAATCAGTACTCGAGGCGCTCCTGTCTGGGAAATTGCCAGTACTAAGGACACTACTTTCTGAACTTAGCAGTCAGCATAAGGTCACCATACAGTGGATACCATCCCACTGTGGAGTACCCGGAAACGACAGAGCTGATCAACTGGCTAAGGAAGGAGCCAAAGAAGACAGCCTGATGTGCCCGGTACATACCACCAAAAGAAAAGAATGATCAAATCAGTCAGAAAGCCACCAAAGCCTGCTCAAGATGACTACCACGTTATGGATAGACCAGAACAAGTCATTATTCTGCGCCTCAGAACAGGGCACAATAGATTACGCAACCACATGTATACAAAATTCAAGATTGGTGAAACAGCCATGTGCACATGTGGATTGACGTCGCAGACAGCAGAGCACATACTCCAAGACTGCCCAAAATATAACATATCTAGGCAAACCTTCTGGCCTAGAGAGACGACAGTGGAAGATAAACTCTATGGACCACTGTGCATTGCAGTTATAGACACATTTCAAGCGAACGAAAGAAGAAGAAGAAGAACTGGACAGATCATTGGGAAAAGAGACATGGGCTGACAGAGTGAGATGATGCTGGATGGACTGTAAGTGACATTGAGAAATATATCAGCAGAGTAGATCCTGAATAGGGAGCGAGTTTTGAGGAGATACATGAACACCTATGCTAGTTGGCAGGGAAAATGATGATGATGCGATCTCTTAAGGTTTTTCAGATTGCCAATATGAGTAAAAGAAGCACAACAATCATCACACTTGTAAGGTTTCTCTCCTCTATGAACTCTCTTGTGATTCATGTTCTTTTGGCACTCTAGATGGTCATCTTGAATCAAAAGACCATCCCATTCATTACATTTGTTTGACATCCCTTCACTATGTGTTCTCTTATATCTGTCTACACAAACATTTGGACTAGAAACATCAAACAAGTCTCCTGTGTGAATTCTTTGAGAGCTATAACTGACATAATCAAACATGTCATCAAGAGAATTTTCTAAGCCCTAAGTATAGTTTTCTTGTGTTTATTTATTTTGCTGCTAACAATTCTCAATAGCCAGAGATAGTTAATTGTTCGTATCAATCACAGAAGACACATTTTCTGACATTTCTGTATGTGTTCTCTTATGGTATTTTAAACTTGCAGTTTGAGTAAAAGAAGCACCACAATCATCACATTTGTAAGGTTTTTCACCTGTATGTGTTCTCTTGTGGCATTTCAAATGGTCAGGGCGAGTAAAAGAAGCACAACAAACATCACATTTGTATGGTTTCTCTCCTGTATGTGTTCTCTTATGTTTCTTCAGATTACAAGCTTGAATAAAAGAAGCACCACAAACATCACACTTGTAAGGATTCTCACCTGTATGTATTCTCTTGTGGCATTTTAAACTTGCAGCTTGAGTAAAAGAAGCACCACAATCATCACATTTGTAAGGTTTTTCACCTGTATGTGTTCTCTTGTGGTATTTCAAACTGTCAGGGCGAGTAAAAGAAGCACCACAAAAATCACATTTGTATGGTTTCTCTCCTGTATGTGTTCTCTTATGTTTCTTCAGATTACCAGCTTGAATAAAAGAAGCACCACAAACATCACACTTGTAAGGATTCTCACCTGTATGTATTCTCTTGTGGCATTTTAAACTTGCAGCTTGAGTAAAAGAAGCACCACAATCATCACATTTGTAAGGTTTTTCACCTGTATGTGTTCTCTTGTGGTATTTCAAAGTGTCAGGGCGAGTAAAAGAAGCACCACAAAAATCACATTTGTATGGTTTCTCTCCTGTATGTGTTCTCTTATGTTTCTTCAGATTAACATCTTCAATAAAAGAAGCACCACAATCATCACACCTGTAAGGTTTCTCTCCTGTATGTATTCTCTTGTGGCATTTTAAACTTGCAGCTTGAGTAAAAGAAGCACCACAAACATCACATTTGTATGGTTTCAATCCTGTATGTGTTCTCTTATGTTTCTTCAGATGGCCAGCTTGCTTAAAAGCAGCACCACAATCATCACATTTGTAAGGTTTCTCTCCTGTATGTGTTCTCTTATGGTCCTTCAGATGGCCAGCTTGCTTAAAAGAAGCACCACAAACATCGCAGTTGTAAGGTTTCTCTCCTGTATGTGTTCTCTTATGTTTCTTCAGATCACCAGCTTGAATAAAAGAAGCACCACAATTATCACATTTGTAAGGTTTCTCACCTTTATGTGTTCTCTTGTGGTTCTTCAGATTGCCAGCTTGAGTAAAAGAAGCACCACAATCATCACACTTGTAAATTTTATCTCCTGTATGTATTCTCTTGTGATACATGTTCTTTTGGCACTCTAGATGGTCACCTTGAATCAAAAGATCATCCGATTCATTACATTTGTTTGACATCCCTTCTCTATGTGTTCTCTTATATCTGTCTACAGAAACATTTGGACTAGAAACATCAGACAAGTCTCCTGTGCGAGTTCTTTGAGAGCTATAACTGACATAATCAAAAATGTCATCAAGAGAAGTTTCAATGCTCTGTGTATGTTTTTCTTGTGTTTCCTTATTTTGCTGCTGACAATTCTCAATAGCCAGAGATAGTTCATTGTTTGTATCAATCACAGAAGACACATTTTCTGACATCTGACAACAGTTGTCAAGTTTTACTGATGCCTTACAACTGTTCTCAACCATTATTGATTCTGAGTTGTTGTGTTCTGTCATGTCCTGAATGATGCTACCCCCAGCTATGTCTACCATTTGACTGAATCTGTGACTCCTGTCCTCACACAGAACATCCGATAGTTCTTGTTTCACAACCTTCATGTTTATGCTGTCATATGGCCACTTTTGTGGATGCTCTAGTATGGAGTGGTAAGGACTCCTTGGAGACCAAGAGTGTATTTCTGAAACACACCAAAGTAAATAATTAATATCCTCATGAATATACCAGGTAGTGATTATGAACAGATGTATATGTGTAATCAAGCTGGTACACATTGCAGCTGTAGACAATAAATTTCAAGTGAACGAAAGATGGAGAAGAAGAACGAACGAATGAAAGTCTTTATTTTCAAAGGGTTAAGAATTGGGCACGCAGGCCCGTCTGACACTCTACCCTTCTTCTCTATTTCCTCTCATACATTCTTTCATTCAACATCATATGTATAAGAATGATTAATGTGCTCATGTATGATCTAGTGATCTAGACCAGTGGTTCTCAACCTTTTTTGGCCCATGCCCCCTTTTACCATATTTCCCCCTTTCTTATTTCCTACCTAAAAATTTGGCCAGTGCCCCCCTAAACCATATTTTCAGAACATCATTTCCCCCTCCCCCCCCCCCCATATTTCCTACCTAACAACCCCCCCCCCCCACCCCACCGTATACATATATACATAATAATGGAAGCACATACTAGTAAAACATGTCTAGACGTCCACATAAAATGTGATTTGTGGGTCTACTTACTTTATAAAATGAATTTTAGAAGGGTGAGACGTACAGAACCGTAAAGTATGAAGGGAAAAACAATATCAAGTAATCAGTTCTTGTGTTAACGCGATCTGGAAATAATCTTCACCCCACCCCCCTGGAAACTATAAAATCCCCCCCCCCTGGGGGGGGGGGGAGAATTATTCCCCACCGGTTGAGAACCACTGATCTAGGCTGATGTGTGATTTAAGTTCATGATGATGTGACATGTTTGTGAACCACAAGACAATACATACAGGAGAGAAACCTTACAAGTGTGATGATTGTGGTGCTTCTTTTACTCAGAAGACAGATGGATGATATGGGCTGAATGGGCTGATGTATAATCTAATCTGATGTATGCTCTAAGTTCATGATGATATAAGCTGATTTATGATGTAAGTTCAGGTGTGATCTAAGCTGATGTATGATCTAAGTTCATGATGATCTAAGCTGATGTATGATCTAGGCTGATTTATGATCTAAGTTCATGATCATATAAGCTGATGTATGAACTAGGCTGATGTATGATCTAAGATGATTGTCATGATCAAGGGTTGACTAAAGCTCTTACTTTCATCAAGGTTTTGACTGCATCCAGGAGAGAAAGACTTCTCCTAAACAGGACACTCGAGCTGAGACCGTGGTAGAAGTTAGACGGTTCAGACTCGTGGGCAATGGCAACATTTATATTGCCGCCATCTGCATATATTTTAGTTAGACGTTTTATAGTTATAAGAGTGATGGCGTGTGATGTGATTATTTTAAAGTTGTGTAAGTCGTGTAATGAATAACAAGAAGCTTATTTGGTGAGAATGTAATTGTTAATCCAATGACAGGGTAGACAACATGAAACTGCCCGGTGTGCTGTTAAGTTTTTTGTAATTAATGTGTCACTCTGTGATTCCAGAGTAATAGATGGAGGATATGAAAGAGTTCAAAATATAATATTATAACCAGTCACTCAATGATAAACAGCCACTCAATAATAGTCAGCAATTCTGAGCCATGACACTGATGAATGATCTAAGCTCAGGTGTAATCTAGGCTGATCTGTGATCTAGGCTGTGCTAGGCTGATGTATGATCTAAGTTCAGGTATGATCTAAGCTGATGAATGACCTAAGTTCATGATGATCTAAGTTCATGATGATCTAAGCTGATGTATTATCTAGGCTGATGTGTGATCTAAGCTGATGTATGATATAGGCTTATGCATGATATAAGCTGATGTATGATCTAAGTTGATGTATGATCTAAGTTTATGTATGATCTAAGTTGATGTATGATATAGGCTTATGCATGATATAAGCTGATGTGTGATCTAAGCTGATGTATGATCTAAGTTGATGTATGATATAGGCTTATGCATGATATAAGCTGATGTATGATCTAAGTTGATGTATGATCTAAGTTGATGTATGATATAGGCTGATGAATGATCTAAGTTGATGTATAATCTAAGTTGATGTATGATATAGGCTTATGCATGATATAAGCTGATGTGTGATCTAAGCTGATGTATGATCTAAGCTGATGTATGATCTAAGTTGATGCATGAAATAAGTTGATGTATGATCTAAGTTGATGTATGATATAGGCTTATGCATGATATAAGCTGATGTATGATCTAAGCTGATGTATGATCTAAGTTGATGTATGATATAGGCTGATGTATGATCTAAGTTGATGTATGATCTAAGTTGATGTATGATATAGGCTGATGTATGATCTAGGCTGATGTATGATGTAAGCTCAGGTATGATCTAAGCTGATGTATGATCTAAGCTGATGTGTGATCTAAGCTGATGTATGATCTAAGCTGATGTATGATCTAGGCTGATGTATGATCTAGGCTGATGTATGATCTAGGCTGATATATGATGTAAACTCAGGTATGATCTAAGCTGATGTATGATCTAAGCTGATGTATGATCTAAGCTGATGTATGATATAGGCTTATGCATGATCTAAACTGATGTATGATCTAAGCTGATGTATGATCTAGGCTGATGTATGATCTAAGTTGATGTATGATCTAGGCTGATGTATGATCTAAGTTGATGTATGATCTAAGCTGATGTATGATCTAGGCTGATGTATGATCTAGGCTGATGTATGATCTAGGCTGATATATGATGTAGGCTCAGGTATGATCTAAGCTGATGTATGATCTAAGTTGATGTATGATATAGGCTGATGTATGTTCTAAGTTGATGTATGATCTAAGCTGATGTATGAAATAAGCTGATGTATGATCTAAGTTGATGTATGATATAAGCTGATGTATGATCTAGGCTGATGTGTGATCTAAGTTGATGTATGATCTAGGCTGATGTGTGATCTAAGCTGATGTATTATCTAGGTTGATGTGTGATCTAAGCTGATGTATGATCTAAGTTGATGTATGATCTAGGCTGATGTGTGATCTAAGCTGATGTATTATCTAGGCTGATGTGTGATCTAAGCTGATGTATGATCTAAGTTGATGTATGATATAGGCTTATGCATGATATAAGCTGATGTATGATCTAAGATGATTGTCATGATCAAGGGTTGACTAAAGCTCTTACTTTCATCAAGGTTTTGACTGCATCCAGGAGAGAAAGACTTCTCCTAAACAGGACACTCGAACTGAGACCGTGGTAGAAGTTAGACGGTTCAGACTCGTTGTGGGCAATGGCAACATTTATATTGCCGCCATCTGCATATATTTTAGTTAGACGTTTTATAGTTATAAGAGTGATGGCGTGTGATGTGATTATGTTAAAGTTGTGTAAGTCGTGTAATGAATAACAAGAAGCTTATTTGGTGAGAATGTAATTGTTAATCCAATGACAGGGTAGACAACATGAAACTGCCCGGTGTGCTGTTAAGTTTTTTGTAATTAATGTGTCACTCTGTGATTCCAGAGTGATAGATGGAGGATATGAAAGAGTTCAAAATATAATATTATAACCAGTCACTCAATGATAAACAGCCACTCAATAATAGTCAGCAATTCTGAGCCATGACACTGATGAATGATCTAAGCTCAGGTGTAATCTAGGCTGATCTGTGATCTAGGCTGTGCTAGGCTGATGTATGATCTAAGTTCCGGTATGATCTAAGCTGATGAATGACCTAAGTTCATGATGATCTAAGTTCATGATGATCTAAGCTGATGTATTATCTAGGCTGATGTGTGATCTAAGCTGATGTATGATATAGGCTTATGCATGATATAAGCTGATGTATGATCTAAGTTGATGTATGATCTAAGTTGATGTATGATCTAAGTTGATGTATGATATAGGCTTATGCATGATATAAGCTGATGTGTGATCTAAGCTGATGTATGATCTAAGTTGATGTATGATATAGGCTTATGCATGATATAAGCTGATGTATGATCTAAGTTGATGTATGATCTAAGTTGATGTATGATATAGGCTGATGTATGATCTAAGTTGATGTATAATCTAAGTTGATGTATGATATAGGCTTATGCATGATATAAGCTGATGTGTGATCTAAGCTGATGTATGATCTAAGCTGATGTATGATCTAAGTTGATGCATGAAATAAGTTGATGTATGATCTAAGTTGATGTATGATATAGGCTTATGCATGATATAAGCTGATGTATGATCTAAGCTGATGTATGATCCAAGTTGATGTATGATATAGGCTGATGTATGATCTAAGTTGATGTATGATCTAAGTTGATGTATGATATAGGCTGATGTATGATCTAGGCTGATGTATGATCTAGGCTGATATATGATGTAAGCTCAGGTATGATCTAAGCTGATGTATGATCTAAGCTGATGTGTGATCTAAGCTGATGTATGATCTAGGCTGATGTATGATCTAGGCTGATGTATGATCTAGGCTGATATATGATGTAAACTCAGGTATGATCTAAGCTGATGTATGATCTAAGCTGATGTATGATCTAAGCTGATGTATGATCTAAGCTGATGTATGATATAGGCTTATGCATGATCTAAACTGATGTATGATCTAAGCTGATGTATGATCTAAGTTGATGTATGATCTAGGCTGATGTATGATCTAAGTTGATGTATGATCTAAGCTGATGTATGATCTAGGCTGATGTATGATCTAGGCTGATGTATGATCTAGGCTGATATATGATGTAGGCTCAGGTATGATCTAAGCTGATGTATGATCTAAGTTGATGTATGATATAGGCTGATGTATGTTCTAAGTTGATGTATGATCTAAGCTGATGTATGAAATAAGCTGATGTATGATCTAAGTTGATGTATGATATAAGCTGATGTATGATCTAGGCTGATGTGTGATCTAAGTTGATGTATGATCTAGGCTGATGTGTGATCTAAGCTGATGTATTATCTAGGTTGATGTGTGATCTAAGCTGATGTATGATCTAAGTTGATGTATGATCTAGGCTGATGTGTGATCTAAGCTGATGTATTATCTAGGCTGATGTGTGATCTAAGCTGATGTATGATCTAAGTTGATGTATGATATAGGCTTATGCATGATATAAGCTGATGTATGATCTAGGCTGATATATGATGTAAGCTCAAGTATGATATAAGAGAGGTAAAATTTGTGTAGATTAACAGATTAATAGGTCATCATCATCAAGTGCCATGTCAGCTGGGGTAGGGGTTCATGTCTCTCCACAGATCTCGGTCTTTGGTGTTCTGGATCAACTCTGCTGATGATATTCCTCCATGCCACCGTCTCAATCCATCCAGCATCATTTCTCTTGGTGTGCCTCTGCCTCTCTTCCCCTCGATCTGTCCAGTTGTCATGATGTTCTCCAATGTCTCTTGTCTCATCACATGACCAAAGAAAGCTGTTTGTCGCTTTCGTGTTGTATGAGGGGAAGTCAATAAGAAAGCCACAAATGGCTATAGAAAAATAACTAAATATGATAACAACTGGAAACCAGTTTATTTTTATGCATACACTGTCCCTTTATTTCACAACATAATTTCCACCATCATTGTTGCACTTATCCCATCATTTTATCAGTCCTCCCAAACCGGCTGCATAGAAGTGCGTGCCCTGTTTTCTAAACTACATTTTCACTTCACATTCACCTTCGGTATCATTGGTGAAATGTCTCCCACCAAGGTGAGATTTCAGTGTTTATGCCGACAAATGTTTGTCCCATAAAGCGGTGCATAGCTGGGTAGAAAAAGTTATGAAGGAGAGTCAATAAGGAAGTCACACAGTTCTGTGGGATGGCCAGTAAATGGGAACAGGGCACACTTTTCTATGCAGTGGGTTTGGGACGACTGATAAAATGATGGGATAAGTGCATCAATGTTGGTGGAAATTATGTTGAGAAATAAAGAGACAATGTATGTATAAAAATAAACTAGCTTCAAGTTGTAATCATATTTAGTTATTTTTCTACAGCCATTTGTGACTTACGTGTTAACTTACCCTCGTATGTAGTGTTCTTGTTTCATTAACCTCTTTCAGGCAATCGTTGTTAGTTACTCTGGCAGTCCAAGGAATTTGCAACATTCGTCTCAAAAACCACATCTCTGTTGTTTAATTTATTACTGACATTTTTCACTTATAAAGTCCATTTTAAGTACAGTTATCTCCAAACAATGTATAACAGCAAGCAATATTGATATTTCATTGCAGTCACAATCAAGAGTGTTAACCTCCTGCCTGAAACTAACATTAATGGTGCAACTTGAGGTGATATATTACAGAAAAACATCTAAGGTGGCAAGTCAGAAGAAAAAAACAAACTTGAAATAGAATGTCAGGAAAAAAATCAATGTGGAGTTGCATGTCTAAGATATTCAGCATTCAGACATTCAATTTAAGATATTCAGCTATCAACACCGTGTCATTTTACATATCATAGATTGTTTACATTATAACCTCCAAATCATAATCCTGGCCCCTCTTTGATCTCTCTCATTATATTTTTTTATATAGATAAAGAGATTAGATCTGGTGACAAAACACCTCCTTGTCTAATTGTTGCAGCTTTTTTCCAGTAAATATGTTTTATTATTCCAAGATCTTTCCCATCGTTATTAATATCTTCTAACATTTTGATAATTTCATCACTTTATCAAATGCCTTGGTGTCATGGTTCGTTTTTCATTGCCATGAGTGTTGAGTTGGGTTGAGCTAAGAACCGACATCACTACACTCAGGACATTCCCATGCGCGCTCCGTCCCTTGCTTCAACAGCCAGCAATGAGTCATACTACTAATCGTTTCCACCACTATCTGACTGAAAGTTCTCCAGGTCTTCCCTCTCAGTTTTGAGATTCCTCCAGAACCCCTGCCAATCCCCATCAATCTCATTCTTTCTACAAATGGGTTCTAAATCTGTTCCCACGTCTTCTCCACCTGGTCCTACAAGTGAATGACTATCTCCCCCTTGTCCATAGGTAATCCACCACCAAGAGGTGCATTCCCCGCCAACCTATCAGCCTGTTCCTTCCCCCCGCATGGCCAGGGCAAAATATCCATACAATTCTCACAATCTGTGACCTCTGAAGCGACAATAGCCATTCTACATGAAGCATTCCTTTCTCCACCTTACTAAGCATACTCTTTGAATCCGTAATGAATACAATGTGTGTTGCAGTAGTCTCCTCTAACAAATGGAATGCCACTGTTACTGCTTCCACTTCCATTCTCATGCTGGAGGTCGTAGTCTCATATGCCAGACTCTCCTTTTTCAAGACTCGTCCATTAGACTTTGCAATGAAACCCCAACCACTACGTCTGTTTCTCACCACTGACCCATCAGTGTAGATGACGATGACTATGTCACCTTGATGTGTGTTACTCAGGATCAGTTGTTGCACTTCAAACTCAGTGCGGCCCTCTGCCCATTCTCTGCACTTACGACCCAGTATTACTATTACATTGTGCCAGTACTTCATGTCTTTTGGAACTTCAACCCACTCTTTCCCTTGATTGATGGTCTCTAGATCACACACCCAATGTATAGATAGTTCTGCCTGTGCCATCCAGGACATGCCTCTTCTTAGTCTATGACCCTTGACTATATCCATGGCTACATGCAGCGGGTGATCCCTATCTGCAGCAACTCTCAGGTACCATTTGGCCTGAAGGGCCCTATGCCTATCGGTCATTGTTAGTAGCGCCAGGATATGCCTCATGCATATAATTGGTGTGTCCTTTGTGCACTCCAGGATTACCCACATTGCAGCATTCTGTATGCGCTCCAACCTTTCAAGCTGGCTCTTTGATACTGTCATCAGCCCCAAACCATACTCAATGACAGAAATTATCAACTGCTGAAAGAGCCTGTAAAGCATCCTCTGCTCTACCCCGGTTGCTGCCATCGCCCTCAATGCATTAAGTCCCCTACCAGCCTTCACCACCAAAGTCTCCACATGATCCTTAAAAGACAAACACCTGTCAAAGGTGATACCCAAGTACTTCAATTTACTCTCTCTACTAAGAAGATATCCATTTAATATAATACCTGGGATATCTGCCATGACGATCCGGTTATCCAGGGAGTACCACACAACCGATGCCCTGTCTAGGTTTATAACAGCCCCTGCGTCCCTGCACCAATCAGCCAGCCATCCTGTTTACTCCCACTTGTAAGTCTTTCGCCAAACTGGCCCTGTCTGTATACCAGCACGTCATCTGCAAATGTCAAGATTCTACCCACACCTGGTGTCTCAATAGCTGCAATTTTGCTGGTTTAGACATTAAAGAGCACTGGGGACATGGCAGATCCCTGTGGCAACCCAGGTGTAATAGTACAGGGGTCAGAAGTCCAGGAACCCATGCGCAGTGCAATCTTATGCTCATAGAGGACTGTCGCAACCCATCTAACAAGGCAGACTTCGATGTCCAACAGTGTGTGTATCAATCGATCATACCTGACCCTGTTATACGCATCCTCTAGGTCAAGAGCTACAGCCACTGTCTCTTGTTTATCCTGGAAGCCCTCGTAGACATCAAATGCAAAAGTTGCAGCATTGGCCCAGGTGTCCTTCCCACGCCAGTAACTCCCGAGCCCTCTGGGAAGCAGATTACGACTTTCCAAATATCGCTGGAGCCTGCGTGCTACTATCTTTTCGAGGAGTTTGCCATACATGTTTTGCAGGGTTATGATTCGGTATCCATTAAGTCTGGAGTGATCCTTACCTGGCTTTGGGAGAGTGACCAGGTAACTGTGCAACCAATCGTGGGGTATTTCCGCCGTAGTGATGCTTAGGTTGAACCAAAGAGCCCTCTCCTCCAAGTCCCCATCATTAATGTTACTCATATGGGTGTACCTCACCCCATCTCGGCCTGGCGCTTCTTCTTTAGCTCTCATTAGTACCCGTCAAATATCCTCCACCGTAACCTCACAGTCCTCTTTCCTAGTGACCGGTGACAAGGCTTCTCTGACTATATCTATAATAGCCCTATCTTTCTGATCTATCTGTTTTAAAAATCGTGCAAGAAAAGCCCCCCTTTGTCCTGGTCAGTTGTCATAGATCGGTTATCATCATAAATGGTGCCATGTGTACCAGGCATCGCCTGTCTGTTCATCTGCCGGTGCAGCCTTCAGAATTTACTCAATGTCACATCCCAACCGACTTCATTTATAAACTGTTCCCACTTCATCCTGTTTGTGTCTACTGCCCGGAGTTTAAAATACTGCACCTTGACATTTTTTTTTAATACCTTTCACCTCCTCCAATTCTGTGTGGTTGGTTGTCATAAGTGTATTGATAGTATCATGAATTCCCCTCTGCTGTGTGTCCACTATGACGAGGTAGAGGGGCTTGTGCGTCCCAATGACCCCAAGAGCTATGCCGACGGTAGCACAGCTACTGGTAGGGCCTGTGACGTAATAGACAGTCTCCCACTTTATTTTTGCTTAAATTACATTGCAGATCATATTTTTCATTATAAATATATCTAGAAAAACTATCTTGTCCCTATTTTCCCATGTTTGTAGATATCTATAAATATGCCTGTATTATTGGCGAGAATTTAATCTCCTGTAAACCTAGTGAATATTCTAGTGTTTCTAAACTACATATTATATAGTATATTATAGAACTATTAGTGGTGCATGCCTTCTGCCCCAGCGCAAGTTTGGCTGAATAACATATTCAGTTTTAGCCTGCGACCCGGGTGGCAACACGAGAATCTGCCTGGCCAGTTGTCGTCAGCCGGCAGATCGTCCATTTGGTCGACTGACCCGAAGTGGTGAGGACACAGGCACCGATACTAGCTGTAAAAAGACATATTGCACCAAAATAATCCAGGCTCTAGTTAGCCGATATTTGGGAAAAGCAAAATGGCGAGCCAAATTGATACCCACAAGTAATATTTACCCTGCTAGTGGCACTGTTCCCCCGTGGAGAGGTTTAATCACCACAATTTGGAAGGTACGTTGATTTAATTAATTAGTACGAATTTACATGTATATATTTACCGGCATTTGTAGTGTAGATTCAGGGTGAACTACGCGATAACTAATGTTAGAGAACAGGGATCGTAAACTACAGCCGGAATAAATATATAATTAATGGAGACGCTAATTATACTAAGACCAAAATAGAGGAATGAAGAATGAAGGGAACGGCGACACAAAATGGCGAAATCTAACAGGCGGGAACTGGACTATCGAAGAATGGTCAGACAATGAAGCTTGATGTTTAACTAGGTATTAATATAATATATACTAGAATAATATATCGCCAGTGAAGAATATAATTATAGAATGAGAGGGGTAATTCGGAGGAATAAACGGTGATAGGAAATACTGATAGTTAATTGTGAAATAATAATTCTTTCACATAGTCTACTGGAGACCACGCTTGTCAGAGGTCATCTCATGACAGCGTGGGACAGGCCTTTCATTCACATCAGTATCCTTGCTTCAACGCAGTCCTTCACTGCCTACCCTCTACACCTATGTTAATACTTCAACCTCCTGTAGAATTTAATTTGTGTGTTTCGGGAGTGAATCAGAATTATAATTTACAATACTGCTTCATGTGCTGAGATAGAATCTGAGTGATTCATAATATATGTTCGTAATGCGTCAAGTGAATGTAATTTGTGTGCTTCATAATCTATGGTGTTCCTTCGTCGATTGAATGTACTCTGTATGATTCATAATCTGTGGTGTACTTCAAATGAAGGGAATCTGTCATTCATAATCTATGTTCATACCTCGTCACGTGAATGTAATCTGTGATTCATAATCTATGGTGATACATTGTCGAGTAAATATAATCTGTGTGATTTATAATCAATGTTCGTGCTTCATAGTTAAATGTAATCTGTGGGATTCATACTCATTGTGTACACTTCATTGTGTTAAATGTAATAGGTGTGATTTATAATGTATGTGAATGCATCATAGTAAGAATGTTGTAGAGTGTGATCAGACTCAGAAATATACATTGATGTGTCCGTGTCTGTAGACTGGAATACATGGGCATCTGAGTCTGATGAGATTGATATGTGGCTAAGGAAAATAGTAGTTGTCCACGTTAGCCATTTGTCATTGTGTTGTCATAGTGCTAGTGATGTGTCTGTGACAGAGGTGATAGTCTTGTGATGCTAGTCATGTCGGAATATGAGACAGAGTGAGGTGTGCAATGAGAGTATCCTGGACGTAGGACAAGCATTCACTGGTTCTGTTTTTCTGATTAACTTCCAGTTCTGCACCTTCTTTGGTGGTACCATGAGCCAGCAACTTGCAGCAACGCATACTTACTGGTTGTGAGCACCCTGTCTATTGCCGGAGAGTGAATCCGCAACCTGAACTGGAACGTCACCCGAGTTGACAAGCCGGACCCAAGTCTTGAGCTGAGTGGCCAACCTCCTCGGCTGACACCTTTAGCCTGCCAACTTAGTCTAGGATTTGATTGCCTACACACTAGGGCAACAGACTTTTACATGCCACAGTTTTCAATAAATTAATAGTTATATGTGATACCAGAAACATACTTAGTCTGTTGCTGTTATACTCTAATTTAATATTAGGATACTGAGAGAGAGAGAGAGAGAGAGAGAGAGAGAGAGAGAGAGAGAGAGAGAGAGAGAGAGAGAGAGAGAGAGAGAGAGAGAGAGAGAGAGAGAGAGAGAGAGAGAGAGAGAGAGAGAGAGAGAGAGAGAGAGAGAGAGAGAGAGAGAGAGAGAGAGAGAGAGAGAGAGAGAGAGAGAGAGAGAGAGAGAGAGAGAGAGAGAGAGAGAGAGAGAGAAGGAATGCAAGTTGTAACTTTATATTTGTACTCTTCCTCCATGTTGTGAGAATGGATCAGTTAAAGGGGGCTCTTTAATTTTTGCAGGCATTTGTCGCCAGATTCATTAAGCCTACTGTCTAGAATTATTCCTAGTATGCTTGTTCGCTTTACCTATCTGTGCCTGAACACTGTCTGAAGACCTGGTCATTCCTGGGACAGTTCTGAATCGTACTTCCTAGTTCGAGCCATTTCGGCCTCTTCTTTGACAGTGATTAGTCTTTCGGAATCCTGAAAGTCTATTGGTTGCTATTTCTGATCCTTGTCTATCAAAATAGTCAACATTACGCGACAATTGGTGGCCGCGTCCAGTCTAGAATTATCATTTATTACTGATTCCAGTCGATTATCCAACCTCGTATTACAAGTTCAACTTTTAGTTTCTTCTCACTAGAGTATCCTGTTAGTAAAAGTGTGGCCTTACAATAGACTAGTATAGTAATAAATTATAATCAGTATATTAACCACTTGTACAAGCACAGTAACATTAGTACCTATAAGTTAGGACTAACAGTTAAGATAAACCAGGTGTCAGACGGGTGAGTTTTGTGTTGTATCGTTGCATTGCGTTAACTTACATAGTTGTTCTGTAATATATTGATTACAAATTTTCAGGACAAATATCTTATTGATAAGTAAGTATACATCAGGTTCTTCAACTAAGATCTATCAAGCGCTTACACATCATGTCTGTCGAAAATCAACCCACAACTCATGAGTTTAAAGAGAAAGGGGCCTTATAGGATATGAAGGTGCAGAATTGATGAAATATATTAGAGAGGCGGAAAAAGAATGGAGGCAAGAACAAAGGGAAGAAAGAATCCGGATGGCGGAAATAGAATCCGAGAAACAGATTAAACAGGCAGAACTGGAGAAGGACAAGGAATTGAAACTAGCAGAACAGACGAGACAGCATGAGATAGAATTAAGAAGACTAGAATTACAACACCTGGATGCTTCAAGATTCAGTAGTGCTAGTTCTCCAACCCACACTAGTGACATTTCTGCCGGACCACACATCGCCAATGGATCAATGAGTTTTCCACTGCTCCCCTTCGACCCAAAGGAAGATCAGATGGATAATTATCTTGACAAATTTGTTTTAATGTGTGAAGCCTACAATCTTCCCAGCGAAAAATACAATCTTAAGCTCTCCCAAGGGTTAAGAGGCGGGGCTTACGACGTGTTTGCTAAACTTCCTCCAGGTCTCGAGAGGGATTTTCTTACTCTAAAATCCGCTTTGCTTAAAAGATTTGAATTGACATCAGGGGCTTACAGGCTGAAGTTCCAAGCGATCACAGGGAGAATCGTTCGCTCAGTTTGCCTCGCGATTACACACTTATTTTTCTAAGTGGGTCGAACTGAGCGATTTCGATGCTACTTATGATGGGCTTGAGGAAATGGTTCTTACAGAACAGCTTAAAGATACACTCCAAAAACCACTTCAAACTTTTATTGCTGAAAATGGTGGGAATAGGCTTCAGGAAATTATTTCTTTAGCTGAAAGGTACTTAACTGCCCATGGTGAGGGGGGTACCACTAAAACCACTCATACTAATGCTCAACAGAATCTTCCAGAACAAAATCAGAGTTATCAACAAAATAACTCCTTACGTAATGACACTAGGGGGCACCCTGGCGGTCAACGCCAAAACCCGGGATTTCAGAAACCTATAGCTCAAAACACACCAGCACAGAATAGTGGATGGGGGAAGCCTTATTGTAAAAACTGCAAAACTAATGATCACCACACTAGTTCTTGTAGGAATAAACCCCCTACTCAGTATGTTGCGTGTATGACAGCGGGGGCAAGTACCCGACAGAACTTAAGATTCTGGAACTAACGGTAAACCACCCACAGTTGAGACTATTCTGGTAAATGGTAGCCCAGTGCAATGTCTCTATGACACGGGATTGACCTGCGAGGCAATCATAAGTAGACACTTAGTGAAACCATCCCAGTTGACTAAGCAAAGAGTTGCAGTAAAGGGTGCTACTAGGGGCTCCCAAACCATCTATGCTCAGATAGCTAAGGTGCATGTGACATCTAAGTATGTCACTGGAACTATTCCAGCTGCTGTGATTGAAGATCCCGTATATCCATTTATCCTCGGAAATAAACATGTATATTTAGGGGAACCCTCATCACCTATAATAATGGCAAGGCAGACCCATAATAAGGGCACCGTTTTGAGTGACCCTGAATTTTCTATCAACCCACTATCTGGGGAGATTAGGGCTGCCCAAGCAGCATGTCCAACCTTACAATCTTGCTTTGGCAACCTGCCAAAATCTAGAAACCCACCCAGAGTTTGTGATTTCTATGTAAAAGATGAGTTGCTATTCTGTAGGGCAAGAACTATGGGGAACGTCCATGAACAGCTGGTCATACCCAAAGTATATCGTGCACCTATATTAGAAATGGGACATTCACTCTCGGACAGTGGGCATATGGGGATAAAAGCTACGCTACAAAGGCTTGCTTTCTCCTATTTCTGGCCGGGGATGACCAGGGATATTAAACAATATGTCAGGTCATGTAAGGAGTGTCACCAATTCCCACCCAAACATAGGGAAACTCAACTTACTTTAAGAGACAGAGTATTTGTATTATTACCCAAGAGGGATAATAGATTAGAACTTGGTTGGCAGGGTCCTTTTCCTATACTAGAGAAGGTGTCCCAGACTAAGTATAAAATTTATTTTAGGGGTAAACCCACAGTGTTTCATATCCACTTGCTAAAGAAGCATGTTGGAGTAGAAGAGTCACCGGTGCATCTGATGGCATTCTCGGTGGTAACTGAGGTCAAAGGTGGAGATGACTCATTAGTGGAGTATTCCCTAAAACCTCAGGAGACCAGGAATGATGTTTTCCTCAACCCTGACGCGGAGACGTCTGAGTCAGAGAAGAGTAGACGAATTCCAGTGTCTCATGCACCAATGCGTACAGATAAACCTGGTAAGACTAATATTGTCCAGGTCGATATGAATGTTAACACTAAGGACTCAGCTCCACAAAAGCATTATCCTGTTCGTACGCGAACCGAGAACCCTTATGCTTCTAGAATAGATTATATTCCTAGAAAGAATAATTTAGGGGCGGATGGCTTTAGAAGACAGCATCCACAGTGTAGATCTCTCTGGAACCAACACCAGGGGAGAAGGGCTCTTAGAAGAAGTCTTAAGAATGAAGAAACATGGTTGAGTAGACAGGGTTCTACTTAAGAGGGTGAGACTAGTCCAGATGACCCAAAAATGTTAGAGTGAGTGCTAACAGAACTAAAGGGGAATCCTACTGGGAGAAAAGTTTGTTTTCTCAAACTTTTCTTTCAACGGGGAGCATCTGTGACGTAATAGACAGTCTCCCACTTTATTTTTGCTTAAATTACATTGCAGATCATATTTTTCATTATAAATATATCTAGAAAAACTATCTTGTCCCTATTTTCCCATGTTTGTAGATATCTATAAATATGCCTGTATTATTGGCGAGAATTTAATCTCCTGTAAACCTAGTGAATATTCTAGTGTTTCTAAACTACATATTATACAGTATATTATAGAACTATTAGTGGTGCATGCCTTCTGCCCCAGAGCAAGTTTGGCTGAATAACATATTCAGTTTTAGCCTGCGACCCGGGTGGCAACACGAGAATCTGCCTGGCCAGTTGTCGTCAGCCGGCAGATCGTCCATTTGGTCGAATGACCCGAAGCGGTGAGGACACAGGCGCCGATACTAGCTGTAAAAAGACATATTGCAACAAAATAATCCAGGCTCTAGTTAGCCGATATTTGGGAAAAGCAAAATGGCGAGCCAAATTGATACCCACAAGTAATATTTACCCTGCTAGTGGCACTGTTCCCCCGTGGAGAGGTTTAATCACCACAATTTGGAAGGTACGTTGATTTAATTAATTAGTACGAATTTACATGTATATATTTACCGGCATTTGTAGTGTAGATTCAGGGTGAACTACACGATAACTAATGTTAGAGAACAGGGATCGTAAACTACAGCCGGAATAAATATATAATTAATGGAGACGCTAATTATACTAAGACCAAAATAGAGGAATGAAGAATGAAGGGAACGGCGACACAAAATGGCGAAATCTAACAGGCGGGAACTGGACTATCGAAGAATGGTCAGACAATGAAGCTTGTTGTTTAACTAGGGATTAATATAATATATACTAGAATAATATATCGCCAGTGAAGAATATAATTATAGAATGAGAGGGGTAATTCGGAGGAATAAACGGTGATAGGAAATACTGATAGTTAATTGTGAAATAATAATTCTTTCACATAGTCTACTGGAGACCACGCTTGTCAGAGGTCATCTCATGACAGCGTGGGACAGGCCTTTCATTCACATCAGTATCCTTGCTTCAACGCAGTCCTTCACTGCCTACCCTCTACACCTATGTTAATACTTCAACCTCCTGTAGAATTTAATTTGTGTGTTTCGGAAGTGAATCAGAATTATAATTTACAATACTGCTTCATGTGCTGAGATAGAATCTGAGTGATTCATAATATATGTTCGTAATGTGTCAAGTGAATGTAATTTGTGTGCTTCATAATCTATGGTGTTCCTTCGTCGATTGAATGTACTCTGTATGATTCATAATCTGTGGTGTACTTCAAATGAAGGGAATCTGTCATTCATAATCTATGTTCATACCTCATCACGTGAATGTAATCTGTGATTCATAATCTATGGTGATACATTGTCGAGTAAATATAATCTGTGTGATTTATAATCAATGTTCGTGCTTCATAGTTAAATGTAATCTGTGGGATTCATACTCATTGTGTACACTTCATTGTGTTAAATGTAATAGGTGTGATTTATAATGTATGTGAATGCATCATAGTAAGAATGTTGTAGAGTGTGATCAGACTCAGAAATATACATTGATGTGTCCGTGTCTGTAGACTGGAATACATGGGCATCTGAGTCTGATGAGATTGATATGTGGCTAAGGAAAATAGTAGTTGTCCACGTTAGCCATTTGCCATTGTGTTGTCATAGCGCTAGTGATGTGTCTGTGACAGAGGTGATAGTCTTGTGATGCTAGCCGTGTCGGAATATGAGACTGAGAGCGAGGTGTGCAATGAGAGTATCCTGGACATAGGACAAGCATTCACTGGTTCTGTTTTTCTGATTAACTTCCAGTTCTGTACCTTCTTTGGTGGTACCATGAGCAAGCAACTTGCAGCAACGCATACTTACTGGTCGTGAGCACCCTGTCTATTGCCGGAGAGTGAATCCGCAACCTGAACTGGAACGTCACCCGAGTTGACAAGCCGGACCCAAGTCTTGAGCTGAGTGGCCAACCTCCTCGGCTGACACCTTTAGCCTGCCAACTTAGTCTAGGATTTGATTGCCTTGATTTGAGTATCATGAGCCAGCAACTTGCAGCAACGCATACTTACTGGTCGTGAGCACCCTGTCTATTGCCGGAGAGTGAATCCGCAACCTGAACTGGAACGTCACCCGAGTTGACAAGCCGGACCCAAGTCTTGAGCTGAGTGGCCAACCTCCTCGGCTGACACCTTTAGCCTGCCAACTTAGTCTAGGATTTGATTGCCTACACACTAGGGCAACAGACTTTTACATGCCACAGTTTTCAATAAATTAATAGTTATATGTGATACCAGAAACATACTTAGTCTGTTGCTGTTATACTCTAATTTAATATTAGAATACTGAGAGAGAGAGAGAAGGAATGCAAGTTGTAACTTTATATTTGTACTCTTCCTCCATGTTGTGAGAATGGATCAGTTAAAGGGGGGCTCTTTAATTTTTGCAGGCATTCGTCGCCAGATTCATTAAGCCTACTGTCTAGAATTATTCCTAGTATGCTTGTTCGCTTTACCTATTTGTGCCTGAACACTGTCTGAAGACCTGGTCATTCCTGGGACAGTTCCGAATCATACTTCCTAGTTCGAGCCATTTCGGCCTCTTCTTCGACAGTGTCTTTCAGAATCTTATCTTTCTTAGTCTTTCAGAATCCTGAAAGTCTATTGGTTGCTATTTCTGATCCTTGTCTATCAAAATAGTCAACATTACGCGACAGGGCCACCCATGTCGGACAGGTCAAGGGAGAGGGACCAGACGAAGAGACACACAAACCTGCTGCCTTGTAGGTAGACTGGGGACAGTCAAAGGCTAGGGAAAGCACCCCGTATACATGCTTGTCGAAATCGGATGTACTGAGCCACAGGCTTGACAAAGCAGTGCAACGTAAAACCTGCTGCCTTGTAGGTAGACTGGGGACAGTCAAAGGCTAGGGAAAGCATCCCGAATAAATGCTTGTCGAAATCAGATGTACTGAGCCACAGGCTTGACAAAGCGGTGCAACGTAACTTAATTCATGATGTCACAAATCAAAATTAATCGTTATGGTGCTAATCCCGTGAAGTCCCATCAGACGGTGATAGTGCAGGGCCTCCTGCCTCGAGGGGGTCCACCCATGACTACTGGTGGTCTCCTGCCCCTGTGCTGTGGAGTCAAGGCACAGAGGAGTAGGTTAAGAGCTAGATACCCAGATACTGACAAAAGAGGAAATGAATTGGAGGACTGGGAAATAGACTCAAATCTCCATCTACTCAACAAAGCGGATGACACACCGAGCTTCTACTCCAGAAGATGGCTTACCACTTCTACTCCAGACTTAGCTTTCTGCACAGGAGACATCCTCCACAAAATCGATCACCATGTGCTGGACCAATTAGCAGGTAGTGACCACAGACCAATCAAGCTTATAATGAATATGGAGTATGTTCCACAGGAGCAAAAGCCCTTGCCCCGCTGGAATTACAAACGAGCAGATTGGGACAGATTTGCCATACTAACAGACAAATATTGTGAAAACATAAATACACAATATGGCAACATAAAGCAAATGGTGGAAAGTCTGAACAGCGATAATACAGGCAGCCCATTCCAAGAGGAGCGAGGAAAAATTACAAACCATACTGGACTGAAGAACTACAAAGTTTGGAGGACAAAGTTGAAGATGCCAGGAAGACAGCAGAGAGAGAACAAACAATTGAAGCGAACATCTCTCTCAAAGCCATCTCAGCAAAATATAAAAGAACAGTAAATCAAACAACAAGAGATTGTTGGAGGGAAAAAACAGAAAACTTGAATTTTGACAGGGATGGATGGAAACAAACTATGGAAACTAGTGAAAGCCATGAACAATGAAGGACCTAGAAACAAACAACAATTAAACAAGGAAATGCCTTGCTTACAGGAAAAAAGGCTGCAAATGCACTAATGGAACACTATGCAAATGCAAACCACATTGATATTACAACCGAACAGAAGAAAGCAATCAAAGACAAACAGATACATCATAGAAATACAGAGACAGCAGTAGAATATATGATGGCAAATCTAACAATGGAAGAAATGGAACAGGCAATGAATATCCTAAAAAAGAAGAAATCGCCAGGAAAGGATGGAATCACAAATGAAATGCTAATAGGACTAGGCACCAAGGCAAAGAAGAAACTACTAGCAGTCCTAAATAACAGCTGGAAGAGAGGAATAGTCCCACAAGCATGGAAGGAAGCTATATTAATACCAGTTCCAAAGAAAGGAAAATACCTGGAAGAACCAAATGGCTATCGACCTATCAGTCTACTTAGCTGTGTAGGAAAATTAATGGAACGCATTATCAATGGTCGGCTAACATGGCATCTGGAAGAAAACAAACTCTTAACACCACACCAAGCAGGATTCAGAAAGTACAGATCCACTGAAGATCAAATAACCTATATAGCTCAGGAAATAGAGGATGCCTTCCAAGAGAAAAAGCACACACTAGCAGTCTGGATAGATTTAGAAAAAGCATTTGATAAAGTATGGAAGGAAGGACTGAAAGTAAAACTGCAAAAAATGCATGTTTGTGGAAAAATGTATAAATGGATCAGCCACTACCTTGAGAACAGAACTGCCAGGACAAAAGTACAAGGACAAACAAGCAAAATGATGCCATTGGAGCAAGGTGTCCCCCAAGGATGAGTTCTTTCACCAACATTATTCTTCTATATCTATAAAACAGAGTGTATGTTTGTTTGTGGCTATTTATGTATTGGATGCGTTCGATAACGGTACATCCGATTGAGATGAAATTTTCTACACGTCTTCCTTTCATTCCTGTGCAACCGACTATAATAATTTCTTAATGTTAAATCTTCTACTTATTTAATAACATTTACTTTTCCATTTTCATTACATAATGTCTATATAGCAGGGGGACTTCACTCTAGAAAAGTTATTTCAAGGGGCATAACTTTTAATAACATTTCTAAATACTTTATAGTCATATTGTTGGACTTACTTGCACTATTGTTAAACTCTTTGTCTATAGTTATTTTCAGGCATATGAGTTATAATAAATAATGATATAATCTTTAAGGCATTTTCAAAGTTTTCATAAAAATAATGCATAATGCATAACATTGTAACCCATCTTTTTCTACAGTTTTCATGAATGGTGTGTGGAAGGACATTCTTTTAAGTTACTGTGCGCCAGGAGCTGGGCGAAACCACGCCGGGTCAGATAGATAGACAGATAGTCGGGAACGGAAGCTTATTTGACTACTTATATGAATTAGATGACATGCTCCCCACCAGGGACTGGGTGAAGCCGGGCCGGGTCAGACAGACAGACAGTCGGGAACGGGAGAGCTTATATGACTACGTATATGAATTAAATTAGATGCTCCCCACCAGGGACTGGGTGAAGCCGGGACAAACAGATAGTCGGGAACGGGAGAGCTTATATGACTACGTATATGAATTAAATGAGATGCTCCCCACCAGGGACTGGGTGAAGCCGGGCCTGGTCAGACAGACAGACAGACAGATAGTCGGGAACGGGAGAGCTTATATGACTACTTATATGAATTAAATGAGATGCTCCCCACCAGGGACTGGGTGAAGCCGGGCCGGGTCAGCCAGACAGACAGACAAACAAGCAGACAGACAGACTGATAGATAGATAGATCCCCTCCAGGGCCTGGGCGAAGCCGGGTCGGGTCAGCAAGTAGCATATATAAATGACATCACAGAAAATTTTCCAGCCAGAGTACACACATCATCCTTTGCAGATGACCTATCCATATGGACATCTGAAGAATATATTAGTACAGCTAACAGCAGAATACAGCAAGCCTTATTAGCGCTAGAGGACTGGTCAAAATCATGGCTAGTGAAGATAAGTGAGGAGAAAACAACATGCACAGTGTTCTCCCTCTCAAATAAAACTCAGCAACCTAAGCTGGTATTGAATGGAAAAATATTGAGCCATGAAGAAAATCCAAACTATCTAGGAGTCACCTTTGATCGTCGCCTGACATGGAAGACACAGGTTGAGAAAAATCAAACAAGAGCAAGGCAGAAAATGGCAATCATGAAAAAGCTTGCTGGTACAACGTGGGGAGCAGATGAGAAAGTTCTCAAGAAGTTATATACTGGACGGGTGAGGCCAGTACTGGAATATGGCATTGCAGCTTGGGCAACAGCAGCAAAGTCAAACTTTAACAAAATAAGTAGAGTCCAAAACCAAGGAATGTGAATCATAACTGGAAGCCTGAAGACAACGCCTATTAATGAACTAGAAAAGATCACTTGTTTACAACCAATGCAGGACAGAAGAGATAGCAGAGCCCAGCAACAAACTGAAAAATTTAGAAGATTGAAAGACCACCCTATGTATAACAGGTTTAATGGTTTTGGAAAAGGAAGACTGAAGCGTAGCAACTTTGTAGAAACTGCAAAACGAAAGATTAGGGCAGATCCCATACTTAACATATCAACAGTCAAGCCCATTTACAATGCACACAACTTCCCAGCTTGGAGACAGCACCAACTGCCTGAGATGTTAGAAAACATTCCTGGTATTGAGAAAAAGAACACTCAGAATGAAACCGAAAGAAGAAAAATAACCCTCAGCTACATAAAAGAACATTACCCAAGCAGCAATTGGACCCATGCATATACAGATGGATCAGCCAAAGATTCAATTAAAAATGGAGGAGGAGGAATTCTCCTTAATTTAAAAAATGGAGTGATAAAAACACAGTCAGTGGCAACTGGAAAATTTTCAAGTAACTTCAAAGCGGAGGTAGAGGCTTTGAAAACTGCAGCAGAAATGCTCTTGATGGAGGAAAATAAAGAGAAGCAAATAGCTATCTTCACAGATGCAAAGTCAGCTGTCTCAATACTAAAGAGCAAAAACAGCACAGAACTAGCTGACCTAAGAGCAGCACTCCATGGTCTATGCCAGAAATCCAAAAAAGTTGTAATACAGTGGATCCCATCACATATATATATATATATATTGTAGAAACTGCAAAACGAAAGATTAGGGCTACCTGGAAATGAAGAGGCTGACAGACTAGCAAAAGAGGGTGGACGATTACCACAGCCTGACATAGACATAACCTATAATGAGGCAAAAAGGTTTATAAAAAGCACTTATAGAACCAAATGGGAATCAGAGCATCCAGGCCACCAGAAGGATGATGCATATTACAAACTCGACCGAAGAGAACAAGTAGCAATCTTCAGACTCCGCACAGGACATAACGGGCTGAAACACCACTTGTTCAATAAACTAAAGATAGTAGATATCGATGAATGTAATTGTGGAACTGGTAAAATGACAGCTAAACATTTGCTGCAGGAGTGCCCAATATATGCAGAACAGAGAAAGATATTTTGGCCCACGCCTGCTACATTTGAGGACAAGCTCTATGGAGATATCAACAAGCTCAAGTTGACTACAGCTTACTTTAACTACATTCAGGTTGACATCTAAAGGTGCATGAAGATGTATTTAGACTGCCACACTTCATACCACAGGTATGTCGGTTACAAAAGCGTCCCAGAGGCATGAAATGGAATATTGCTTGGATAGCAAATCCATTACGTGGAAGGTCCGAATCAAAAGCTCACTGTGTGTGCTTCATAAAAGGTGGGAAAAGTGTCCTAGTGGCACAAAATGGAATATTGCTTGGATAGCAAATCCATTATGTGGAAAGTCTTAATCGAAAGCTCACTGTGTGGATGTCATCTGCAGACTGCATTCTTCTGGTTTCCGGAGGAATAGCCTATGGTGAACGGAAGGCCCAATATACGGAAGTGAGGCTAAGCAGCCATGTGCAGGACGTGACGATTCCTTGGGTGAGCCCAGTACCAGAGCGCTGTGTGATGGCTCTGCAAGTATGGAAGCCTCCTTGGATGGCGGGGAATGCCCATGGTCTGCCCCTGCCTTCCCTTGAGGGTTGACCAGGATGTCTTTGGCTGTTCTATATGGGCCAGCTAGGATGGTGGATAACACCACAACAGTGAGATTCAAACGTCCTAAGAAACCCGCGGGAAGGTTAACCCGGTCAACAAATGCCCGCAGAAGTCGGATGTGTCGGCCTAACGGCGCAAGAACGCAGCTCTGCTGTAAACAGGCACAACGCAGTCACATCCGAAAAAAATATACGGATGATCGCAGAAGAAGAAGAAGAAGTATCATGAATTGCTGTTCATAATGATTAACTTCAATATGTACAACAGGATAATGGTTCTTTCAAATACAATAATTCCCTTCTCATAATTCGCATTATACGTTTACGTTTCACATGATCACAAAGTCGTACTATCAATCACTATTACACTACACTGATATAAAACTATAAAACTCCGGCGGCACTCTAAACATTGTCCATTGCCTACTACGAGTCGGAGACGAGTTTTCCTTATGACGGTCTCAGCTCGAGTGTCGTGTTTTTGAGATACCTTTCTCTCTCTGACTCAGTCCAAAGTGTGCTTCCCACTCAAGGTTATACACACACCCAACCGTAACAAGAGTGTTGCACTCCCAGTCATGACACTTAGTATAATAATCTATAAAGCATAAGTATTTATATCTTTCTGTGTATCAACTGATCACTATATTAGTGTTTGTAATGTGTATATTGCATTATTTGTAACTTTTCCTTCAACATATCTACACTTTCTAACACCCGTTTCCATCTTTACTTTCATTCTTGTTCTCATAATTTTGAGTAGATGCTTGGTGACATGGGTTATGAGGTTGGCTGTACAAAATATCATATTTGATAGCTCCTGGTCTTTTTGTTAGAGCTAGAACAAGAGAGTGCCCTGCTCTGCTCAACTGCAGGGTTGTGCACTGATCCTGTTGGATACTTGGTCACACCTATGACCTTATTTTTCTTAGTGTCTGAGTAGATTTACATTGTGCTATTATGTTGATTTTGATGGTATAATTCTTTGACAATTCAGAAATCAATGGCAAACTTCTAAATGTAGAATTATCTAGTAAATCACAAACAGCCAATAAATGCTGGGGTTGACTGCAACATCCTGTAAATAATATCTACTAACTGTTAAGTTATATTGAACTTAATCTTACCTTGACCTACGCAGACTTCAGGTGGTTCTATCTTGACACTTGATACAAGTTTATGCTCCATCTTATGTCTACAGTCAGTCTGAAAGTATTTGTAACTTACATTTGTATGCAAACACAAACTATATAAATGAATTTGATATTTTGTTTTTCAGACACATTAAAGTTGAAGCAATACTTATAACTGCAGCCATTCTTTGTTGTACCTTCCCCCTCCCTCATTACATCCAATAATGAGTCTTCAATTGAAGAGAAAAACAAGAAAATCTTGTCATCAATGTTCCCTTTAAACTGTTGCTTAGGAGCAAGAATTTTACTTTGTTAGCTTCTAGCATAAAATTTGTGAGCATGCCTACATTTGACAATTAGGTACATTTGGTCCCAATATTGTCTGCTTGTGCATTGAAGCTCGATGATCTGGACTTTATTGATGACATTGCCTTTTTGTCCCTCACACTGAAATGAGATGCAAGATTTAGCTAAACACATTGGATAGGAGGTCACAACAATTAAGTCTAAAAATTCATAGGGAATGACACAGATAATGAAAATAGATCAAGCAAATGATAACCTGATCTTCCTTGGTGAAAGTTCACTTCAAGGGACAAAATTATACACCTATTTAGGTAGCAATGTAGACACAGATGGGTTAATATATAAAGATATTAAAATAGGAATGCAAAAGGCATGAAGACTTTCATAGCAATTGGACATTTGTGGAAGTCAAAAACAATTAAACAACAGATTGTTCAAGTAAAACATTAAAACAGTACTACTGTATGGATCAAAAACATGGAGAATGACATACAATGATTATTAATAAACTACAAACATACACTAATTGTTGACTGGGCAAAATGGTGGACTAAAATGTTATGAAAGAATCACCAGTGTGGAACTCCTGGAGAGAACTAAACAAATACAAATACATCAAGAAGGAATAAAAGACACTGTACTGCATATGACATACTCTGAGAACACCTAAGAATTGTACAAAGTCCTTTGTCCAGAATTGACAACGCAAATGATATAAAGGAAGACCTAAAACCACAAGGAGAGGTGAGTTAGAGACAGAAATGAATAATATCAGGAGGACATGGGTAGCTGTATAAGATAGCAAAAGATAGAATGGCTTGGACTGAATTGATTGACAACCCATATAAAATGGGGGATTAAGTGAAAAAGTAAAAGATTTTGATAAAATCCAATGTGGCAAATCCCTAATTATCACACAGAGGTATTTAATCTTTGGCCCCTGCCAAAAAAGGCTTAATATCTAGATCTATGTCCACAGATTCCCACATTCTTTCAACAAAAGTTGACCAACTGGCAGAAGCATTTATTTGTAAATTGTGCAGCTGAAGAACACAATTCATTCACAATCAAATAATAATATATCCATTATAACTGACTTAGAGTCTTGAATCGCCGGCTCCATGGCCGAGGGGTTAGCAGCTTTCTCCGCTAACCCCGAATACTCTCGTCACGTCACGCGACGAGAATTAGCAGTGGTTCGAATCGCAAAAGTGACTTATGAGAGTATGGAGCCGGTCGCTCAGAAAGTCGTGGCGTACTGATGAGTGTAATCTAGCCTAGGAATCAACATACAGCTGAAATATGCTGGTGTTGACCGCAATATCCTGAAACAGGATGGAAACGCGGGGGAAAAAAAACACATTAGAGTCTTGAATGAAGTACCATTGGATTTAATTATGTCAGTTCTATCCAACTTATTTTTATTGGTTGATTTGTCTTCCTCCAATTTTTTTTTCTTGAACAATTAGGGAAGTGTCATGAAACTTCTAAAGACATTTGATGGGAGGTCACAACAACTAGGTCTAAAATTCATAGGTGAAAACTGAAGATAATAAGAATAATCATCACAAATTATAACTTGATCACTCTTAGTGAATATTAACAGATAAGAGAATTAAAAAGATTTGTCAAATTCTTTCCATGAGTTCCCTTAGTGAAACCTCACTTCGAGAAGTGGAATCATACATATATGTACATACAAATGTAGACAAAGATGTGGGGACATTTAGAGATAAGCATATAAAAGGAGCTTCCATAGCGCTAAAATGTTATGATTTAACGTTAGAGTTTTAAACATTAAATCATAACAGGTGTATTCATCAGAAACATGGAGAATACCGAAACCAATTATTCATGGACTACAGACATTCGTTCATTGGTGCCTGTGTAGAATACAAGGACTAAAGTGGTATGCCATAATCACTATGTGGAGTTAATAAAAAAAAAAGCTAAAATACAAGTGAATCAAGATGTGAGGAAAAGACATTAATGCTAGGTAGGACACAGACTGAGAAAACCTGAAAAATACTATAAATTATAATGAGACAATTTATTGTATTGTCCAACATCATCATCATGTGCCATGCCGGTAAGCGTGGGCGGTCATGTTTTGCCATCTCACTACATCACCAGAGTTCAGTGGAACAGTTCAGTATTCTTGTCTCAACCATACAATGTGGCCAAGCCATCCAGGTATTTACTTCTCTGCAGTCCCCTTGTTCTCTTCCTCTTGATCTTGTCAGTTGTCACCAAGTTCTCCAATTTATTTCTTCTCATAACATGACCAAAAACTTTTGACTGTCTACGTCTAATTTCCCTAATCAGTTTACGGTTTTAATTTGTTTCTTGTAGGACTTGGTCATTGGTTTTTCTGTCTGTCCATTGTATTCTTTGCATTTTCCTCAGATCAGAAACCACATTTCCAGAGCCATCAGATATTTTTCAGCTTGTCTGCTCATTGTCCATGCTTCACATCAATACAAAAGCACAGGTTCTATGTAGCACTTCAACACTCTTTTTCTCATTGCAAATGACATCTTTTTATTGGTCAGTATGTCTTTCATCTTGCAAAAGGCTGCCTACACCATGAGGATTATTGTTCTAATCTCTTCAAGGCATCTTCCATCAGATGTTATGACTGTTCTTAGATAATTGTACTGATTCACTTGTTTAAGAATATTCCCATTTACTTGTATATTACACTGGTATTTCGTTTCTCCTGGCGACGACCATAATCTGTGTCTTCTTACAATTTAATTCCAACCCAAGTTGTTCACTGTCTGCAACAATTGCATCCACCAAATGTTGCAGATCCTGCTCATTGTCTGCAATCAATACTGTATCATCCGCATATTTAATGTTATTGATGATTCCTTTCATATCGTCAACATTTCTGAAAATATGTTCACTGTACAGGGAAAAAAGATAGACATTACACATCCCTGTCTCACACCTCTTTTAATAGGCTGATATTGACCTACTTCATTATCAATCTGTATGGCAGCTTGTTGTTTCCAATATATGTTTTCACAAGTCTAAGGTCTTTCCCATCAATTTGTAGATCTGCAAGCATCTTTATCATGTTGTCATGACTTACTTTATCAAAAGCCTTTGTTTAATCAATAAAGCAAAGATGTAAGCCTTTGTTTACTTCTATAGAATGTTCAATTAATGTTATCAGCATATCCACAGCGTTTACTGTACCCATGCCTTCTACAAACCCACATTGTTATTCTCCTATTTTGGGTTGTATTTTCTTCCTAACTCTTTGCATGATAATTTTCAGCAAAATCTTCGTGATGTGACTCATTATACTAATTGTTCGATGTTGATCACATTCTAAGACTCCTGATTTCTTCGGGATTGCAATAAATATACAATTACATAATTCAGGAGATATATCTCCAGTATCATATAGTGTGTTAAGAAGTCTGGTGACTTGGTCTATTCCATATTCTTCTAAGGCAGTGATAATTTCTGTTGAAATGTTGTCTGGACCTGGGGTCTTGCCAGATTTCATATGGTTAAGAGCATTCTGAACTTCTATCTTCAGGATTGATGGTCCTTCATTATTACTCTGAATATCATATTGTTCTTCTCTTGTATCATCATTAAGGTTTTTCACATAATCAGAACATGTATGTAAAATCTCATGTTTTTCTATTATGATTTTTCCATCTTTTGTTTTCAGCAGTCTGTTTATGTGGGTGTTATTTTATTAGTAAGCTCCTGAATTGTTTTGTGCATTAATGTGATAATTTTACTGTAGTGTTTTTTTTTTCCTTCAAATTCTATGCTATTTTATATTTTCAAGCCATGCTTCTTTTGCTCCTTTACACTATGTTCTGACTTTCCTGTGAATCTCTTCATATTTGTCAGGATTATATTTGTTGTGTCTTCTTGTTTCCATTAGCATGGCCCCAATTAGCATAAAGTTCCTTGCGACATCCAGTTTATGCCTCGGATTACCCATGTTTGTTTCTGATTGGATGTATTCGGAAATAACCAGTTAAAACTTCACGGGAAACCACTCTAAAATTTGCACAAGTGGTCGGTCTGCTAAGTTTGCAAAACTTTCTCACCAGACATTATTTCTCCGTTGAGTTAATTTCGATAGTCAATGCTCTGCAAGCTAATTTTTCTTATAACTCACATATGGTAAATAAAAGTAGACTTGTTATTGCATTTTTGGATTCTCCATTCAATTTCTCATATATGTGAAGAGTTTCAACATTGTCCGCTTCAGCCTTTGTTAGGAAATTTTTTTTTTAGTATAGCCAGTATAGTCTAAGATTGATGCAGTATAGCCAGTCAGATTGAGAATGAAATTGAAATAACGCATCCATTTCACAAAGTTCTATCTATGGCGACACCCACGCTATAGTATTTATTACAGCTTATTTATTTTATAATTTGAACCATCAGTTTCATTACTAAACTTAAGCAAAATAGAAGTTTAATTGATAGTAATGTTTAGCATAACAATGAGATATCGCAAAATTCAAAATGGCGGACCCATGCCATTAGCATTGCGTAGTATAGCAGAGCGGACTCCTTTTTATTTTATAATTAGAACTGGCAATTTAACTACTAAAATTAAACATAATACAAGTTTCATTTGTAGCAGTAATTTATCCGTGTACTTGTATAATTTGTCACCCTTTGACATGACTGAAAATAATTTTGAAAGCCAGTTTTCAGACCCATCTGTTGTAAACCTGTAAGGAGTACTTTTTTTCTTAGCAGCGCACCAGTACATAATTTAGATTTAAATAAAATACTGTGAAATAAGTTATTGTTTTTAAAATGTTAGTATTTAATTATTAATTGCCCACTTTTAGATACAGAATAGTGTAATTACTGAGCAGAAGTAGAAATCAATTATTAGCAAATATTTAATTAATTAATATTTTTATTTTTTATTATTTAATATTTTAATAATTAATTAACTGCTGCTTAATTTATGCAGCAGTTAAAAATTTATTTACTTACATTAATGCATGATATTTAATCAACAACAAAAAAACTGTTGCAATGCAGTGGGTACTTTAAGACAATGTGAGTACATTTTCATGAATTGTTCTTTCACTAACGACGAACATTTCACATGACATTTAATTAATATAAATGGGCAGCTATTTTAAACTATTAATTAGGTCTCAGCACATCCTATCGAAAAGTTTTAAAAGTCAAATGCATTTTTCTCTGAGACACAGAAACTCTCGTGCTTTGTGCGATGCTTTTGGCAGGCCACCCTGCGGAAAGAGAGTGAGCCATACTGGGGAAAGCCCAGTGCAATGAAGTCGATCCCCTCAATATTCTATAGAAAGAGAAATGTGACCCTTTACTTTCCTGTTACCAAAACACATAATAAAATATACATGTTACAAGGTTTGATAGCAATGCGACAGACTTTTAATGAATAATAAACAATTGGCAGCCATTTTTAATTGTTAATTAGGTCACGGCACATCCTATTGAAAAACAGATAATATGTCAAGTTAGGCCTTGCCACCCCGGATGAAATGATATATGGTACTACGTTATCCGTTTAAAAGTAAACAAGCCACAGTAATAGAAGGCAGAATGTCTCAGCTTCCAATTTATTGAGCCGTGATAAAACCTCCCCCATTACTGTAGCGTGTTCCATCGTGCCATTACCCGAAGTAAAACCCAAAGTCATGTACGGAGTCAGATCGCCATTGAAAATCTTGTCCCGGAAATCACTGTCTAATTTACCATGCATTCTTTCGACGTCATTCATTCATTCAAATCTCACATGACAATAACACACATCATCCTGGGCTTTCCAGGAAAGGTTTGGTTAATATTCCGTGCATGGTGATTGGTTGAAATCATCATGACCTTTTATATAAATAAAGATATATTTTATACTTACCGTAATTAATTTTTTTTGGGAGCTGTTTTGGCTGAATATCTTCACTTAGAAGTGACATACAGGCATCATTGAGGTACCATTAGATTTTGAATTTCAAGGCCTATCTACTGTGACAGTCTCATTTGTAAATACTCAAAATTAAATTGATGATGGGACTCGCTACATTACACTTCCTGGTTTTAAATTACGACACAAGAATAATGAATATTCATAACTCCGCTTAGAATTAACGTAGACTCTTCGTTGAGATACCGTTGTATTCGTCTTGTCAAACTGTATCCAACTGTTATGGTGTCATAATTAGAAACCTCATTTTAAAATATTCTCTGCATATGCTTCTACTAGACTACTGTGAAGCCGTGAAAGTGAACCGAGCTCGGAAGTCGGAATCGAAAACACAACTTTCGGAACGCGAGGCAGGCTGCTTGGCCATCGAACACCCCCCTTCCCTCCCCCGTGAGATAGTATGAGAGTATGACGATATTCAACACCATTAAACAGTAAATGAATGATGTAGTAAAATATTCAACATTACCAAACAGAGAGTGTGTTTTAATTTAATATTCAACGTGGACATACCGCCATGTTTCCAACATCTGCCGAAGGTAGAACAAAAAGATACAAATATTCTCAAATGGTCAATAGCATTGCCGAAACAATAATATTAATAATAACAATCAAACATAATAATAATAATAATAATAATAATAATAATAATAATAATAAATTTGCAGGCATTTATTGGCACTCACAAAAATTCAGCACAGATTCGAATTAGCTTGTTTGTAGTAGTTTCTTCTTCTTCTTCTGCGTTCATCCAGTTTTTTTTTCCGGATGTGATTGCGTTTGATTGATTGATTGATAATTTTATATAACTAACCCTAACGGGTTGATTTAGGAATCGACATCACAGCATTCGGGGCATTCCCATAAGTGCTCCGTCCCCATCCTCAGCAGCCAGCGAAGAGTTCCAACACCAATAGTACCAGTAGCAATCTGATTATAAGTCCGTCTCGCCTTTCCTTTGAGCGTCGGCCAGATCCCTTCCTCACTCCTCGTTGTCTCATTCTTGCCAGACCATGGTGATCCATTTGCTCCTCCGAGGTGTACACGTGCTCCCACAAGGCCGCAACCACGTCTGCCTTCTCATGTATCAATACTTCACCAAGTTCTGCAGAGCCAGCCAATCTGTCCGCCTGTTCATTTCCCAGCACACCGGCATGCCCCAGAGAAAAGATCCAGGCGATGCTTGTCACCCGTGTCCTCCGAAGAGAAACAAGTCACTCCACACGAAGTCTGCCCGTCCTTACCCTCGTCAGCATGCTTTCTGAGTCAGTTACAATCACGATGTGTGTGTGTCGTATTCTCCATCCAGCGGAGAGCCGCAGTGACTGCCTCCACCTCCATTCTTAAGCTGGATGTTGTGGTATCATATGCCAGGCTCTCTTGCCCCAAGCGTCGACCATTAGCTTAAGCTATGAACCCCCAGCCACTTCTCTCACCTCTTGACACCGAACCATCTGTGTAGATAATCACATCACCCGAGTGAGCATTGTCCTGAATTAGTTGCTGGATTTCCACTCCCGTGGCCCCTGCTGGCCACTCCCTGCACTCCCGGCTTAATGTGATTATAACTCTGCACACGTCTGACTGCTCCGCTGGCACTCTGACCCACTCCTCTCCACGCCTAATGTTCTCCAAGGAGCACACCTGTCTGATCGTGTCCTCCGCCTGAGCCATCCATGATTTCCCTCTTATCAGTCTCTGACCCTTAACTACGTCCAGCGCCTCATGCAACGGCTGGTCTGTGTCTGCAGATACTCTGAGGTATGCCTTCGCCTGCATCACCTTGAGCCTATCAGCAACAGTCGGCAGACCAATGATGTAACGCAGACACATTACTGTGGTGTCTCTAGTGCATCCCAGAATGACCCGCATAGCTTCGTTCTGTATGCGCTCTAACTTCACCAGCTGATTCTCTTAGACAGTGAGCAGACCTAATCCATAATCAATTACTGAGAGGATCAAGTGCTGGTATAGTGTGAAAAGCACTCTCTGCTCTGTGTCCATTGCAGCCATAGTTTTAAGTGCACTGAGTCTCTTTTGAGATCTTGTCACAACCATATCCACATCAGTTTGTTCTCTCTGCTGACATTTCTACCATCCATCGCTAGGCTTGGGACATCAGCTTTTACAATACTGTTGTCCAGAGAGCACAACAAAACAGCAGCCTTTTCCGGGTGGGTGACAGCACTCATTTCTGTGCACCAGTCAATCACTTTATCTACTGTCGCCTGTAACTCCTGGGCTATTTGCTCCCTATCTCTCCCCTGCCTATATGCAAGAATATCATGTGCAAATGTTAGTATTCTTCCTACCCCTGGTGCTTCTAGGTTTGCAATCTTGCTCGTATACACATTAAAGAGCACCGGTGAGACTGCAGATCCCTGTGGCAGTCCCGGGGTTAACATATGTGGCTCTGAGGTCCATGCACCCAGACGGAGGGCAACCCGACGAGAGTGCAGGACAGCTGCTATCCAGTTCACCAACCAGGGATTGACCCCCTTCTCCATCAGTGCGGTCATCAAAATATCATATCGAACTATATTGTACGCATCCTCGAGATCAAGTGCTACCGCCATCGTTTCCTGTCTACTCTGGAACCCCTCATAAACATCAAAGGCAAAAGTGGCTGCATTTGACCAGGTTTTTTTTTCCTGGCTTGTAGCTCCCCAGGCCTCTTAGAAGGAGCTTCCCCCTTTACAAAAAATCCTGCAGCTTAACAGCGACTATCGTCTCTAAAACCTTCCCAAATGTATTTTGAAGGGTGATGACCTTAAAGCCGCTAAGCTTTGACTGATCCCTGAATGGTTTTGGGAGAGGGATGAGATAGCTGTGCACCCAATGTTGCGGTACTGATGCTGATTGCGTTGTGCCTGTTTACAGCAAAGCTGCGTTCTTGCGCCGTTAGGCCGAAACATCCCGACTTATGCGGGCATTTGTTGACCGGGTTAACCATCCCGGGGGTTTGTCGTAGTTTGAGAATTTACTTTCCATGCTGTTTCAATGTTCTCTAAACATTAATATTTTATGTGTGTTACGTGAACACGCTCACGCCATCACATTCACAATGGCACAAACAAGCATGCATTTGAATAACAATAGAATGCACGATTTATTGCCTGGTATATAATTTCGCTGCATCTCATCAGGTACATACTGATTACTGCAGACATCGGGTGGGGACACTAACGTGTTATAGTTAGGACTGATTACTGCAGACATCTGTCAGGGTGTTAGAGTATAGTAGGATAGACTAGTGACAGAAGAGGGGCAAGGACTAAGAGGGCATAGAGACAGGACCTCTATAAAGGTATAGACAGAATAGAGACAGCACCCAAGCTAGGACTTAAGAACAGTAATAAGACTAGACTCGGGTGGGGACACTAACGTGTTATAGTTAGGACTGATTACTGCAGACATCTGTCAAGGTGTTAGAGTATAGTAGGATAGACTAGTGACAGAAGAGGGGCAAGGACTAAGAGGGCATAGAGACAGGACCTCTATAAAGGTTTAGACAGAATAGAGACAGCACCCAAGCTAGGACTTAAGAACATTAATAAGACTAGACTCGGGTGGGGACACTAACGTGTTATAGTTAGGACAACAAAGGGACCGACCCGAGAACAGGGATGGGTACATTAGGTCACGGGGAATACCGTGACGACGTAAACTAGAATAGACCTTTAGAGGGTAAAGAGTGCGAAGACGACAGTGTTGTGTGCAAAGAGATTAGCACGCAGAGTTGCGAACCCCACGAGGGAGTTTGACCACGTAGGCAAGCTACAGACTGAGCTGCTTCAGACAGCGACAAGACGGCCTTCCGACTGGACGTAGTGTGATTCTGAAGCCATTATCTATTGTTGTGAACGCATGCGATGTTAACGAGAGAGTGAGCATGTTTGATGATATGTATTCATATATTGTGTGCCGAGTGGCAATTATTATATTGATGTGACAGGCAGATAACGCCTTGTATGATTGTCAGGCTTGCCTGAAATAAACTCCGTCTAAAAACATCTGTACGAGCTGAAGTCATAATTGAGGTACGGATGACGTGGCCTGATTGCGAGTAAACTCAAAACTGTGACAGGCCACGTGCAATGGTGTCAGAAGTTACGGAATGAACGCACGCCTGAATGTTAGCGATGCGCGCCTGAATGTTAAATTGAGATTGCTGGCGGAGTGAAACGCTTGAATGAACACAGTAGCGAAAGATGTTGGAACGATTTATTAAGTGAGGACGAAAGATTGTAGAGTGCGCGGATTGACCTGTGAATGAACTGATTACCGTCGCCAGTGTGTAAACATGTGATTATTGATCGAAGAAATTTAGAGCAAAGTGAAATATAATGTATTGTTGTGATTCTACCATGTGTTGTTAAAGACGTTTCAGCTGAAGGTCAAGCCTGAAGACATATAACGACAGACAGAAACAATACGACATTTACAATTAAGCAAATTTAAATATAATATACCACATTTCAGTGTTCTGTACAGTCAACGTGTCCAGGCAACTCATAGAACATTTTTGCATTCCTGTATAATTTATGTATATCAGATATTAATTGTTTGCGCTCTATACACCAAAATGTGCATGAGAATGTTTGTACCATCCAGCCGAGGGTAGCTATAGAAGCATAGAAGACACTTCCCCAACCAAAGAAAAGATCCTGATCATCATCAAAGATCAGATAAGTACACATAATTTTGACCTGCATTATAACGTGGCATCTTTATTTTTCATTTTCCACTGTAAATTAACTATTATACAATTGATTATCATTGTATTTATGAGAGTGCGTAAGAGATAAATAATAACCATGTCTACACTTAAAGAGTGTATAGAAGCAAGGATAGCACTAGGGTATAGTGGGGATAAACTAGAAAAATGGGCAAAAGCTGAATTTAAAGAATACACTGATAGACAAGCTGCAGCAGACAAAGAGGAAAGAGACAGAAAAGCAGCATCAGAGAGAGACGAAAGGGCGAAAGAACGGGCGCACCAAAAGGAACTCACAGAGATAGCTGAAAGTACTAAAATAAAACAACTAGAAATAGCTGAAAGTACTAAATTGAAACAACAAGAAGTAGCTTTAAAGCAAGCAGAAATTGAATCCCAAACACAAATAAAAATGAAAGAGCTCGAAATTGAGTCTCATGTTCATATCGCTACAACTAAACTTAAAAGTAAAGAGGAAGAGAATAAGTTTGCCAGATATAAAGGGATCGTGAAGCTCTTTTGCCAGGGCGATTCCATCTCAGCCTGGTCAGAGAATGTAGAATACCAGCTAAAAGTCCAGGAAATACCAAAAGGGCACTGGGCGATGATCTACATGAAAAATCTATCCGGGGAGCCTTTAAAGGTAATAGAATCCATTCTCCAAGACCTCAGAAATAATTATTAATATATTCACCAGAGGGTAATGCAGCATTTCCTGATAGACGCCCCAGGGTACCAAATTCAATTTTCAAAGCTAAAGCCTAAGAGCAATCAAACATTCATTGATTACGTCTCAACAGTGCAGGACGTCTATAACAAATGGCTTAAGGCGGCTAAGATTAACAGTAACTATGAAAAACTTAGAGATCTTATGATCATGGACAAGATCATCTCAACTATCCCCAGTCCATTTGCTAAGTTTTTACAGCAGTCAGACGTAGACTCTCTAGAACAGCTAGAAAAACGGGGGTCTGCATATTTCTCGTCAAATAGAGATGTTTTCAAATCTGTTATCGAAGAAAGTGAAATTGTAGCAGCTGCTATGGGCAAACCACAAAAACCTTATAAATTTAGGGAAAAGCAAAGGGGCAACCTACCACAATGTCCATATTGCAAAATTTCAACACCCAGAGTATGCTATGTGCGATAAAAATCCGAAATATCCAGAACACTTAGAGATGATGATAAGGAAACAGCAAACTAAGAGAGAAACCTTTAGACGTGCTGTAAAATGTTTTTTTTTTTTTTGGCCATTGTTTTGGTCATTATTCCTCTGGCTGTACTGGAAGAAAGAGGTTGAAAGCAGTGAATGCTATGATGTGGAAGAGATGTGTGAGAATTATGAAAATGTAGTGGCAGCGATTGATGTATTGAATTACAGTAATTGTACAACATGCCATCAGTTCCATGATACGGAATACCTAAGTGTGGGCATACAGTGCCGTTTTCACCTGAAAACGCGAATGCAGCAGTAGCCTCCAGAGGCAGGTTAGAGTTCCACAACGGAATAATCAATGACACGCCACGCAAACTCCTTCTCGATAGTACATTAATCGGTCTGAGAAGAGAATTGGTAAAGCCAGAAGATTACACGGGAGAAATGGTTAACTGCCGCACTTTTTCAGGCAGCATAGAAACATACCCGTTGGCTAGAGCTAACATAAACACCCCTTTCTTGACTGGCACCTTTATGTGCGCGGTTTTAAAGAACCCATGTGCGGACTTGATAATCGGCTGTTTGCCACAGGTGAAGAAATGTACCACTGATGAGATAACAGCCTGGAGAGAAACCTACTCCAATCAGGCTGAATCCAAAACTAGGTCAAAAACTAGTAAACAAAATGATGACCTACAAAACAAAACAGTACACCTCAGTGCATCCAGTGGTACAGTGGAGAACAACACCACACAAAAGGTCATACAGGCGCAGCGCGCCGAGTCAAACATACCACCGTATTTTAAACAGCCCGACACAAGTGTAAACAGTGTACAGCGTGAACCCAATCAGGATGTGTTGTTACTATTACCAGATCAAAGTGACCTGTTATTGACCTCATGGCACATACTGATTACTGCAGACATCATACAATATAAAGTAAAGTAATTAGATAAATTATTCAAGCTGAAATATACATATATGCTTACGGTTGCCGGGGCCCTCGCGGGGAGCAAAGAATAGTAACACTGTTGCCTACCATGCACGCCGTAAGAGGCGACTAAGGAGGCTGATTGATTGATTGATTTAGGAATCGACATCACAGCATTCGGGGCATTCCCATAAGTGCTCCGTCCCCATCCTCAGCAGCCAGCGAAGAGTTCCAACACTAATAGTACCAGTAGCAGTCTAATTATAAGTCCGTCTCGCCTTTCCTCTGAGCGTAGAGCGTCGGCCAGATCCCCTCGACACTCCTCGCTGTCTCATTCTTGCCAAACCATGGTAATCCATTTGCTCCTCCGATGTGTGCACGTGCTGCTCCCACAAGGCCGCAACCAGTTCTGCCTTGTCATGTATCAGTACTCCACCAAGTTCTGCAGAGCCAGCCAATCTGTCTACCTGTTCATTTCCCAGCACACCGGCATGCCACGGAGAAAAGATCGAAAAGAAGGAGGCTATGGTTCCGTCGCCCTGCTACTGAGTGAGTGCGTGGCGCGACACTGTGAGCTGTAAATTTCACTTGGAGTGCTTTTACATGTGTTCTCAGTTTGTAGCGTGAACTGCAAGTTCGGAACGATGGCGGCCGGCTGTTGCTGGATTGACTGGTTTGCCTTTTCGGTTCACGAGTGCATTTTTCAGGAGACTCCTGGGAGTCGTCGCTGGAGCTACGGAGTTCGTGCTTTGTGCGGCGCTTTCGGCGGGTTGCCCTGCGAAAAGAGACCGAGCCATATGGGATAAAACCTTGGTCAATGAAGTCTTTCTGGTGACTGCCGTTTCCATCGACAATGAACTGTATTTCTCGTGGAGGACTTTTGTGTTGGCATTCTGGCGGCGGCGTTATGCACAGTGTACCTGTACGGGCTGTTGGCTTGCCGATACACCTGTCTATTCCATTGTTTACATGGGGCAGTGAGGAGCATTTTGTGTGATATTCACTGGCACAGGAGCGGAGCATAATGGGGACGACCCGTTGCCGTGAAGTTGGAACCGCGACTAACTAACTAAGTAACTAAGTAACTAACTAACTAACTAACTAACTAACTAACTAACGCATGCATTTGCTGTTTAAAATGTCAGATTACATCATTTTTTTTCGCGTGAGAAATCTTCGTCTTCTTCATGCGCATTCGAATGTCAAACTTGAATTTATTTAAAGACAACAGCAGTCATCTTGAGAGGTTTTGAAGTCTCACTGTGTGTCCTTAAATGGAACTTAGCCAAAGCCATTTGTCGGACTCACAGAGCATACTGAGAAGAGTGAAGACAGGTGTGCTTTGTGCAGAGTGTAATGCGTCAATTAAAAAATATAAGATATAGTTGTATCAACTCCCCCCCCCCCGCCACTCCTTTTCCACCCACACATGCTGTTGGGTTGGGAAATGAACAAGCGGACAAATTTGTTGAATCTGCACCTCGGGGGGGGGGGGGGGGGGGAAGCGAGCATTGGTGCACGAAAAAGCAGATGTGGTCAGGGCCCTTTGGGATTGGTTACTTATATAGTGTGAAAGAACAGATACATGACCATTGCCTGAAGAGAATGGTGCGACAGGACGTGGTCAGAGGATATGGCCGATATTCAGTTCTCCAAGGAAAGACCCGACGGACACTTGGTTCTTGACCCAACTCAGCTAAACATCGTCTTCGTTCCTGTTTCGAAGAAACTACGCCACACATAATTAAATAAATTATGCATTTCGGTCCGACATTGGAATGCATCTGTGTAAGGTTTACTTGCTCTAGACAGATTCCATCCAAGGTAACAGGGCTCTGTCTACTCATTATGTTTTTGTTTTTTTCCCGCTCGCTTTGAACTTAGGCGTAGTCCATACATACAACTTCTTGTAGCACTGGACTGAATTTTGCATGTGGATTAGCTACTAACAAATCTGATGGCCTCAGCATAGGGTATGTCTAAATCAGGCTGAGGTGGTCGTTCATCTTCCTTTACCAGTTGTCAGACTATTCGCTTCCACGTGTTAGGAGGCCAAACAGTCAGTGCCTGGGAATTCATAGGAAAGGCCAATGTTTAGTAAAGGAGAGCTTGATATATGACACCACAAGCTCAAGTCTGAGAATGGAAGTGACGGCAGTTACTGCAGCTAGCCACTGGTTGGAGAACAAACTGTATACGCTTTACTGACCCAGCAGCTTCTGCAACTTGCCTTGTTCCAGACGCATTGTTGTTACCTTTTCTCTGGAGTAAACTAAGCAGGCCAAGAGAGGTACAAGATTACTCAGATTATCAAATACTGAAAATTTACAAGTGTGTCATTTCTTCTTCTTCTGCGTTCATCCGGAGTATTTTTCGGATGTGTGTAACGGAGTGTATAACGAGTTCACCTTGGGTAGTGAGAGTGAACCACACCCGAGGTGTCTCTGGCACTCCCGTGTATTCTAGCCCCAGGGGTTGGACAAGCAGATACACATTTTTACTCTGTGGTTGATCTCATATTAGTTAATTACGTCTACAAGCCCCTCCAGATTCTAGACCCCCACTAACTACCTACACCTGTTGAACAATGAACACTTAGGCATCGTCCGAGACCACACTCAATCATTATACAAAGAGCAAGTCAACTTACATAAAGTTTATTCTACCCTTGAGAATATAGAACTGAAATGAACATCCTGATAGAAGAATCTATTTACACAAATAGAAGATAGAGTAGAGACAGACTCAGAGATGTAGGTGTCTTCATCGAGTTGAGAAGTAGAGTGGATGCAGATGTCCCGTCCAGTCGGTCCGCCACTCACCCGGCTTCCTTCCAGGGAGATGACTACAACCTTGGAGACCACTCCGTCTCCCGAACGTGGATCCACAACAATAGAGTCACTGCTGGACTACACTTCACTGGACCAACTGCATCTATATCACTCCCACGGAGTCACTGTTAATACAGTTCTCGAACACTACCGGGTTGGAGACAATCCTCCTGGACTTGGCTCCAAGTATTGGTTACTTCGATGAACTAAATAGTCACTGACCAATCGAATGGTCTGTCACTCATAGCACAGTCCCACTGCAGAACCGATATGGCATAGACCAATTCAATGGTCCCTTCATCACATCACCGGAACATGAATGAACAAATGGCACTGACCAATTCAATGGTCCCTTCATCACATCACAGGAACATGGATGGACAAATGTCACTGACCAATTCAATGGTCTCTTATAGTCACCCTGCTTGTAGAATCAGATATGGCTACTGAAAAATGTTACTGAGTCCTACTCGAACACAGTTTATATCTTCATACTGAGACAGTACATTAATAGAATCAGACATCTATTTCACGGAAACAATTCAGGTTGGACTATAATCCATAGTCCCTTCCACCGGTTTACCTTTGCCCCAAGTCAATAACTGGTGTAGTTCTTCTCAAGACCTGCCCCTAGAGCTGTCCAAAGAACCATTCAAGTGTCTGAAGATCAGTTACTTCTGCGTTTAGGCAGAACCCCCGTCATAATAGACGGACCGGTGTTTCCTTTCGTTGAGCATGATTACTCAAAATGCTGAAATGTTCCTGGCAAAAACAGAGTATCTTCTATTATTTGAAAACGATCACAAACCATCACTTCCCACACGTGCACCTTCAGGGCAGTTGTATGTCTTGAAGCAAACTTCACGCATGGTGAATCACATTGGGTACCTGGTGTGGTTGAGTCTGGCGTGATAAGTCAAGAACTGAACCCTTCGCTCTGTCACACGAAGTGGTTTCCTGCCAACAACAATTATAGTTGACTGGTTCCTCAACAGGCAAACTCCTGAAAAGGAAGAGCGACCGGTGAGAGTATACTGGCCCAAACATTAGTCCACATGCATCCTACCAATAACTACTCAACCCTCAGTCATGCTAGTTAGTTATTCATATAACCAAAGCATTATCTCTATATGGAGAGTAGCAAAGCATGGGTTCACAAATGTCAGCTGGCCTCTCAGAACAGCCCGTCAAACAGAGCAAGAAATCAGAATGACGAGTCTGATCATCGGTCTCACCTATCCCTAATCATCTACCAGTCGTCGCTAACGTCAGTAGTGATACAAGGCTGTTATTGTTTTAATTTAATCAAACTAAACAAATAGGTAACGAGTCCCTAGACTCGTTCCTAACATCCTCAATGTACATTAAGAAACATAATCTTGATCAATATACCATCCCTCGGGATATAGGAATAGTACATGATCACATCCAATATGTATACAAGCCTGTTTGCTGGTGGGACCACCTGCCCACGCCACAGCAAACTCTTCTTATCAGACTCTGCCTTAGAGTCAAGAAGCCTTCTTGAGAATACATGTTCCCCACATGTTCCAAGGGTAATGTTCCAGTTCTGTCCTCCCAAGTGGGTTAGCCTTGGCCGGGACCGAACTTCATCGTTGGTTTGGTCTACCAACACATACTTTCATAACTTGCTTTCACATCCCCCATATCCTATATTTCCCCAGTCTCATACCGCCTCCTTGCATCCTTCCATACTTCCAGCACCTTAGCATTCACTCGCACTAGCGCCAGTATGAAAGAAACAGGATAGCTCAGACAAGATTTCAGAACGCATATTTATATCGCGACGGCACGCAGTGTTATCTCGCGTCGATCTATTCGGCGTTCGGAATTACCCCAGGAAGTATCACATGCCATGACCTAATATATATACACGATGTCACATCATATATATATAGATATAGCACAAAAGCCACTTACCTTTCCACAGAAATCCGCTGTTCCACACAATGAATTCCCTATTAAGTTATTACACAATAGTTACATCATTCCTGGTGGCACAGAACGAAGTTCTTCCTTTACTTAGTAACTAAGCACAATTTTGTATGAATCTCCACCTACCAACTTACCTGGTTTTCTAACCGTTCTTCTGGCTTCAGCAACTGACTGACATAATCTAAGTTTCCATCCGGCACAAGTAACTATGTTTCATTCTAACACAGCAACCTAATAGATGCAACGATTGGCGATATATGGTACATATATTTGGAACCCAAATCGCCCACATCACATTACGGCATTCCTAACAGCTGATTCGCGAGCACACGGTAAACAAACCCACGATTCAACGTTAACTACGTTATCGATCGGTTTGCTAATTAGTATGCAAGGGCATCCGCATAGGTAATGAGGTTAGAACAATGGCGTGTGGAACACACGTACAAAGTTAAATGATTTATTAAACAAATATCTACCTGAATGATAAGAAATCAGCTCTCCAGTCAGCTTCCGAACTGTTCAAGGGCTTCTCAGCTTCCTTTCCATAACAGTCAGCCGAATCATGGTTGAGGTGAGACGCAACACAAAAATGGCTCACATCAGGCCTGCGTCTGTTCTCTTCGAACAAAAGTAAGTGAATGACTGGTTTAGCCAATTTCCCGCTTCGTGCCAACTCAATGCGCACTAGAAGCGAGTGCTTCTTGAGAAAAGATACTTTCTCGGGAAACCGTCATTTCCCGCCTAGAGTTTCTAGATCTCTCTGCACGAGAATTTAGAGCGATACCCAGCATCACGGGTTACTCGAATTCCGGTGTTTCGAGAAGATTCTAGATAATAAGTCCTCCATCGGCTTCCCTCAGTCTATTTTTAGCTGGGAAAGTCCCCGATGACGCGCCAAAATAGTGCGGGATCTTGACGACCCAAGACAGATAAACGCGTTTCGTCACATAGGCCCCAACTTTAAGAGGATCGACCCCATCGTTCCACTTTTACGCAGAAGCTGTCTATGTCGTTCGTTCTTCTTTCTAAGAGACCGGATGGCGGGTGAGGAAGTCTAACCCGTCAATATTGTATAGAATACTTTTACCCCATTCGGTGGGGTGACAAGCTATTCAGTATCACGGGTGATCAACGCCTACTCCGCTACTGTAATCGGGCATCTCGCAGTGTCCTGCGGACCAGAGCTCCCGTCTCGATCTGATTTAACGATCGTTCCTGCCAGAGTTTACTGGACTTCTGCAACTCCAGCTTCCCCTTTCGAGGACCCAGCTGGACTGCAGTCGGTCGGATTGAGGGACCAAGGGTCTGTGTCCGTTCCGACACAACCCACCTCTTCCGACCACGGTTCTCAGTGTAGCTAGCACTGCGGGTGTTCCTTTGGCCGGTCATGTTCCCCCGAGCACCGGGCTGAACCGAAGAAGGTACCTGCACATACATATAGGACTTCCTATGGTGTGACAGGCTTTCCGCTACCTGACCTGAATTCCGAACCGTTCTTTCAGCGAATCTCTGCGCCCTTGGGCTGGTGGACTTATCATCGGGCTTCCCCTCATAGCGCATGAGGAGACTGGAATGGAAAGTAGTAGACTTTCCCAGGATCACCACTCCATAGTGCTTGTGGAGCCCCACTTTATCCACTAGGAATGGGCCCTGCCACCCGATTTCGAATTCGTTCCCCTCGATTGGGAGGAGTACTATAACTCGGTCTCCAACCTCTAAGGATATCTTCGTCTTCGTCCGTTTCTCAGGTGTGCATTTACGGCACTCCGGACAAGACCTAATATACCTGCGCACGTCGCCTGTCATTCCCGGCCACCAATAGTACCGGGATAGACATTTACTGGTTGTCCCTACAGTCAGATGTCCGGTTGGGGACCTGACATGTACCGTTCGCAGCAGATTAGCTCTGAAGCTCTCAGGAACCAACTTACGTTCCCTCTGCCTTTTCTCTGTTCCAGTCTGAATTAACGGTGACTGGTTATCAGAGTTGAACTTACCCTGAGTTAACGGGTTTTCATTGTTGGGCAACCATTCCGAACAAGGACACTCCGTCGCATCCTTGCTCCGAGCATTACTCATTCTATCCGGGTGAGTATTTCGGAGACTTACCTTTTCGAGACCCTCTTCCTCTGTATCTCTGACCTGCCTAGACTTATGGATGCTAGGGTGTTCTGGTTCGCCCAGAAACACGTACTTCCGGCCAAGAATTAGGGGATAGAGAGGATCCGGTACGACTGCCGCCTGAATGCGTCCAGTAACGTACTTGCTCCGAATCTCCACATTGGCAATCGGGCAACGTAACGCCACAGCACTCCTACTGGCTGGCTGTATCTCCGTCATTTCCCCGGTGAGTTGCTCTGGGCCTGTCAGGTGTGATGCAATTATAGCTGAAAATTGCAATCCTGTGTCGTAGAGGCACATCACCTGTCGCCCATTCACTTCTACTCTCTCAACCACTGGAGGTCGTCTAGTTTCTCCATTCCCATCAACCGACTTCACTTTCCTGCAAGATCTATCCCTAACCTCTGCAAGACAAGCAAAGTGAAAGTCCTTGGGCTTACTCTTACACTCACTCGTATTGTGAGTGCTGGACTTGCAGAATTTGCACCATCGTTCACTCCACTTCCTCTTTGGAGAACTAGGTGGGCTATTCTTACCTTGGTTGACGTTAGAGATCTTCTCTAAAGAGTTTACCTGTTTCTTTGGTTCATCAGAACCTTTGGTCTTCTTTGACTTCTTCTTTGACTTACCTTGATCCGGATCTTTCGATCTCGGATCTGTTGGACTGGTGTCCCCAGTCTCGCCATAGACTTCAACGTATCTTTCGGCTAACTTGGTGACTATATCCAATCTCTCAGCCCCATTCTCACCTAAGAAGTTTCGCAAGGGTTTAGACATTTGCATTCGCATCTGATCTACAACCATCAACTCACGCAAACTTTCATACTCCTCCCTAAATCCAGCCAAGGCCATCCATTTAAGAAGGTATGAGTTCAATCTCACACTGTATGCTGAAAACAGCTCACCAGGTTCCCGCTTCGCAGTTCGAAACTTCCTTCGGTATGAGTGCGCTGTGATCTCGAATCTCTTCAAGAGAGCCGCTTTCAATGCCGGGTAATCATTCTGTAGACCCGGTGGCAAGCGGGCATACACTTCATAACCTTCGGCACGGAGTCCCTGGGAGAGTTTCAAACACCATTTCTGTTTGTCTAGCCCCATTGCAATAGACATGGCTTCATACTTCTCTAAGTATTGGTCTATCCGTTCCTTCTCGGGTTCGAACGGCTGTAAAGGCCATTTCATAGCCTGGTAGTCACGTCTACTGGTTGACTCTGAGCCAGGAGGTACACCTCCTCCCATAGCTCCATCAGTTACACCTGTAGCAGGCACTTGTGCCTCAAGTAGCTTCATTCGATACTCATGGTCACGTTTTTCCTTCTCGGCTTCCAACTCAAGCCGTTTCATTTCAGTATCAGCCGCTATCCTCTTTTCCTCAAGAGCCACTTTACTGGCTTCCAGTTCTCTTTCTGCTTTCCTCCTCTCTCTTTCCTCTTGGCGAAAATTTCTTTCCACCTCTTGGACATAGGATTTCAAAGCATCTCCTTCAAGACCAGACTTACGTCCAGTTTCCTGAACTTTGTCTAAGTCTAACTCTTGGGTAGACATGTTGACTATGATAGGTGGGTACTCAAGTATGTGTGGGTGAAGCAATACAATAAATCAATAATCAATAGTACTAACTAATCACCACAACACAAATGTCCGTCAGACAGTTAGGAGATAGGTAGAAGTAGTAGAATCTTATGTAGACTGAAGTAGAGGATAAAGACTAAGTCCCTATCCCTATGTGAAAGGTCTACAACACACAAAGATCTTGGAATAATCCCGGACGAGCCCCCACTCTGTAACGGAGTGTATAACGAGTTCACCTTGGGTAGTGAGAGTGATCCACGCCCGAGGTGTCTCTGGCACTCCCGTGTATTCTAGCCCCAGGGGTTGGACAAGCAGATACACATTTTTACTCTGTGGTTGATCTCATATTAGTTAATTACGTCTACAAGCCCCTCCAGATTCTAGACCCCCACTAACTACCTACACCTGTTGAACAATGAACACTTAGGCATCGTCCGAGACCACACTCAATCATTATACAAAGAGCAAGTCAACTTACATAAAGTTTATTCTACCCTTGAGAATATAGAACTGAAATGAACATCCTGATAGAAGAATCTATTTACACAAATAGAAGATAGAGTAGAGACAGACTCAGAGATGTAGGTGTCTTCATCGAGTTGAGAAGTAGAGTGGATGCAGATGTCCCGTCCAGTCGGTCCGCCACTCACCCGGCTTCCTTCCAGGGAGATGACTACAACCTTGGAGACCACTCCGTCTCCCGAACGTGGATCCACAACAATAGAGTCACTGCTGGACTACACTTCACTGGACCAACTGCATCTATATCACTCCCACGGAGTCACTGTTAATACAGTTCTCGAACACTACCGGGTTGGAGACAATCCTCCTGGACTTGGCTCCAAGTATTGGTTACTTCGATGAACTAAATAGTCACTGACCAATCGAATGGTCTGTCACTCATAGCACAGTCCCACTGCAGAACCGATATGGCATAGACCAATTCAATGGTCCCTTCATCACATCACCGGAACATGAATGAACAAATGTCACTGACCAATTCAATGGTCCCTTCATCACATCACAGGAACATGGATGGACAAATGTCACTGACCAATTCAATGGTCTCTTATAGTCACCCTGCTTGTAGAATCAGATATGGCTACTGAAAAATGTTACTGAGTCCTACTCGAACACAGTTTATATCTTCATACTGAGACAGTACATTAATAGAATCAGACATCTATTTCACGGAAACAATTCAGGTTGGACTATAATCCATAGTCCCTTCCACCGGTTTACCTTTGCCCCAAGTCAATAACTGGTGTAGTTCTTCTCAAGACCTGCCCCTAGAGCTGTCCAAAGAACCATTCAAGTGTCTGAAGATCAGTTACTTCTGCGTTTAGGCAGAACCCCCGTCATAATAGACGGACCGGTGTTTCCTTTCGTTGAGCATGATTACTCAAAATGCTGAAATGTTCCTGGCAAAAACAGAGTATCTTCTATTATTTGAAAACGATCACAAACCATCACTTCCCACACGTGCACCTTCAGGGCAGTTGTATGTCTTGAAGCAAACTTCACGCATGGTGAATCACATTGGGTACCTGGTGTGGTTGAGTCTGGCGTGATAAGTCAAGAACTGAACCCTTCGCTCTGTCACACGAAGTGGTTTCCTGCCAACAACAATTATAGTTGACTGGTTCCTCAACAGGCAAACTCCTGAAAAGGAAGAGCGACCGGTGAGAGTATACTGGCCCAAACATTAGTCCACATGCATCCTACCAATAACTACTCAACCCTCAGTCATGCTAGTTAGTTATTCATATAACCAAAGCATTATCTCTATATGGAGAGTAGCAAAGCATGGGTTCACAAATGTCAGCTGGCCTCTCAGAACAGCCCGTCAAACAGAGCAAGAAATCAGAATGACGAGTCTGATCATCGGTCTCACCTATCCCTAATCATCTACCAGTCGTCGCTAACGTCAGTAGTGATACAAGGCTGTTATTGTTTTAATTTAATCAAACTAAACAAATAGGTAACGAGTCCCTAGACTCGTTCCTAACATCCTCAATGTACATTAAGAAACATAATCTTGATCAATATACCATCCCTCGGGATATAGGAATAGTACATGATCACATCCAATATGTATACAAGCCTGTTTGCTGGTGGGACCACCTGCCCACGCCACAGCAAACTCTTCTTATCAGACTCTGCCTTAGAGTCAAGAAGCCTTCTTGAGAATACATGTTCCCCACATGTTCCAAGGGTAATGTTCCAGTTCTGTCCTCCCAAGTGGGTTAGCCTTGGCCGGGACCGAACTTCATCGTTGGTTTGGTCTACCAACACATACTTTCATAACTTGCTTTCACATCCCCCATATCCTATATTTCCCCAGTCTCATACCGCCTCCTTGCATCCTTCCATACTTCCAGCACCTTAGCATTCACTCGCACTAGCGCCAGTATGAAAGAAACAGGATAGCTCAGACAAGATTTCAGAACGCATATTTATATCGCGACGGCACGCAGTGTTATCTCGCGTCGATCTATTCGGCGTTCGGAATTACCCCAGGAAGTATCACATGCCATGACCTAATATATATACACGATGTCACATCATATATATATATAGATATAGCACAAAAGCCACTTACCTTTCCACAGAAATCCGCTGTTCCACACAATGAATTCCCTATTAAGTTATTACACAATAGTTACATCATTCCTGGTGGCACAGAACGAAGTTCTTCCTTTACTTAGTAACTAAGCACAATTTTGTCTGAATCTCCACCTACCAACTTACCTGGTTTTCTAACCTTTCTTCTGGCTTCAGCAACTGACTGACATAATCTAAGTTTCCATCCGGCACAAGTAACTATGTTTCATTCTAACACAGCAACCTAATAGATGCAACGATTGGCGATATATGGTACATATATTTGGAACCCAAATCGCCCACATCACATTACGGCATTCCTAACAGCTGATTCGCGAGCACACGGTAAACAAACCCACGATTCACCGTTAACTACGTTATCGATCGGTTTGCTAATTAGTATGCAAGGGCATCCGCATAGGTAATGAGGTTAGAACAATGGCGTGTGGAACACATGTACAAAGTTAAATGATTTATTAAACAAATATCTACCTGAATGATAAGAAATCAGCTCTCCAGTCAGCTTCCGAACTGTTCAAGGGCTTCTCAGCTTCCTTTCCATAACAGTCAGCCGAATCATGGTTGAGGTGAGACGCAACACAAAAATGGCTCACATCAGGCCTGCGTCTGTTCTCTTCGAACAAAAGTAAGTGAATGACTGGTTTAGCCAATTTCCCGCTTCGTGCCAACTCAATGCGCACTTGAAGCGAGTGCTTCTTGAGAAAAGATACTTTCTCGGGAAACCGTCATTCCCCGCCTAGAGTTTCTAGATCTCTCTGCACGAGAATTTAGAGCGATACCCAGCATCACGGGTTACTCGAATTCCGGTGTTTCGAGAAGATTCTAGATAATAAGTCCTCCATCGGCTTCCCTCAGTCTATTTTTAGCTGGGAAAGTCCCCGATGACGCGCCAAAATAGTGCGGGATCTTGACGACCCAAGACAGATAAACGCGTTTCGTCACAATGTGATTGCGTTGTGCCTGTTTACAGCAGAGCTGCGTTCTTGCGCCTTTAGGCTGACACATCCGACTTCTGCGGGCATTTGTTGACCGGGTTAACCTTCCCGGGTGTGCCATTTTATAAGCTTCTTTTATAAGATTGACTTTGGAGACCAGGTCAATTAAAATAATGCACTTATGTGTATTCAAATACCCAACAGATGAAACTAACTATTCAAAGAATATTATCCTGCATCAAATCAATAACATTACAAATTGTGTATGTCAAAGAAGAAAGTCCCTTGCTATAACCTACACCACAGTAAGTGAATCAAAGACGCTTTAAGTTGGCAACTGGTCACAAAGCCATTCAGTTTTAGCATAATCAACAACGGACAAAATAAGAAGAACAAGCATAATCAAACAACTTTGTTTAATTTGCAAATATCAATCATTCGATTAATTGTAATGTTATTCATAATGGTGTATTACATGAATGTCTGTTACAAAGAATAATAATTTCTAGTTTATTAGACACAAGAGCACGCAACTCGGAATATTCCATCGCAAAGTAGTTTTTTTTTTTTTTTTTATCGCATATCCTTTACAGGACATCGCTGTCAATAGCAGCATCTTTCAGCTGATTGTTGATTTCTTGGCAAGATTACGCTCAGAAGTTTGCCATTCCTTTCTGAGCGACCGGCTCACATACCCCATAAGTTACCAGCGCGGTAATAACTGCTACAAATTCTTGCGCACGTCACATTACGAGAATATACGGGATTGCGGAGAAAGCCGTGTAACCCTATACCAGAGAGACCGGCATCACAAAGTTAGCTAAACAAATTAACCCAGTGAATTGTGAAATATGATAATTAAAATATGATTTTACACCAGAAAAGAGTGCAAAAGCAAAGCAAACAAATGTTACACTTATTCATGAAACCCCTGGACAGCTCAGTCTGCATCATTGTTTCCCTGTCAGACTGTGGCTGTAACAGTTGCTAAAGTACATGTGATAGACTAGTGTGGCAATATTATTTTGTGTTGGCTTCTTATCAATTGTGACTTTTTTTTTGCATATCCCTTACATGACGTTGCTGTCATCACCAGCATTTTTCAGCTGCTATTGATGTACTAGGCAAGTTTTATGTTCAGTAGTTTGCCATTGCTTTCTGAACGACCGGCTCACATACTCCCGTAAGTTACAAGCGCGACACAATCCACTGCAGAGTCTCATGCAGCTGTTTTCCCCATGTGAATATACGGGAGACCGGATCAGTTGTGATAGTCATCATTATTTGTAAATGTACACCCTGAAATTATGGGCACACATACACAATTGTATATACATGACTGACTGGCAACTTGTCTTGACGATAGTTTTTTCAAATGGAGTTATCTCTCCATAACATAAAGCCTGGGCTGAATTTAGAGACCATGTGTTGCCCATACAGCATGATCCCTCTCTCAGCCTGCCTAGTTTACTCCAGAAGAAAGGTAACACCATTACGTCTGGAACAAGACAAGCTGCCGGGTAAGTAAAGCAATGCTCTAACTGTCCACCTGCCAGAGCTTCCATCCTAAACTAGTTGCCGACCAAGGCTTAGGGCTTGGTCTGCCATGTCATTTAGTCTTTAGGTTGCATTTTCTTGCACTAGGGTAAGGTTTGTACCCTCTCAATTGCACTCCTCCATCCGAAGCTGTTGGCACAATGTGTGGTGTCGGGTTTGGTGAGTGCCGCCCAACATTCAGTATTAACAGAAAACAGGTAGTACTGTCTACTGTCATACAGTATCTGACTAAGACCTGACATAAGGTTTATACATAGTATGTAATATATACAATATGCAGAAATGATTTACAATGGCTGTTAGGGCAGAGAAGACTGGCCAAGCAAACATAGTTGGCTACCATCACCTTCATCAAGTTATCTACCAGAGAAATTTTGGAACATGCTTTGTGGCTGTTCCTGTCAAGATCACTGTAATAGCTTGTTCACTGTGATACCCCATCATTAGAGACTAACGTGTGTTGAGTAAAGAGAAACAACAACCATAAACATCACATCTGTGAAAGTGAATGACCAACTCTCACACCATGAGGTGTACTGGTTATATGGTGCTAGCCCCATATTTTTAGACCAATTGACATTCGATGGGTGATATGTTGATTTGTTATAATTTTGGAGTAGTCTAGAGCTTAAGTTTGAATTAAATAGAAATCAAATTAATATATTTCTAAAGTTTAAACATCGAAGCCACAAACAATATGTTGTCCAATTCATTGTAATATCGATTATAAAATAATATTGTAATAATATTATTATAATATCCATTGATGCCACATGCTTTAGTTTAAGATCGATAGTATCCAGTAGTTTGACCAGTTCAAATGAATCTTAATATTAAGGGGTTTGATTGAATGTCACACCGGTTTAGCAGTTTCTGCAAGCCATTTCACCATCCTGTGTTAGACAAGAGTTGGGTATAGATTAAATCAGTCTCAAAGGTTGCCCAGGCCTGTGCAGTTTAGGAAGGCCATAAAGCTGGGTGTTTGTGAGCTTGTGGAATCACTATCTGTGCAGTCACCTCACTGATGAATTTACTATCTAAAAGTGATTGAATCTCCTTCCTCACTTTCGCATCCAATTCCTCAGGGTTGCTGGCTTTAGGATCATTCATTACATTTGTTTGACATCCCTTCACTATGTGTTCTCTTATATCTGTCTACACAAACATTTGGACTAGAAATATCAAACAAGTCTCCTGTGTGAATTCTTTAAGAGCTATAACTGACATAATCAAAAATGTCATCAAGAGAATTTTCAAAGCTCTGTGTATAGTTTTCTTGTGTTTATTTATTTTTCTGCTGACAATTCTCAATAGCCAGAGATAGTTAATTGTTCGTATTAATCACAGAAGACACATTTTCTGACACTTCTGTATGTGTTCTCTTATGTTTCCTCTTGTGGAATTTTAAACTCGCAGCTTGAGTAAAAGAAGCACCACAATCATCACATTTGTAAGGATTCTCACCTGTATGTGTTCTCTTGTGGCATTTCAAAAGGTCAGGGCGAGTAAAAGAAGCACCACAAACATCACATTTGTAAGGTTTCTCTCCTGTATGTGTTCTCTTGTGGGTCTTCAGACTGCCAACTTGAGTAAAATAAGCACCAAAATCATCAGTTTCTTCTTCTTCTTTTGTTCGCTTGAAATATATCTATATCTGCAATGTTGTCTCTTGTATGAATTTAACTTCTTTTTCAGTTCACACAATGGTCCATAGAGTTTATCTTCCACTGTCGTCTCTCTAGGCCAGAAGGTTTGCCCAGATATGTTATATTTTGGGCAGTCTTGGAGTATGTGCTCTGCTGTCTGCGAGGCCAATCCACATGTGCACATGGCTGTTTCGCCAATCTTGAATGCAGAATAATGACTTGTTCTGGTCTGTCCATAATGTGGTAGTCATCTTGAGCAGGTTTTTGTGGCTTTCTGATTGATTTGATCATTCTTTTCTTTTGGTGGTATGTAACGGGCACATCAGGCTGTTCTTCTTTGGCTCCCTCCTTTAGCCAATTGATCAGCTCTGTCGTTTCCGGATACTCCACAGTGGGATGGTATCCATTGCATGGCGACCTTATGCTGACTGCTAAGTTCAGAAAGTAGTGTCCTTAGTACTGGCAATTTCCCAGACATGAGCGCCTCGAGAACTGATTTTGCATCTGTCAGTATCACCACAGGTTGTGTCCCATTGCTGGTATTTATTAATTTCTCTGTTGCTATTTTGATTGCCTCAATTTCAGCATCATAGTTATGGCAGTACTTTCCTGTTGGTACTCTGGCTGTGTCCCTAGTATTATTTGGGTATTCTATATACACTCCCGCTCCTCCATTTCGAACAGCATTTTGTGCCGACCCATCTGTGTAGGCTCGGATCCAGAAGTCCTGTGGGTATTCTTCATCTAGGAAGCTGAGAGTGGCTGTTCTGCGCTGCACACAATATTCCTCTCACTTTTGTCTGGATTTGTAATGATAGTCAATGTTCATCTTTCCAAGGAGTTCACTCTGGAATAGTTGTTAGGGAGATACTAACTGTGGGCAGATCGATGGTTTCTCTGCAGAGCTGTTTGGCCTGGCGGATAAAACTACTTCTTTTCAACTGCCTCATAGCAAGGTTTTCAAATCTATTCTTCATAGGGTGGCCTGGCAAGCTGAGGAACATTTCTGCTTGTATTAGTGTTTTCATATCTCTGCGCTCTCTCAGTGCTTGTGTCCTCCCTATCTTCTCCATTTCCACTATAGGGGTTGATCTCATCCATCCTGTAGTGACTCTAAGTGCTTGATTTTGCACCTTGTCCAGCTCTTGTAGTGTGGTTTTTAATGCTGAACACCACGCAGTTTACCCATATTCCAGGTGTGGTTGTATGCTCTGTTGGTAAACTTTGCTAAGTATTTTCCCTCTGGCTCCCCATGTGGTTCCACTTAGCTTTCTCAGGATGGCTATTTTCCTTCTGGCTTCTGCTACTGCTTTGTTGATGTGCTTTCTCCATGTCAGCCTGCCATCAAATGTTACTCCAAGGTATGTTGGTTCTTTATCTTCTCTTAGGGGTGTTCCATTTATTTGGATGATCCCTGCCTTTTGTTTTGAAGAGAGGGTAAATAGAGTGGTACTGCACTTGTCAGTGTTTATGCTGACACACCATCTATTTGCCCGTGCAGCAAATGTATCTACAGCTCTTTGTAGCAATTTGGTGGCCACTGATGCATGTTCATTTGTGCTCCATAAAACCAGGTCATCAGCGTACATTGCCGATTTAATTCCATGCAGTAGATTAGAAACAAGATCATTGATGAAGATTAGAAAAAGTGTGGGGGACAAGACTCTGCCCTGGGGAACACCTTGACGCAGTAGTACTTTCTTGCTCTTGAGTCCGTCTATCTGTACTCGGGCTCTTCTGTTGTGCGAGTATGCTTTCACCCATTTGTACATTCTTCCATTGACTTTGCAGGTTCTCAGTTTCTTCATGAGATCTTCTTTCCAAACTTTGTCAAAGGCTTTCTTCAGATCTATCCATGCCGCAAGCACCAGCTTCTTCTCTTGGAATGCATCCTCAATTTCTTGAGAGAGGTAGGTTGTCTGATCTTCCGCAGAGTAGCACTGCCTAAAGCCAGCTTGCTGTCGCACAAGGATGTTTTTACTTTCAATGTACCAATGCAGTCTGTGGTTGATGATGCGCTCCAGTGTGTTGCAGAGACAGCTGGTGAGGCTAATTGGTCTGTAGCTAGAGGCAATGGAACAATCTTTCCCTGATTTTAGGAGGGGTATCATGATTGCTTCTCTCCAGGCTTGTGGAACACTACCTAAGGTCCAGCTGTTATTGAAGATTTGCAACAGCTTTGCTTTGGCCTCTGTTCCTAGGTTCCTGATCATTTCATTAGAGATACCATCAGTCCCTGGTGACTTTCTCATTTTCAGTTTTGATATGGCTAGCTCCAGTTCGCTGATTGTGATGGGTGCCTCCAGAACCTCATGTACTATTTCCTTCTGTCCTGTATGTTGTCGTTTCTCTCGATTCTCTTGTTGTTTCTCTGGACTAATTTTGATATTGTTATCTTGTGCGAATGAGTCCGCAAAATGGTCAGCTGCTTGCTTTCTTGTTAAGATGTTTCCATCTTTATGTAGTGCAATTTTTGAGTTTCTCCCTGTGCCCTCATCGTTAAGTTGTTTTATTAGCTTCCACAATTTCCTTGTGTCTCTTTCAAAGTTCAGAGACTCCGTTTTCTCCTGCCAGCTTTTCCGTCTAGCCTGCAGCTTGGCCCTTTGAAATTTGGCTTTTGCGTGCTGGAATTTATTGTGGTGCTCTTGGCTGGGTGTGGCCTTTGCTTGCTTTCTACACACTTCCACATCGTTATGCAAGTGTTCCAGTTCACTACTCCAGTAGGGTTTATATTGTTTACGGGCTCCTCTTGGTACTGTTTCTCGCACTGCCTGTAGCATGCATTTCCCAAACTCTTCAACTACTTTATTTATGTCTTTCTCAGTGTTCAGATTTCTAACCAGTATGCTGGTGCGATGCTTGTACATTGCCCAGTCTGCTTTCTTGTAGTTCCACCTCGAGAGGGTGCTGCTTTCACTTACAAGCTCATTTTCTACGGTTAGAAAGACTGGCCGATGGTCACTGCCACCAAGTTGTTTCCCAACAATTCGTGTAATGTTCCACTCCAGGTCTGGTGAATGAAAAGCCAGGTCAGGTGTAGTTGTAGTGTGCCATGATCTTGAGTAGAAAGTATGTGGGTCGGATGGCTTGTTAACCAAGATGAATCTATTCTCATCCTGCCAGTCTTCCAGTCTCTCTCCTCTCTGGTCCATGTGATCATAACCCCAGCTCTGCGAATGGCTGTTGAAATCGCCACACACAATCATTTTTTCTTTTAAAGATAGTGTGTCCAGTGCCTGTGGGCGATCACTTGGACAGTAGTAATTGATCAGATGTAGGTCTGTATTACCTGTCTTAAGTTTAAGTGTCTGATACTCAGCCCCTTCCATGTAGACTTCGATTTGGGAAGCAATGATGTTATTTTTTTCAAGGGTCAGTATCCCACCTTTTCGCCTGTCCTTTCGGTCAGATCGGTAACACTGGTAGCCTCTGATTTTGAAGGCTATATTTTCGTTGAGGTGAGTTTCTTGCAAGCAACATATGCTTACTTTTTTCTTGGTCTAAGATGTTTTCTAATTCTTTTTTTTTTTTTGCTGACTCCCTCCGCATTCCAGTGCATTATTTTAAGTCTTCGTTTAGTATGGCCAGCTGTCCTATTCTCATGTCCCCTGGCTCCACAGGACATCTGAGAAGGACTTCCAGTAGATCTGGTTGGACCCTTTCGAGACATAGGGCCTGGGGGTACAAAGCAGGGCGAGCACCATAATATTTAGCAGTAGTCGACATATTCCATTTTGCATGATTGCGTGGCGTCCTGATTTCTGTGGTGCGCCTCTTGGCTGGTTACCTCCGTCTTCAGCAACTTTCTTTGCTAGGATCATCACAGTTGTAAGGTTTCTCTCCTGTATGTGTTCTCTTATGTTTCTTCAGATTACCAGCTTGAATAAAAGAAGCACCACAAACATCACATTTTAAGGATTCTCACCTGTATGTGTTCTCTTGTGGTATTTCAAACTTGTAGCTTGAGTAAAAGAAGCACCACAATCATCACATTTGTAAGGTTTCTCACCTGTATGTGTTCTCTTGTGGCATTTCAAATTGTCAGGGCGAGTAAAAGAAGCACCACAAACATCACATTTATATGGTTTCTCTCCTGTATGTGTTCTCTTATGGTCCTTCAGATTGCCAGCTTGAATATAAGAAGCACCACAAACATCACACTTGTAAGGCTTCTCACCTGTATGTGTTCTCTTGTGGTATTTCAAACTTATAGCTTGAGTATAAGAAGCACCACAATCATCACATTTGTAAGGTTTCTCTCCTGTATGTGTTCTCTTGTGGCATTTCAAATTGTCAGGGCGAGTAAAAGAAGCACCACAAACATCACATTTGTATGGTTTCTCTCCTGTATGTGTTCTCTTATGGTCCTTCAGATGGCCAGCTTGAATAAAAGAAGCACCACAAACATCACATTTGTAAGGTTTCTCACCTGTATGTGTCATCTTGTGGCATTTCAAATTGTCAGGGCGAGTAAAAGAAGCACCACAAACATCACATTTGTAAGGTTTCTCACCTGTATGTGTTCTCTTGTGGCATTTCAAATTGTCAGGGCGAGTAAAAGAAGCACCACAATCATCACATTTGTAAGGTTTCTCACCTGTATGTGTTCTTTTGTGGTTCTTCAGATTGCCAGCTTGAGTACAAGAAGCACCACAATCATCATACTTGTAAATTTTATCTCCTGTATGTATTCTCTTGTGATACATGTTCTTTTGGCACTCTAGATGGTCACCTTGAATCAAAAGATCACCCGATTCATTACATTTGTTTGACATCCCTTCACTATGTGTTCTCTTATATCTGTCTACAGAAACATTTGGACAAGAAACATCAGACAAGTCTCCTGTGTGAGTTCTTTGAGAGCTATAACTGACATAATCAAAAATGTCATCAAGAGAATTTTCAAAGCTCTGTGTATGTCTTTCTTGTGTTTCCTTAATTTGCTGCTGACAATTCTCAATAGCCAGTGATAGTTCATTGTTTGTATCAATCATAGAAGACACATTTTCTGACATTTGACAACAGTTTTCAAGTTTTACTGATGCCTTACAACTGTTCTCAACCATTATTGATTCTGAGTTGTTGTGTTCTGTCATTTCTTGAATGATGCTCTCCCCAGATATGTCTACCATTTTACTGAATCTGTGACTCCTGTCCTCACACAGAACATCTGATAGTTCTTGTTTCACAACCTTCATGTCTATGCTGTCATATGGCCACTTTTGTGAATGCTCTTGTATGCAATGGTAAGGACTCCTTGGAGACCAAGAGTGTATTTCTGAAATACACCAAAGTAAATAATTAATATCCTCATGAATATACCAGGTAGTGATTATGAACAGATGTATATGTGTAATCAAGCTGGTACATATTGCAGCTGTAGACAATAAATTTCAAGTGAACGAAAGATGGAGAAGAAGAACGAACGAATGAAAGTCTTTATTTTCAAAGGGTTAAGAATTGGGCACGCAGGCCCGTCTGACACTCTGCCCTTCTTCTCTATTTCCTCTCATACATTCTGTCATTCAACATCATATGTATAAGAATGATTAATGTGCTCATGTATGATCTAGTGATCTAGACCAGTGGTTCTCAAACTTTTTAGGCCTGTGCCCCCCTTTACCATATTTTCAGAACGTCATCTCCTCCCCCCCCCTTTTCGTATTTCCTACCTAAAAATTTGGCCAGTGCCCCCTTCACCATATTTTCAGAACATCATTTCCCCCCCCCCCTTTCGTATTTCCTACCTAACAACCCCCCCCCCCCCCCCCACACACACTGTATACATAATAATGGAAGCACATGCTACTAAAACAAGTCTAGACGTCCACATAAAATGGGATTTGTGGGTCTACTTACTTTATAAAATGAATTTTAGAAGGGTGAGACGTACAGAACAGTAAAGTATGAAGGGAAAAACAATATCAAGTAATCGGTTCTTGTATTAACGCGATCTTGAAATAATCTTCAACACCCCCCCCCCCCCTGGAGGGGGGGGGGGAGAATTACTCCCCACCGGTTGAGAACCACTGATCTTCTTCTTCTTCTTCGTTCATCCGGAGTTTTTTTCCGGACGTGATTGCGTTGTGCCTGTTTACAGCAGAGCTGCGTTCTTGCGCCGTTAGGCCGACACATCCGACTTCTGCGGGCATTTGTTGACCGGGTTAACCTTCCCGGGGGTTTCTTAGGACGTTAGACTCTCACTGTTGTGGTGTTATCTCCCATCCCAGCTGGCCCATATAGAACAGCCAAAGGCATCCTGGTCGGCCCTCAAGGGAAGGCAGGGGCAGACCATGGGCATTCCCCGCCATCCAAGGAGGCTTCCATAATTGCAGAGCCATCACACACCGCTCTGGTACTGGGCTCACCCAAGGAATCGTCACGTCCTGCACATGGCTGCTTAGCCTCACTTCCGTATATTGGGCCTTCCGTTCACCATAGGCTGTTCTTCCAGAAGCCAGAAGAATGCAGTTTGCAGATGACATCCACACAGTGAGCTTTCGATTCGGACTTTCCACGTAATGGATTTGCTATCCAAGCAATATTCCATTTTGTGCCACTAGGACACTTTTTCCACCTTTTTTGAAGCCCACACAGTGAGCTTTCGATTCGGACTTTCCACGTAATGGATTTGCTATCCAAGCAATATTCCATTTCATGCCTCTGGGAGGCTTGTGTAACCGACATGCCTGTGGTATGAAGTGTGGCAGTCTAAATACTTCTTCATGTACATTTAAATGTCAACCTGAATACAGTTAATTAAAGTAAGCTGCAGTCGACTTGAGCTTGTTGATGTCTCCATAGAGCTTGTCCTCGAATGAAGCAGGTGTGGGCCAAAATATCTTTCTCTGTTCTGCATATATTGGGCACTCTTGCAGCAAATGTTTAGCTGTCATTTTACCAGTTCCACAATTACATTCATCTGTATCTCCTATCTTTAGTTTGTTGAACAAGTGGTATTTCAACCTGTTGTGTCCTGTGCGGAGTCTGAAGATTGCTACTTGTTCTCTTCGGTCGAGTTTGTAATATGCATCATCCTTCTGGTGGCCTGGATGCTCTGATTCCCATTTGGTTCTATAAGTGCTTTTTATCAACCTCTTTGCCTCATTATAGGTTATGTCTATGTCAGGCTGTGGTAGTCGTCCGCCCTCTTTTGCCAGTCTGTCAGCCTCTTCATTTCCAGGTATACTGCAATGTGATGGGATCCACTGTATTACAACTTTTTTGGATTTCTGGCATAGACCATGGAGTGCTGCTCTTAGGTCAGCTATTTCTGTGCTGCTATTGCTCTTCAGTATTGAGACAGCTGACTTTGCATCTGTAAAGATAGCTATTTGCTTCTCTTTATTTTCCTCCATCAAGAGCATTTCTGCTGCAGTTTTCAGAGCCTCTACCTCCGCTTTGAAGTTACTTGAAAACTTTCCAGTTGCCACTGAATATGTTTTTTCCACTCCATTTTTTAAATTTAGGAGAATTCCTCCTCCTCCATTCTCTACTGAATTTTTGGCTGATCCATCTGTATATGCATGGGTCCAATTGCTGCTTGGGTAATGTTCTTTTATGTAGTTTAGGGTTATTTCTCTTCTTTCGGTTTCATGCTGAGTGTTCTTTTTCTCAATACCAGGAATGTTTTCTATCATCTCAGGCAGTTGCTGCTGTCTCCAAGCTGGGAACTTGTCTGCATTGTAAATGGGTTTGACTGTTGATATGTTAAGTATGGGATCTGCCCTAATCTTTCGTTTTGCAGTTTCTACAAAGTTGCTACGCTTCCCTTTCCAAAACCACTAAACCTTTTATACATAGGGTGGTCTGTCAATCTTCTAAATTTTTCAGCTTGTTGCTGGGCTCTGCTATCTCTTCTATCCTGCATTGGTTGTAAACAAGTGATCTTTTCTAATTCATTAATAGGCGTTGTCTTCAGGCTTCCAGTTATGATTCGCATTCCTTGATTTTGGACTCTACTTATTTTGTTAAAGTTTGACTTAGCTGCTGTTGCCCAAGCTGCAATGCCATATTCCAGTACTGGCCTCACCCGTCCAGTATATAACTTCTTGAGAACTTTCTCATCTGCTCCCCACGTTGTACCAGCAAGCTTTTTCATGATTGCCATTCTCTGCCTTGCTCTTGTTCGATTTTTCTCAACCTGTGTCTTCCATGTCAGGCGACGATCAAAGGTGACTCTTAGATAGTTTGGATTTTCTTCATGGCGCAATATTTTTCCATTCAATACCAGCTTAGGTTGCTGAGTTTTAGTTGAGAGGGAGAACACTGTGCATATTGTTTTCTCCTCACTTATCTTCACTAGCCATGATTTTGACCAGTCCTCTAGCGCTAATAGGGCTTGCTGTATTCTGCTGTTAGCTGTACTAATATATTCTTCAGATGTCCATATGGCTAGGTCATCTGCAAAGGATGATGTGTGTACTCTGGCTGGAAAATTTTCCGTGATGTCGTTTATATATGCTAGGAATAATGTTGGTGAAAGAACTCCTCCTTGGGGGACACCTTGCTCCAACAGCATCATTTTGCTGGTTTGTCCTTGTACTTTTGTCCTGGCAGTTCTGTTCTCAAGGTAGTGGCTGATCCATTTGTACATTTTCCCACAAACATGCATTTTTTGCAGTTTTACTTTCAGTCCTTCCTTCCATACTTTATCAAATGCTTTTTCTAAATCTATCCAGACCGCTAGTGTGTGCTTTTTCTCTTGGAAGGCATCCTCTATTTCCTGAGCTATATAGGTTATTTGATCTTCAGTGGATCTGTACTTTCTGAATCCTGCTTGGTGAGGTGTTAAGAGTTGGTTTTCTTCCAGATGCCATGTGAGCCTGCCATTGATAATGCATTCCATTAATTTTCCTACACAGCTAAGAAGACTGATAGGTCGATAGCCATTTGGTTCTTCCAGGTCTTTTCCTTTCTTTGGGACTGGTATTAGTATAGCTTCCTTCCATGCCTGTGGGACTATTCCCCTCTTCCAGCTGTAATTTAGGACTGCTAGTAGTTTCTTTTTTGCCTTAGTGCCTAGTCCTATTAGCATTTCATTTGTGATTCCATCCTTTCCTGGTGATGTCTTCTTTTTTAGGGTATTCATTGCCTGTTCCATTTCTTCCATTGTTAGATTTGCCATCATATATTCTGCTGCTGTCTCTGTATTACTATGATGTATCTGTTTATCTTTGATTGCTTTCTTCTGTTCGGCTGTAATATCAATGTGGTTTGCACTGGCATAGTGTTCCATTAGTGCATTTGCAGCCTTTTTTCCTGTAAGCAAGGCATTTCCTTGTTTAATTGTTATTTGTTTGTTTCTAGGTCCTTCATTGTTCATGGCTTTCACTAGTTTCCATAGTTTGTTTCCATCCCTGTCAAAATTCAGGTTTTCTGTTTTTTTCCTCCAACAATCTCTTGTTGTTTGATTTACTGATCTTTTATATTTTGCTGAGATGGCTTTGAGAGAGATGTTCGCTTCAGTTGTTTGTTCTCTCTCTGCGGTCTTCCTAGCATCTTCAACTTTGTCCTCCAAAATTTGTAGTTCCTCAGTCCAGTATGGTTTGTAATTTTTCCTCGCTCCTCTTGGAATAGACTCAGTGGCCGCCTGTATTATTGCTCTGTTTAGACTTTCCACCATTTGCTTCATGTTGCCATATCGTGTATTTATGTTTTCACAATATTTGTCTGTTAGTATGGCAAATCTGTCCCAATCTGCTCGTTTGTAATTCCAGCGGGGCAAAGGCTTTTGCTCCTGTGGAACATACTCCATATTTATTACAAGCTTGATTGGTCTGTGGTCACTACCTGCTAATTGGTCAAGCACATGGCGATCGATTTTGTGGAGGATGTCTCCTGTGCAGAAAGCTAAGTCTGGAGTTGAAGTGGTAATCCATCTTCTGGAGTAGAAGCTCGGTGTGTCATCCGCTTTGTTGAGTAGATGGAGATTTGAGTCTATTTCCCAGTCCTCCACTTCATCTCCTCTTTTGTCAGTATCTGGGTATCCCCATCTTTCTGAACGGCTATTAAAGTCTCCGACAACAATGCAATTTGTGTCAGTTATTTTCATGTTTGAGAGTGTAAGATCCTTATCTGCCGGGCTATACAGATTGTAAATTCTTATTTTCACATCCTTTATCATTATATCAACACCTATAATTTCCGTTTGGTTGTCAGAGATCACAGATACTTCGCTGCAAGGTATTGTATTTCGTGTAAGTATTACAACTCCTCCTTTGTGTCCTTCGCGGTCGAAACGTGTGGCCTGATATCCCTCGACTGAAAATGTGCGATTGGCGTTGAGGTGTGTCTCTTGAATGCATGCCACATCTATTCTATCTTTATGAAGACGCTGTGTTAGGGAGGCTTTCTTGTTATAAACTCCTTCGGCATTCCATTGTAGTATGTTGAGTGTCCGGGGTGTTTGGTCAATAGCTCTTAACCTACTCCTCTGTGCCTTGACTCCACAGCACAGGGGAAGGTGACCACCAGTAGTCATGGGTGGACCCCCTCGAGGCAGGGGGCCCGGCACTATCACCGCTTGATGGGACTTCACGGGATTAGCACCATAACGATTAATTTTCATCTGTGGCATCATGAAATGATAAAGTTACGTTGCACTTCTTTGTCAAGCCTGTGGCTCAGTACATCCGATTTCGACAAGCATTTGTTCGGGATGCTTTCCCTAGCCTTTGACTGTCCCCAGTCTATCTACAAGGCAGCAGGTTTGTACGTCTCTTCGTCTGGTCTCTCTCCCTTGACCTGTCCGACATGGGTGACCCTACCAGTAGCTGTGCTACCGTCGGCATAGCTCTTGGGGTCATTGGGACGCACAAGCCCCTCTACCTCGTCATGGTGGACGCACGGCAGAGGGGCCTAGCTCATTTAATGTCCTAACATTCCATGTTCCTACTCTAAATTTATTTATTTTAGTTAAGATTTTGCCATCAGTAGCTGGATGACGGTCTGGTGTCACCTGTGGCTCATGACTGTCCCTACCGGACGAGGATGCCCTAAGACAGCCATTAACGTCCTTCACTAACTTTGATATATGTTTTGCCATGAAGTCTTGGGAAGATAATGTGGTGGTTTCCCCTTGCCTTCCACATTCACATGGTGGTCTTTTTACCTCTGCCTTTGACAGCCATTTCCGACTGCAAGGACAAGTGAGTGCCCTGCTCTGCTCAGCTGCAGAGTTGTCCACTTATTCCGGTGGATACTCGGTCCCCAGAGCTGTGTTAGCCACACCTTAGTGTGTTTCCATCCTCTACCGCGGGGAGGTGCAGTTGGGATTTTCCCTTCATAAAGTTATGGTCTCTGACCAAAACTCTCCAGTACTTTTAGAGGACGAACCACTGATCTAGGCTCATGTGTGATCTAAGTTCATGATGATGTGACATATTTGTGAACCACAAGACAATACATACAGGAGAGAAACCTTACAAGTGTGATGATTGTGGTGCTTCTTTTACTCAAAAGACAGATGGATGATATGGGCTGATGTATAATCTAATCTGATGTATGCTCTAAGTTCATGATGATATAAGCTGATTTATGATGTAAGTTCAGGTTTGATCTAAGCTGATGTATGATCTAAGTTCATGATGATCTAAGCTGATGTATGATCTAGGCTGATTTATGATCTAAGTTCATGATCATATAAGCTGATGTATGAACTAGGCTGATGTATGATCTAAGATGATTGTCATGATCAAGGGTTGACTAAAGCTCTTACTTTGATCACGGTTTTGACTGCATCCAGGAGAGAAAGACTTCTCCTAAACAGGACACTCAAGCTGAGACCGTGGTAGAAGTTAGACGGTTCAGACTCGTTGTGGGCAATGGCAACATTTATATTGCCGCCATCTGCATATATTTTAGTTACAGACGTTTTATAGTTATAAGAGTGATGGTGTGTGATGTGATTATGTTAAAGTTGTGTAAGTCGTGTAATGAATAACAAGAAGCTTATTCGGTGAGAATGTAATTGTTAATCCAATGACAGGATAGACAACATGAAACTGCCCGGTGTGCTGTTAAGTTTTTTGTAATTAATGTGTCACTCTATGATTCCGGAGTGATAGATGGAAGGTATGAGAGAGTTCAAAATATAATATTATAACCAGTCACTCAATGATAAACAGCCACTCAATAATAGTCAGCAATTCTGAGCCATGACACTGATGGATGATATAAGCTCAGGTATAATCTAGGCTGATGTGTGATCTAGGCTGATGTATGAACAAAACGAAAGAACGAACAAACTTTATTTTCAAAGGGTTAAGAATTGGGCACGCAGGCCCATCTAACATTCTGACCCTTCACTCTCTTTCATACATTATTTCATTCACACATCATTCAAGGCTAACAAAGAACAGCAACAATATAAAATGATCTAAGTATGATCTAAGTTCAGGTATGATCTAAGCTGATGAATGACCTAAGTTCATGATGATCTTAGCTGATGTATTATCTAGGCTGATGTTTGATCTAAGTTGATGTATGATCTAAGCTGATGCATGATCTAAGTTATGTATGGTATAGGCTTATGCATGATCTAAGCTGATGCATGATCTAAGCTGATGCATGATCTAAGCTGATGCATGATATAAGCTGATGTATGATCTAAGCTGATGCATGATCTAAGCTGATGCATGATCTAAGCTGATGTATGATCTAAGCTGATGTATGATTTAGGCTTATGCATGATATAAGCTGATGTAAGATCTAGGCTGATATATGATGTAAGCTCAGGTATGATATAACAGAGGTAAAGTGACTGCGTTTGTGTAGATTAACAGATTAATAGGTCATCATCATCAAGTGCCATGCCAGCTTGCGTAGGGGTTCATGGCTCTCCACAGATCTCGGTCTTTGGTGTTCTGAATCAACTCTGCTGATGATATTCCTCCATGCCACCGTCTCAATCCATCCAGCATCATTTCTCTTGGTCTGCCTCTGCCTCTCTTCCCCTCGATCTATCCAGTTGTCATGATGTTCTCCAATGTCTCTCGTCTCATTACATGACCAAAGAAAGCTGTTTGTCGCTTTCGTGTTGTACGAGGGGAAGTCAATCAGAAAGCCACAAATGGCTGTAGAAAAATAACTAAATATGATAACAACTGGAAACCAGTTTATTTTTATACAAACACTGTTCCTTTATTTCACAACATATTTTCCACCATCATTGTTGCACTTATCCCATCGTTTTATCAGTCCTCCCAAACCGGCTGCATAGAACTGTGTGCCCTGTTTTCTAAACCACGTTTTCACTTCATATTCACCTTCGGCATCATTGGCGAAATGTCTCCCACCAAGGTGAGATTTCAGTGTTTATGCCGACAAATGTTTGTCCCATAAAGCGGTGCATAGCTGGGTAGAAAAAGTTATGAAGGAGAGTCAATAAGGAAGTCACACAGTTCTGTAGGATGGCCAGTAAATGGGAACAGGGCATACTTTTCTATGCAGTTGTTTTGGGAGGACTGATAAAATGATGGGATAAGTGCATCAATGTTGGTGGAAATTATGTTGAGAAATAAAGGGACAATGTATGTATAAAAAAAAATTTGCTTCAAGTTGTTATCATATTTAGTTATTTTTCTACAGCCATTTGTGACTTACTCATTAACTTACCCTCGTATGTAGTGTTCTTGTTTCATTAACCTCTTTCAGGCAATCGTTGTTAGTTACTCTGGCAGTCCAAGGAATTTGCAACATTCGTCTCAAAAACCACATCTTTGTTGTTTAATTTATTACTGACATTTTTCACTTATAAAGTCTATTTTAAGTACAGTTATCTCTAAACAATGTATAACAGCAAGCAATATTGATATTTAATTGCAGTCACAATCAAGAGTGTTAACCTCCTGCCTGAAACTAACATTAATGGTGCAACTTGAGGTGATATATTACAGAAAACATCTAAGGTGGCAAGTCAGAAGGAAAAAAAAACTTGAAATAGAATGTCAGGAAAAAAATCAATGTGGAGTTGCATGTCTAAGACAACTAAAGTTTAAATGGAATTTCAACAAACAAAAACAAAAACAAAAAAAAAAAAAAAAAAAAAACTTCCTCATTGTAACTCAGTATTACTGTTCCTCACTTAACTCAGAGTTCTTGGTCCACACATCTGCTACAGTGCACTGAACCTCACGAGGTGTTCACCTTCCCATTAGATTAGCAGAAATACCAATTATTTAGATTAAAATTTTTTAGGACAAGGTTATGGAACCACTGGGCATTGGCTGATGCTCACTGACTAAACTTGTACATTCATCATTATCATGTGCCTTGTCAGCTGGCATAAACATTCATATCTCTGCACAGATCTCGACCCCTGGTGCTTTGAACCAAATCTGCTGATGAAATCCCACCATGCCATTATCTCAGTCCACCCAGCATGCAATCATAACAGTGTTTTCCAATTTCCCTCTTGTAACTACATGACCAAAGAATGATGTTTGTCTCACTCTACTGGTTGTATATAATGTCCTAGTGGCATTAGCCTTTAGCAGGCAATCAATGTTACTCTGGAGATTCAATGTATTTACAACATTCGTCGCATCATCCACATCTCTGTTGCTTCTAAGCAGTTCTGAACTTACTTATCCATGTTCTATAATTCACTGCCATATAGTAAGACAGGTCTTATATAACATTTCAGGACTCTCTTTTGGATATTCAATGATGGTGACGTATTGCCTCAGATACTTTAATTTTTTTTTAAATGGAGCTTAAATTTTTCAGCATGTTTGAGTATTTCCCTTGTATTATCATTTCTTGGGTTGGTGTTATCTTTTTCTTTGATATAATCATTGTTTCTGTTTTCTTGATATTAAAGAAAAGTTCTTTTATGTAGTCTCTATTACTACAGATATGTTGCATATTCAGCTATCAACACCGTGTCATTTTACATATCATAGATTGTTTACATTATTTTTTATTTGCATATCCTTTACAGGACATCGCTGTCAACAGCAGCATCTTTCAGCTGTCTGTAGATTTCTTGGCAAGATTACGCTAAGTAGTTTGCCATTGCTTTCTGAGCGGCAGGCTCAGTATCCCGCAAGTCACCAGCGGGGGTCGAACTGCTCCCAGTTCTCTCCCGCTACGAGACTGCGTGATAAACGGGATTACGGAGAAAGTGTTGTAACCCTTCGACCACAGAGACCGTTTTACATTATAACCTCCAAATCATAATCCTGGCCCCTCTTTGATCTCTCTCATTATATTTTTTTATATAGATAAAGAGATTAGATCTGGTGACAAAACACCTCCTTGTCTAATTGCTGCAGCTTGTTTCCAGTAAATATGTTTTATTATTCCAAGATCTTTCCCATCATTATTAATATCTTCTAACATTTGGATAATTTCATCACTTTATCAAATGCCTTGGTGTCATGGTTTGTCTTTCATTGCCATGAGTGTTGAGTTGAGTTAAGAACCGACATCACTACACTCAGGACATTCCCATGCTCGCTCCGTCCCTTGCTTCAACAGCCAGCAATGAGTTATACTACTAATCGTTTCCACCACTATCTGATTGAAAGTTCTCCAGGTCTTCCCTCTCAGTTTTGAGATTCCTCCAGAACCTCTGCCAATCCCCAGCAATCTCATTCTTTCTACAAATGGGTTCTCAATCTGTTCCCACGTCTTCTCCACCTGGTCCTACAAGTGAATGACTATCTCCCCCTTGTCCATAGGTAACCCACCACCAAGAGGTGCATTCCCCGCCAGCCTATCAGCCTGTTCATTCCCCCCGCATGGCCAGGGCAAAATATCCATACAATTCTCACAATCTGTGACCCCTGAAGCGACAATAGCCATTCTACATGAAGCATTCCTTTCTCCACCTTACTAAGCATACTCTTTGAATCCGTAATGAATACAATGTGTGTTGCAGTAGTCTCCTCTAACGAATGGAATGCCACTGTTACTGCTTCCACTTCCATTCTCATGCTGGAGGTCGTAGTCTCATATGCCAGACTCTCCTTTTTCAAGACTCGTCCATTAGACTTTGCAATGAAACCCCAACCACTACGTCTGTTTCTCATCACTGACCCATCAGTGTAGATGACTATGTCACCTTGATGTGTGTTACTCGGGATCAGTTGTTGCACTTCAAACTCAGTGCGGCCCGCTGCCCATTCTCTGCACTTACGACCCAGTATCACTATTACATTGTGCCAGTCCTTCATGTCTTCTGGAACTTCAACCCACTCTTTCCCTTGATTGATGGTCTCTAGATCACACACCTGACTTATAGATAGTTCTGCCTGTGCCATCCAGGACACGCCTCATCTTAGTCTATGACCCTTGACTATATCCATGGCTACATGCAGCGGGTGAACCCTATCTGCAGCAACTCTCAGGTACCATTTGGCCTGAAGGGCCCTAGGCCTATCGGTCATTGTTAGTAGCGCCAGGATATGCCTCATGCATATAATTGGTGTGTCCTTTGTGCACTCCAGGATTACCCACATTGCAGCATTCTGTATTCGCTCCAACCTTTCAAGCTGGCTCTTTGATACTGTCATCAGCCCCAAACCATGCTCAATGACAGAAATTATCAACTGCTGAAAGAACCTGTAAATCATCCTCTGCTCTACCCCGGTTGCTGCCATTGCCCTCAATGCATTAAGTCCCCTACCAGCCTTCACCACCAAAGTCTCCACATGATCCTTAAAAGACAAACACCTGTCAAAGGTGATACCCAAGTACTTCAATTTACTCTCTCTACTAAGAGGATATCCATTTAATATAATACCTGGGATATCTGCCATGACGATCCGGTTATCCAGGGAGTACCACACAACCGATGCCCTGTCTAGGTTTATAATGGCCCATGTGTCCCTGCACCAATCAGCCAGCCATCCTGTTTACTCCCACTTGTAAGTCTTTCGCCAAACTGGCCCTGTCTGTATACCAGCACGTCATCTGCAAATGTCAAGATTCTACCCACACCTGGTGTCTCAATAGCTGCGATTTTGCTGGTGTAGACATTAAAGAGCACTGGGGACATGGCAGATCCCTGTGGCAACCCAGGTGTAATAGTACAGGGGTCAGAAGTCCAGGAACCCATGCGCAGTGCAATCTTATGCTCATAGAGGACTGTCGCAACCCATCTAACAAGGCAGACTTCGATGTCCAACAGTGTGTGTATCAATCGATCATACCTGACCCTGTTATACGCATCCTCTAGGTCAAGAACTACAGCCACTGTCTCTTGTTTATCCTGGAAGCCCTCGTAGACATCAAATGCAAAAGTTGCAGCATTGGCCCAGGTGTCCTTCCCACGCCAGTAACTCCTGAGCCCTCTGGGAAGCAGATTACGACTTTCCAAATATCGCTGGAGCCTGCGTGCTACTATCTTTTCGAGGAGTTTGCCATACATGTTTTGCAGGGTTATGATTCGGTATCCATTAAGTCTGGAGTGATCCTTACCTGGCTTTGGGAGAGGCAGCCAATCGTGGAGTATTTCTGTCGTAGTGATGCTTAGGTTGAACCAAAGAGCCCTCTCCTCCAAGTCCCCATCATTAATGTTACTCATATAGGTGTACCTCACCCCATCTGGGCCTGGCGCTGTGTCTTTAGCCCTCTCATTAGTGCCCATCAAATATCCTCCACCGTAGTAATCTCACAGTCCTCTTTCCTAGTGACCGGTGACAAGGCTTCTCTGACTATATTTTTAATAGTCCTATCTTGCTGATCTATCTGTTTTAAAAATTGTGCAAGAAAAGCCCCCCTTTGTCCTGGTCAGTTGTCATAGATCGGCTGTTATCATCATAAATGGTGCCATGTGTACCAGGCATCGCCTGTCTGTTCATCTGCCGGTGCAGCCTTCAGAATTTACTCAATGTCACATCCCAACCGACTTCATTTATAAACTTTTCCCACTTCATCCTGTTTGTGTCTGCTGCCCGGAGTTTAAAATCCTGCACCTTGACTTTTTTTTTCTATACCTTTCACCTCCTCCATTTCTGTGTGGTTGGTTGTCATGAGTGTATTGATAGTATCATGAATAGCTATTTATAATGATTAACTCCAATATGTACACCAGGATAACGGTTCTTTCAAATACAATAATTCCCTTCTCATAATTCGCATTACACGTTTACGTTTCACATGATCACAAAGTCGTACTATCAATCACTATTACACTACACTGATATAAAACTATAAAACTTCGGCGGCACTCTAAACATTGTCCATTGCCTACTAAGAGTCTGAGACGAGTTTTCCCTACGACGGTCTCAGCTAGAGTGTCATGTTTTTGAGAGACCTTTCTCTCTCTGACTCAGTCCAAAGTGTGCTTCCCACTCAAGGTTATACACACACCCAACTGTAACAAGAGTGTTGCACTCCCAGTCATGACACTTAGTATAATCTTATATATAAAAAAGAATCTCCGTCCGTCTGTCTGTCTGTCTGTCTGTCTGTCTGTCTGTCCGTATGTCTGTATGTCCGTCTGTCCTTTATGCGCTCGCGAACGGCCCATCCGATTGAGATGAAATTTTCTACACGCCTTCCTTTCATTCCAGAGCAGCCAACTGTCATATTTTTTTTTTCTTCTTCCTCCTCCTCCCTCCTCCCCCTCCCAAAATACATACGTCCAGGAAATGGTCTTCTACATAGACACTTCTCTCTGAGGTCCGCGATAACATATTAACCTGGTGGGATGGCAATCAATCATCCTACTACCTCCTCCCTTCTCCTCCTCCTCCTCCTCTCCCCTCCTCCTCCTACCCTCTTCCTCTTCCCCTCCTCCCTCTCCCTCCTCTTCCTCCTCCATCCTCCTCCTCCCTCTTCCTCCTCCTCCTACCCTCTTCCTCTTCCCCTCCCCCTCTACCTCCTCCTTCTTCCATCCTCCTCCTCCCTTTTCCTCCTCCTCCCTCTTCCTCTTCCTCCCTCTTCCTCCTCCTCCTACCTCCTCACTTCTCCTCCTCTCTCCTCCTCCCTTTTCCTTTCTCCTACTCCTCCCTCTACCTCCTCCCTCCTCCTCCGTCCTCCACATCCCTCCTCTTCCCTCTTCCTCCTCCTCCCTCCTCATCATTCCTCCCCCTCCTTCTCCTCCCTCCTCCTTCTCCCTCCTCCTTCTACCTCTTCCTCTCTCCACCTCCTCTCTCCTCCTCATCCTCCTCCCTCTCCCTCCTCCTGCGTTCTCATCCTCCCTCCTCCTCCTCCTCCCTCCTCCTTTCTCCTCCTCTTCCCTCCCCTCCTCCTTCCTCCTCCTCCCTCTTCCTCCCTCCTCCTCCTGCGTTCTCATCCTCCCTCCTCCTCCCTATCCCTCCTCCTCTCTCCTCCTCTTCCCTCCCCCTCCTCCTCCCTCTTCCTCCTCCTCCCTCCTTCTCCATTCTTCCCCTCCTCTCCCCTCCTACCCTCTTCCTCTTCCCCTCCTCCCTCTCCCTCCTCCATCCTCCTCCTCCCTCTTCCTCCTCCTTCCTCCTCCTCCCTCTTCCTCCCTCTTTCTCCTCCATTCTCCTCCTCCTCCTCCCTCCTCCTCCTCTCTCTTCCCTCCTCCTCCCTCTACCTCCTCCTCCTCCCTCTTCCTCCTCCTTCTTCCATCCTCCTCCTCCCTCTTCCTCCTCCTTCTCCTCCCTCCTCCTCCTCCCTCTACCTCCTCCACCTCCCTTTCCTTCCTCCCCTCCTCATTCTCCCTCCTTCCTCTCCCTCCTTCCTCCTCCTCCTTCCTTCTTCTCCCTCTGCCTCCTCCTTCTCCTCCTCACTCCTCCTTCTCCTCCTCTCCCCTCTTCCTCCTCCTACCCTCTTCCTCTTCCCCTCCTCCCTCTCCCTCCTCTTCCTCCTCCTCCTCCCTCTTCCTGCTCCCTCTTCCTCCCTCCTCCTCCTTCCTCCTTCTCCCTCTGCCTCCTCCCTCCTCCTCCTCCCTTCTCCCTCTCCTCCTCCCTCCTCCTCCTCCCTCCTCCTCCTCCCTCCTCTTCTTCTCTCCTCCTCCCTCCTTCTCCCTCCTCCTCCTCCCTCTACCTCCTCTTCCCTCTACCTCCTCCCCCTCCTCCTCCCTCCTCCTCCTCCCTCTACCTCCTCCTCCCTTCACATTCCTCCTCCTCCCTCTTTCTCCTCCTCCTGCTCCCTCCTCCTCCCCCTCCTCCTCCCTTCACATTCCTCCTCCCTCTTTCTCCTCCTCTCCCCTTCTCCTCCCTCCTGCTCCCTCCTGCTCCCTCCTTCTCCTCCTCCCCCTCCTCCTCCCTCCTATTCCTCCCTCCTCCTCCTGTCTCCGCCCTCCTCCTCCCTCCTCCACCTCCCTCTTCCTCCTCCCTCCTCCATTTACCCAAGACAGACAGACAGTCAGACAGATAGTCGGGAACGGGATCTTATATGACTACTTATATGATTTAAATGAGATGCTCTCCACCATGGGCTGGACTGGGTCAGACAGACAGACAGATAGATAGATAGACAGACAGACAGACAGTCGGGAACGGGATCTTATATGACTACTTATATGAATTAAATGACATGCTCCCCATCAGGGTCTGGGCGAAGACGGGCTGGGTCAGACAGACAGACAGACAGACAGTCAGATAGTCGGTAACGGGAACGAGAACTTATATGACTACTTATATGAATTAAATGAGATGCTCCCCACCAGGGTCTGGGCGAAGCCGGGCAGGGTCAGCTAGTAATCTATAAAGCATAAGTATTTATATCTTTCTGTGTATCAACTGATCACTATATTAGTGTTTGTAATGTGTATATTGCATTATTTGTAACTTTTCCTTCAACATATCTAAACTTTCTAACACCCGTTTCCATCTTTACTTTCATTCTTGTTCTCATAATTTTGAGTAGATGCTTGCTGACATGGGTTATGAGGTTGACTGTACAAAATATCATATGCAATAGCTACTGGTCTTTTTGTTAGAGCTAGGACAAGAGAGTGCCCTGCTCTGCTCAACTGAAGAGTTGTGCACTGATCCTGTTGGATACTTGGTCACACCTATGACCTTATTTTTCTTAGTGTCTGAGTAGATTTACATTGCGCTATTGTGTTGATTTTGATGGTATAATTCCTTGACAATTCAGAAATCAATGGCAAACTTCTAAATGTAGAATTATCTAGTAAATCACAAACAGCCAATAAATGCTTGGGTTGACTGCAACATCCTGTAAAGAATATTCTACTAACTGTTAAGTTATAATGAACTTAATCTTACCTTGACCTAAGCAGACTTCAGGTGGTTCTATCTTGACACTTGATACAAGTTTATGCTCCATCTTATGTCTACAGTCAGCCTGAAAGGATTTGTAACTTACATTTGTATGCAAACACAAACTATATAAATGAACTTGATATTTTGTTTTTCAGACACATTAAAGTTGAAGCAATACTTATAACTGTAGCCATTCTTTGTTGTACCTTCCCCCTCCCTCATTACATCCAATAATGAGTCTTCAATTGAAGAGAAAAACAAGAAAATCTTGTCATCAATGTTCCCTTTAAACTGTTGCTTAGGAGCAAGAATTTTACTTTGTTAGCTTCTAGCATAAAACTAGAAAACAACAAACAAGAGTATGCTAAGATAAATAAAGAAATAAGTGATAAATGTGTGAAGGCAAAAGAAAGTTGGTTAAATGAGCAATGCAGAAAAATTGAATTAAATTCCATTAAAGATCAAAAAAGTATGTACAGACAAATCAGCGAGCTCACAGGAAGAAAAATAAGAATAAATACAGGGTGTTTGAAATCAAAAACAGGACAGACTTTATTGGAGTAAGGTGCTATAATGAAGAGGTGGAATGAGTATATAAGAGAATTATATAATGGAGAAAGGGAAGAATTAACAGAAGAAAGTAACTTAGAAGGCCCACCTATTCTAAAAGAAGAAGTCGCTGATGCTATGAAACATATGAAGAAAGGAAAAACAGCTGGGCCAGATGAAATCACAATAGAAGAATTAGAAGTGTTGGGAGAATTTGGAGTAGATATATTAACCAAAATGTTGAATGATATTTACAGTAGTGGATATTTACCCAGTGATATGCTGAAATCTGTATTTATAGCTATACCAAAAAGTCCAGGAGCAATTGATTGTGAAGATTTTCATACAATTAACCTCATAAACCATGTCACTAAGCTTCTACTCAGAATTATAATGAGAAGAACAAGAAAGAAAATAAAAATGGAAATTAGTGAAGAACAGTATGGTTTTATGGAAGGAAAGGGTACAAACAATGCAATATATATATTATGAACACTAATAGAAAGAGACTTCAATGCAAAAATAGGTAGAGAGCAAACTAATAAAAAAGTGGCCGGTGTGGAAAGCCTACATACAACTTCAAATGATAATGGATGGAGAGTCATCAACCTGGCAGAAGCCAAAGGACTGCAGATTAGCAGTACCAGACTACAAAGAAAGGATATACACAAACAAACTTGGAAATCATGTGACAAGAGAACCTATAATCAAATAGATCACATTTTAATTAACAACAGAAATGCATCAAACATACAGCAAGTCAGAAGTTATAGAGGAGCTGAGTGCCACAGTGACCACTTCCTCGTTGGAGCAAAATTTAAAATAAAACTTAAGAGAGCTTTCTATACTAAATTACAAAGATTACACCCAACATATAACAGAGAAAAACTGCAAAACATTACAGTCAAAGAGAAATTTACAGATGAAATAAAATGTAAACTTGAAACTCTGCAAAACCCTTTGGAGGAAAGCATTGACCAAACTTGGTTGAACATCAAGAATACAATTCAGTCTACCGCAGAAGAATGTCTCGGTGTGTTAACCACGCATAGAAAGAACAGATGGTTCAATCAAAAATGTGAAGAAGCAGTCATTAGGAAGAAGAATGCCAGACATGTATGGTTAAATGACATCAATAACATCCAAAAGGAAGAGCATTATAGAAATGAATGTAAAGAGGCTGCAAAAATAGTCCGACAGCAGAAGCGAGAATATATGAGTAATATAATCAAAGATATGGAAACTAATCACCAGAAAAATGAACCCAGAAAATTTTTTAAAGAACTGAAGTCAATGAAACGAGGGCACCAACAAAACACATATGGTTTAAAAGACAAAAATGGGAATATGATAAATACCAATGAGGAAATGTGCAACACATGGAAAGAATATTTTATTGAATTACTAAATTGTGAAGCTCCAAGTAACATTTTCTCACAGGAAGAGGTTCTAACATGCGAACCACAAATTGAAGAACCTACATTTGAAGAAATCCTATATGTAATCACACGACTTAAAAACAATAAGGCAACTGGGACTGATGGAATTGCTGCTGAATTTATAAAGGCAGGTGGCCATGCATTACATCTAAAGCTATACAAACTAATAATAAAAATCTGGAGGACAGAAGAATTACCCCATGACTGGAAAGAGTCATTATTGATACCTATCTTTAAGAAAGGAGACAAGTTCCAATGTGGAAATTATAGAGGAATATCACTACTGTCCACAAGCTATAAGATACTATCCGCAGTATTACTAAATAGACTAAAACCATATTCAGAAGACATATTAGGTGACTACCAGGCGGGTTTTAGACAAAACAGATCAACAATAGATCAGATATTTATCTTACGACAAATAGCCGAGAAACATTGGGAATATAAAAGAGATCTCCATAACATTTTTGTGGATTTTAAAAAGGCTTATGATAGTGTCCATAGGAATAGTCTATGGAATGCTATGCAGGAATTTGGAATACCAAGGAAGTTAATCAACATGACCAGACTATGCATGGAAGATACTTATAATATAGTAACATATAAAGGCAGGAAATCAGACCCCTTCCAAATAACATCTGGCTTGAAACAGGGTGATGCACTATTGCCGCTACTCTTCAATCTGGCTCTAGAGAAAGTTGTAAGGAAGGTAAAGGAGGAATGTGATATTGGAGGAACATCCAAGCTGCTTGGTTATGCAGATGATATAGATATTATAGGGCAAAGTGAACAAAAGACATTGGAAATATTGACTCACTTAAAGGAAAAAGCCCAACAGATGGGGCTGGTTATCAACCAAGATAAGACAGAATATATGGTAATTTCAAGAGACGGAATGGCTAGAAACTCTGGCCACATACAAATAGATAATATGACCATTAAAAGAACGGAAACATACAAATACCTGGGTACGATCTTCAACTGCTCCAACATCATAAGGGAAGAAATACAAACTAGAATCAACTCTGGAAATAAGATATACTATGCACTACAACATCTACTAAAATCAAAGGCGCTATCTCGTAACACCAAAATCACAATATACAAAACACTGATCAGACCAGTTGTGCTGTATGGCTCTGAAACCTGGAGTACAACGAAAGGAGACGAAGCCTTGTTACAAACCTTTGAGAACAAAATTTTAAGACGCATCTTTGGACCCATTAGGGATACACAAAGTGGAGAGTGGAAAAGAAGAAGTAACAAAGACATTTATGATCTGTTTAAGTCCCCGCTAATCACTGGTATCATGAAGGCTAATAGACTACAATGGCTGGGGCATATAGAAAGAATGGAAGATAATAGGGAAACAAAACTCGCTTACACTCAGGAAATAAATGACCGTAGACCCCGAGGTAGACCAAGAAGGCGGTGGAGAGATAATACATGTACAGACCTACAAGCACTTGGAATCAACGACTGGCAAGAGAAGGTCCACCAGAGAGACGAATGGAGACGGATTGTATTTGCAGCAAAGAACCTCAATGGCTCGGAACGCTGAAGAAGAAGAAGAATAGAAAGATCAATAGAGAAACAAAGAGACATATATTTATGCTTCATAGATTATACTAAGGCATTTGATAAAGTAAAACATGATGAGCTGATTAAAATGTTGGAAGATATCAACATTGATGGGAAAGAGTTAAGAATAATAAAGAATATATACTGGAACCAAGTAGCAGCAATTAAAATGGGAAATAAAGAGGGTAGTTACGAACAGATAAAGCTAGGAGTACGACAGGGGTGTGTCTTGTCACCCGATCTCTTCTCCCTGTATAGCGAAGTAATAATGAGAGAGATCAAAGAGAAGCCAGGAATACTAATCGGAGGATATAATATAAACAATATACGCTATGCAGATGACACAGTATTGGTAGCGGATAATGCAACAGACCTACAACAATTGTTGGACAGTGTAGTAACAGAGAGTGCACAGAAAGGACTGTCCTTGAATATCAAGAAAACAGTAACAATGGTGATATCAAAGAAAATGGGGACGCCAAAATGTGACATAGAAATAGAAGGGGAAATTCTCAACCAAGTGGATAATTTTAAATACCTAGGGGCACTTATAACATCAGATGGAAGATGTACAAAAGAGATTAAGAGCAGAATAGGGCAGGCAAAGACAGCATTTCAGAAAATGAAGAGTATCTTATGCAATAAGTCGCTATCAATGAATGTAAGAAAGAGAGTACTAAAATGCTATATAGAACCAGTTTTGCTGTATGGCAGCGAATCTTGGAATGTAAATGAACAAATTAGGAAGAACTTAGAAGCAACAGAGATGTGGTTTTTAAGACGAATGTTGCGAATTCCTTGGACTGCCAGAGTAACTAACAACGATTGCCTGAAAGAGGCTAATGAAACTAGAACACTATATACAACAATAAGAAAGAGACAAACATCTTTCTTTGGTCATGTGATGAGAAGAGAGGCATTGGAGAACATCGTGACAACTGGAAAGATCGAGGGGAAGAGAGGCAGAGGCAGACCAAGAGAAATGATGCTGGACAGACTGAGACGGTGGCATGGAGGAATATCATCAGCAGAGTTGATGCAGAACACCAAAGACCGAGATCTGTGGAGAGCCATGAACGCCTACGCCAGCCGGCACGGCACTTGATGATGATGAGCATAAAACTTGTGAGCATGCCTACATTTGACAATTAGGTACATTTGGTCCCAATATTGTCTGCTTGTGCATTGAAGCTCAATGATCTGGACTTTATTGATAACATTGCCTTCTTGTCCCTCACACTGAAATGAGATGCAAGATTTAGCTAAACACATTAGATAGGAGGTCACAACAATTAAGTCTAAAAATTCACAGGGAATGACACAGATAATGAAAATAAATCAAGCAAATGATAACCTGATCTTCCTTGGTGAAAGTTCACTTCAAGGTACAAAATTATACACCTATTTAGGTAGCAATGTAGACACAGATGGGTCAACATATAAAGATATTACAATAAGAATGCAAAAGGCAAGAGGACTTCCATAGCAACTGGACATTTGTGGAAGTCTAAATAAATTAAACAACAGATTGTTCAAGTAAAACATTAAAACAGTACTACTGTATGGATCAGAAACACAGAGAATGACATACAATGATTATTACTAAACTACAAACATTCATTAATTGTTGACTGTGGGCAAAATGGTGGACTAAAATGGTATGAAAGAATCACCAGTGTGGAACTCCTGGCGAGAACTAAACAAATACAAATACATCAAGAAGGAATAAAAAGACACTGTACTGCATATGACATACTCTGAGAACACCTGAGAATTGTACCAAGTAAAAAGCCTTTGTCCAGAATTGGCAGCACAAATGAAATAAAGGAAGTCCTAAAACCACAAGGAGAAGTGAGTTAGAGACAGAAGTGAATAATATCAGGAGGACATGGGCAGCTGTATAAATTAGCAAAAGATAGAATGGTTTGGACCGAATTGATTGACGGCCAATATAAAATGGGGGATAAAGTGAAAAAGTAAAAGATTTTGATAAAGTCCAATGTGGCAAGTCCCTAAGTATCATACAATATATCAGGCCAGAGGTATTTAATATTTGGCCCCTGCCAAAAAAGGCTTCCTATCTAGGTCTATGTCCACAGATTCCCACATTCTTTCGACAAAAGTCGACCAACTGGCAGAAGCATTTATTTGTAAATAGTGCAGCTGAAGAACACAATTCATTCACAATCAAATAATAATATATCCATTATAACTGAGTCTTGAATGAAGTACCATTGGATTTAATTATGTCAGTTCTATCCAACTAATTTTTATTGGTTGTTTTGTCTCCCTCCAATTTTTTTTTTCTTCAAACAATTAGGGAAGTGTCATGAAACTTCTAAAGACATTTGATGGGAGGTCACAACATCTAGGTCTAAAATACATAGGTAAAAGTTGAAGATAATAAGAATAAACATAGCAAATGATAACTTGATCACTCTTAGTGAATAATAACAGATAAGAGAAGTAAAAAGATTTGTCTAATTTCACTTTAAGAAGCAGAATCATACATATATTTATGTACCAATGTAGACAAAGAAGGGCAAACATATTTTATTTTTATTTTTTATGTTGCATATCCCTTACAGAACGTTGCAGTCAACACCAGCACTTTTCAGCTGCTGTTGATGTACTAGGCAAGTTTTACGTTCATAGCACGACCGGTGAAAATATTTTCAGAAATGTAGAGAATATAAATGGAATCAGCATTGGAGGACGAAACATCAATAACATTAGATATGCAGATGATACAGTATTGATTGCAGACAATGCACAGGACCTGCAACAATTAGTAGATGCGGTTGTTGTACACAGTGAGCAACTGGGGCTAGAATTAAATTGTAAAAAGACTCAGGTTATGGTCGTCGCAAGGAAGAAAGAAGTGCCACAATGTAATATACAAGTAAATGGAAATATTCTTCAACAAGTGAATCGGTACAATTATCTTGGAACAGTCATAACATCTGATGGGAGATACCTTGAAGAGATTAGAACAAGAATCCCCATGGCGAAAGTAGCCTTTAGCAAGATGAAAACCATTCTGACCAATAAAAAGATGTCAATTGAAACGAGAAAAAGAGTGTTGAGGGGATACATAGAGCCTGTTCTTTTGTATGGATGTGAAACTTGGACAATGAGCAGTCAAGCTGAAAAACATCTGATGGCTGCAGAAATGTGGTTTCTGAGGAAAATGCAAAGAATACCATGGACAGACAGAAAAACCAATGACCAAGTACTACAGGAGACAAATGAACATCGTAAACTGATTAGAGAAATTAGACGTAGACAGTCAAAATTTTGTGGACATGTTATGAGAAGAAATGGATTGGAGAACTTGGTGACAACTGGCAAGATCGAAGGGAACAGACCAAGAGGAAGACTGAGAGGAAAATACCTGGATGGCTTGGCCACATGGCATAGACGAGACAGGAACACTGAGCTGATCCATGACACTGGTGATCGAGTGAAATAGCGAGTCATGACTGCCCACGCTTTCCGGCATGGCACATGATTGATTGATTGATTGTATAATTTGTCACCCTTTGACATGACTGAAAATAATTTTGAAATCCAGTTTTCAGACCCATCTGTTGTAAACCTTAAGGAGCGCTTTTTTTTCTTAGCAGCGCACCAGTACATAATTTAGATTTAAATAAAATACTGTGAAATAAGTTATTGTTTTTTTAAATGTTAGTATTTAATTATTAATTGCCCACTTTTAGATACAGAATAGTGTAATTATTGAGCAGAAGTAGAAATCAATTAGCAAATATTTAATTAATTAATATTTTTATTTTTTATTATTTAATATTTTAATAATTAATTAACTGCTGCTTAATTTATGCAGCAGTTAAAAACTTATTTACTTACATTAATGCATAGTTAATTAACAAAAGAAAGCTGTTGCGATACAGTGGGTACTTTAAGACAATGTAAGTTCATTTTAATGAACTGTTCTTCACTTAAAACAAACATTTCACATGACATTTAATTAATATAAACGGGCAGCTATTTTTAATTATTAATTAGGTCTCAGCACATCCTATCGAACAGTTTTAAAAGTCAAATGCATTTTTCTCTGAGACACAGAGACTCTCGTGCTTTGTGCGATGCTTTCGGCAGGCCGCCCTGCGGAAAGAGACTGAGCCATACTGAGGAAAGCCCAGTGTAATGAAGCCGATCCTCTCAATCCTCTCGACGTTCTATAGAAAGAGAAATGTGACCTTTACTTTCCTGTTACCAAAACGCATAATAAGATATACATGTTACAAGGTTTGTTAGCAATGCGACAGACTTTTAATGAATAATAAACCATTGGCAGCCATTTTTAATTTTTAATTAGGTCTCACGCTCAGAAAGCAATGGCAAACTACTAAGCGTAATCTTGCCAAGAAATCAACATACAGCTAAAAGATGCTGGTGTTAACAGCTATGTCCTGTAAAGGATATGCAAAAAAAAAAAAAAAATTTGGTCTCGGGACATCTTATTGAAAAACAGATAATATGTCAAGTTAGGCCTTGCCACCCCGGATGCCATGATAAATGGTACTACGTTATCCGTTTAAAAATGAACAAGCCACAGTAATAGAAGGCAGAATGTCTCAGCTTCTAATTTATTGAGCCGTGATAAAATCCCCCCCCCCCTTACTGTACACTTCCTGGTTTTAAATTACGACACAAGAATATTCATAACTCCGCTTAGAATTAACGAAGACACTACGTTGAGATACCGTAGGATTCGTCTTGTCAAACTGTATCCAACTGTTATGATGTCATAAATAGAAACCTCATTTTAAAATATTCTCTGTATATGCTACTACTACTGTGAAGCCGTGAACTGAAAGTGAACCGAGCTCGGAAGTCGGAATCGAAAACACAACTTTCGGAACGCGAGGCAAGCTGCTTGGCCACCGAACTCCCCCCCCCCCCCCCCCCCGTGAGATAGTATGACGATATTCAACACCATTAAACAGTAAATGAATGATGTAGTAAAATATTCAACATTACCAAAAAGAGAGTGTGTTTTAATTTAATATTCAACGTACACATGCCGGCATGTTTCCAACATCTGCCGAAGTTAAAGTTAAAACCAGGGTTGCCACTATTTTTTTTAACCAAAAATATCTAGAAAAGGTCCAAACAACATCCACAAATATCTAGATGTCGTTGGGAAGTATCTAGGAAAAATATCGAGATTGAGAAAGTAAGAAATTACATATGTATTGATGGACAGACAGAAAAACCAATGACCAAGTACTACAAGAGACAAATGAAAATCGTAAATTGATTAGAGAAATTAGACGTAGATAGTCAAAATTGTTTGGACATGTTATGAGAAGAAATGGATTGGAGAACTTAGTGACAACTGGCAAGATCGAGGGGAACAGACCAAGAGGAAGACCGAGAGGAAAATACCTGGATGGCTTGGCCACATGGCATGGACGAGACAGGAACAATGAGCTGATCCACGACTCTGGTGATCGAGTGAAATGGTGAGTCATGACCGCCCACGCTTTCCGGCATGGCACATGATTGATTGATTGATGTGACTGCCGTCTCCCTATCGAAGAGGTTTACGACAACCACTACCGATGCATTATCGGTTCCAATTGCAGCCTAATTCTTCAAGTTTAAATGTTTACTGACCAAAAGTTTCTTCAGTGCCTGGACTATACTTTCTGCATCACACTCTACTTAGTGAACTAGTCCAAGAAATGTAGAAACTTCTTTGTCTGTGCTGTTGCTATAATATAACACATGTACCAAGCACTTTCAGAACCGAAATGTCATTCGATTCGTCTAATAATAAAATATATTTATTTATTTGTAGAAATATAACTGATCAAATTTTCTTCAAAGTGAGAAAACAAAGTACTTCTGATCATATTTGTACATTTGCTGCGATGCATTTTCACGTCCTTTAGCATTTTACTGTCAGAAATAGTGTTTTTAAACAAATTAATCAAATGGTCACAGTTCACGATTGCACAGTGACAACTTTAAAAACATTGCAGATGCTTTTGATGATTCATTACTCTGTGTAGTTCTGAAAACAAATGTCAACGGTGGCATATCCCTATTAATGGGATGGAGGCGGAGCGCTTATGGGAATGTCCCGAGTGCTGTGATGTCGGTTCCTAAATCAATCAATCAATCATATCCCTAAATGGCACTGCATTTTTATGTTTTTTAGTCTTTGCATGTTTCTTCAAGTCTTGTATTTTCACTTTCATTTTGCACTCGCAGTACTTACAACGAGCCTTCCCTTAGTCGCATCTCCATGAACTGACATCACCCAATCTTTAATTATGTCATCCTGCAGTCACTCTTTCCGAAATTGTTGTTCATATTGCTTTACTTTTGGCATATGGAGGCGAGCAATTACCCACCAAAAAAAAAATTACATGAAAAAGAATCGCTAAGTCGGTATCACAGCAATAATTAATTTGCAACACGATGAGTTTACAGTTCAAATAATGTTAATATAAATTATAATTTATGTGCCCTTTTACTCATTACTGGGGGGGGGGGGGTTGCAAGATTGTTGAGCGTTGACCCACGTCAGTTCAAAGTTTAAATAATGGCAGTCACCATAAGTTACGCGCGTCCAGACCAAAAAATTGGTAAATGACACCGAAAGAAAAGTAAAATCTAGAAAGTATCAAAAATATCCAACTCCAAATGAAAAGTATCTAGAATTGCATCCAGCATCCAAACGTCAGAAAACGGTATCCAGATGCCGGCAAAAACCTCTAGATCTGGATATACAATATCTAGAATGGCAACCCTGGTTAGAACAAAAAGTTACAAGTACTCTCAAATGGTCGATCGGCCAATAGCATTGCCGAAACAATAATATTAATAATAACAATCAAAAATAATAATAATAATAATAATAAATTTGCAGGCATTTATTGGCACTCACAAAAATACAGCAAAGATTCAAATTAGCTTGTTTTTCGTAGTTTCTTCTTCTTCTTCTTCTTCTTCTTCTTCTTCTTCTTCTTCTTCTTCTTCTTCTGCGTTCATCCAGTTTTTTTCCCCGGATGTGATTGCGTTTGATTGATTGATTGATTGATTTAGGAATCGACATCACAGCATTCGGGGCATTCCCATAAGTGCTCCGTCCCCATCCTCAGCAGCCAGCGAAGAGTTCCAACACTAATAGTACCAGTAGCAGTCTCATTATAAGTCCGTCTCGCCTTTCCTCTGAGCGTTGAGTGTCGGCCAGATCCCCTCGTCACTCCTCGTTGCCTCATTCTTGACAGACCATGGTAATCCATTTGCTCCTCCGATGTGTGCACGTGCTCCCACAAGGCCGCAACCACGTCTGCCTTGTCATGTATCAGTACTCCACCAAGTTCTGCAGAGCCAGCCAATCTGTCCGCCTGTTCATTTCCCAGCACACCGGCATGCCCCGGAGAAAAGATCGAAAAGAAGGAGGCTATGGTTCCGTCGCCCTGCTACTGAGTGAGTGCGTGGCGCGTAACTGTGAGCTGTGAATTTCGCGTGGAGTGCTTTTACATTTGTTCTCAGTTTGTAGCGTGAACTGCAAGTTCGGAACGATGGCGGCCGGCTGTTGCTGGATTGACTGGTTTGCCTTTTCGGTTCACGAGTGCATTTTTCAGGAGACTCCTGGGAGACGTCGCTGGAGCTACGGAGTTCGTGCTTTGTGCGGCGCTTTCGGCGGGTTGCCCTGCGAAAAGAGACCGAGCCATATGCGATAAAACCTTGGTCAATGAAGTGTTTCTGGTGACTGCCGTTTCCATCGACAATGAACTGTATTTCTCGTGGAGGACTTTTGTGTTGGCATTCTGGCGGCGGCGTTATGCACAGTGTACCTGTAAGGGCTGTTTTCTTGCCGATACACCTGTCTATTCCATTGTTTACATGGGGCAGTGAGGAGCATTTTGTGTGATATTCACTGGCACAGGAGCGGAGCATAATGGGGACGACCCGTTGCCGTGAAGTTGGAACCGCGACTAACTAACTAAGTAACTAACTAACTAACTAACGAACCAACCAACCAACCAACCAACTAACTAACTAACTAACGCATGCATTTGCTGTTTAAAATGTCAGATTACATCATTTTTTTTCGCGTGAGAAATCTTCGTCTTCTTCATGCGCATTCGAATGTCAAACTTGAATTTATTTAAAGACAACAGCAGTCATCTTGAGAGGTTTTGAAGTCTCACTGTGTGTCCTTAAATGGAACTTAGCCAAAGCTATTTGTCGGACTCACAGAGCATACTGAGAAGAGTGAAGACAGGTGTGCTTTATGCAGAGTGTAATGCGTCAATTAAAAAATATAAGATAGGACGTATAGTTGTATCACCCCTCCCCCTCCTTTTCCACCCAGACATGCTGTTGGGTTGGGAAATGAACAAGCGGACAAATTTGTTGAATCTGCACCTCGGGGGGGGGGGGGGGGGGGGGGGGGAGAGAAGAAGCGAGCATTGGTGCACGAAAAAGCAGTTGTGGTCAGGGCCCTTTGGGATTGGTTACTTATATAGTGTGAAAGAACAGATACATGACCATTGCCTGAAGAGAATGGCGCTACAGGACGTGGTCAGAGGATATGGCCGATATTCAGTTCTCCAAGGAAAAACCCGACGGACACTTGGTTCTTGACCCAACTCAGCTAAACATCGTCTTCGTTTCTGTTTCGAAGAAACTACGCCACACATAATTAAATAAATTATGCATTTCCGTCCGACATTGGAATGCATCTGTGTAAGATTTACTTGCTCTAGACAGATTCCATCCAAGGTAACAGGGCTCTGTCTACTCATTTTGTTTTTTTTCCCGCTCGCTTTGAACTTAAGCGTAGTCCATACATACAACTTCTTGTAGCACTGGACTGAATTTTGCATGTGGATTAGCTTTCATTACTACCAGTGTCCATCGCTATCAGACGAACCCACTCTGACTTCAGAGGTACTTGTAATTTACGTACCCAAGTGAAGGAAGAGAATTCCACGTTTTAGTCCAATTGTCTAGTGTAGGGGTTGAACCCCTACCTCGACATCAGCAAACTGAATGTTTAAGAACGCGTGTTCTTATCCATTCGGCCATGATGACCTCTACTCGTAGTTCTATAACTGCTGCTAACAAATCTGATGGCCTCAGCATAAGTTATGTCTAAATCAGGCTGAGGTGGTCGTCCACCTTCCTTTACCAATTGTCAGACTATTCGCTTCCACGTGTTAGGAGGCCAAACAGTCAGTGCCTGGGAATTCATAGGAAAGGCCAATGTTTAGTAAAGGAGAGCTTGATATATGATACCACAACCTCAAGTCTGAGAATGGAAGTGGAGGCGGTTACTGCAGCTAGCCACTGGTTGGAGAACAAACTGTATACGCTTTGATGACCCAGCAGCTTGCCTTGTTCCAGACGCATTGTTGTTACATTTTCTCTGGAGTAAACTAAGCAGGCCAAGAGAGGTACAAGATTACTCAGATTATCAAATACTGAAAATTTACAAGTGTGTCATTTCTTCTTCTCCTGCGTTCATCCGGAGTATTTTTCGGATGTGATTGCGTTGTGCCTGTTTACAGCAGAGCTGCGTTCTTGCGCCTTTAGGCTGACACATCCGACTTCTGCGGGCATTTGTTGACCGGGTTAACCTTCCCGGGTGTGTCATTTTATAAGCTTCTTTTATAAGGTTGACTTTGGAGACCAGGTCAATTAAAATAATGCACTTATGTGTATTGATTGATTGATTGATTTAGGAATCGACATCACAGCATTCAGGACATTCCCATAAGCGCTCCGTCCCCATCCTCAGCAGCCAGCGAAGAGTTCCAACACTAATAGTTCCAGTAGCAATCTGATTATATGTCCGTCTCGCCTTTCCTCCGAGCGCCGAGCGTCGGCCAGATCCCCTCGTCACACCTCGTTGTCTCATTCTTACCAGACCATGGTGCTCCATCTGCTCCTCCGAGGTGTACACGTGCTCCCACAAGGCCGCAACCACGTCTGCCCTGTCATGCATCAATCATCATCATCATCTTCCACTTCTGCCGTCAAGCGTCGCGGGGAGGAATAATTTGCGTTCCAGCGCCCGGTGGACGGCACTGGATAGTGTCATTCCGTGTGGTTGTACAATGTCTCTGATGTCGTCAATCCATTTTCTTCTTGGACGTCCTCGTGGTCTCGTCGCAGATGATCTTTGATGTAAGGCCAGTGATGGTAGTTGCTGATGTTGCATTCTAACAACATGGCCAAACCACTTGATCTTCTGTCTTTCAATAAATGTTGCACAAGGTGTTGATCCCACAGTCTGTCTGATAGTAGCATTTCTTACTCGGTCTCGGATTGTTAAGTTGGCAGCTCTCCTCAGGCATCTCATGCATCAATACTCCACCAAATTTTGCAGAGCCAGCCAATCTGTACTTATGTGTATCCAAATACCCAACAGATGAAACTAACTATTCAAAGAATATTATCCTGCATCAAATCAATAACATTACAAATTGTGTATGTCAAAGAAGAAAGTCCCTTGCTATAACCTACACCACAGTAAGTGAATCAAAGACGCTTTAAGTTGGCAACTGGTCACAAAGCCATTCAGTTTTAGCATAATCAACAACGGACAAAATAAGAAGAACAAGCATAATCAAACAACTTTGTTTAATTTGCAAATATCAATAATTCGATTAATTGTAATGTTATTCATAATGGTGTATTACATGCATGTCTGTTACAAAGAATAATAATTTCTAGTTTATTAGACACAAGAGCACGCAACTCGGAATATTCCATCGCAAAGTTGTTGGTTTTTTTTTTTTGTTTTTTTTTAATCGCATATCCTTTACAGGACATCGCTGTCAATAGCAGCATCTTTCAGCTGATTGTTGATTTCTTGGCAAGATTACGCTCAGAAGTTTGCCATTCCTTTCTGAGCGACCGGCTCACATACCCCATGTTACCGGCGCGGTAATAACTGCTACAAATTCTTGCGCACGTCACATTACGAGAGTATACGGGATTGCGGAGAAAGTCGTGTAACCCTATACCAGAGAGACCGGCGTCACAAAGTTAGCTAAACAAATTAACCCAGTGAATTGTGAAATATGATAATTAAACTATGATTTTACACCAGAAAAGAGCGCAAAAGCAAAGCAAACAAATGTTACACTTATTCATGAAACCCCTGGACAGCTCAGTCTGCATCATTGTTTCCCTGTCAGACTGTGGCTGTAACAGTACTAACAGTTGCCAAAGTACATGTGATAGACTAGTGTGGCAATATTATTTTGTGTTGGCTTCTTATCAATTGTGACTTCTTTTTTTTGCATATCCCTTACATGACGTTGCAGTCAACACCAGCATTTTTCAGCTGCTGTTGATGTACTAGGCAAGTTTTTATGTTCAGTAGTTTGCCATTGCTTTCTGAACGACCGGCTCACATACCCCCGTAAGTTACAAGCGCGACACAATCCGCTGCAGTCTCATGCAGCTGTTTCCCCCACGTGAATATACGGGAGACCAGATCAGTTGTGATAGTCATCATTATTTGTAAATGTACACCCTGAAATTATGGGCACACGTACACAATTGTATATACATGACTGACTGGCAATTTGTCTTGACGATAGTTTTTTCAAATGGAGTTATCTCTCCATAAAATAAAGCCTGGGCTGAATTTAGAGACCATGTGTTGCCCATACAGCATGATCCCTCTCTCGGCTTGCCTAGTTTACTCCAGAAGAAAGGTAACACCATTACGTCTGGAACAAGACAAGCTGCCGGATAGGTAAAGCAATGCCCTAACTGTCCGCCTGCCAGAGCTTCCATCCTAAACTAGATGCCGACCAAGGCTTAGGGCTTGGTCTGCCATGCCATTTAGTCTTTAGGTTGCATTTCCTTGCACTAGGGTAAGGTTTGTACCCTCTCAATTGCACTCCTCCATCCGAAGCTGTTGGCACAATGTGTGGTGTCGGGTTTGGTGAGTGCCGCCCAACATTCAGTATTAACAGAAAACAGGTAGTACTGTCTACTGTCATACAATATCTGACTAAGACCTGACATAAGGTTTATACATAGTATGTAATATATACACTATGCAGAAATGATTTACAATGGCTGTTAGGGCAGAGAAGACTGGCCAAGCAAACATAGTTGGCTACCATCACCTTCATCGAGTTATCTACCAGAGAAATTTTGGAACATGCTTTGTGGCTGTTCCTGTCAAGATCACTGTTATAGCTTGTTCACTGTGATACCCCATCATTAGAGACTAACGTGTGTTGAGTAAAGAGAAACAACAACCATAAACATCACATCTGTGAAAGTCAATGACTACCTCTCACACCATGAGGTGTACTGGTTATATGGTGCTAGCCCCATATTTTTAGACCAATTGACATTCGATGGGTGATATGTTGATTTGTTATAATTTTGGAGTATTCTAGAGCTTAAGTTTGAATTAAACAGAAATCAAAATTAATCTATTTCTAAAGTTTAAACATCGAAGCCACAAACAATATGTTGTCCAATTCATTGTAATATCGATTATAAAATAATATTGTAATAATATTATTGTAATATCCATTGATGTCACATGCTTTAGTTTAAGATCGATAGTATCCAGTAGTTTGACCAGTTCAAATGAATCTTTTAATATTAAGGGGTTTGATTGAATGTCGCACTGGTTTAGCAGTTTCTGCAAGCCATTTCACCATCCTGTGTTAGACAAGAGTTGGGTATAGATTAAATCAGTCTCAAAGGTTGCCCAGGCCTGTGCAGTTTAGGAAGGCCATAAATCTGGGTGTTTGTGAGCTTGTGGAATCACTAACTGTGCAGTCACCTCACTGATGAATTTACTATCTAAAAGTGATTGAATCTTCTTCCTCACTTTCGCATCCAATTCCTCAGGGTTGCAGGCTTTAGGATCTAAGTGAAATTCGGTTGGATGCAATAAAATGTCTTCTATTTTGTTGAAAGCAGCAACAATATGATTCCTGAAATGGTTGTTGTAAATGGCCAGAGTAACTTAACAATTATTGCCTGGAAGAGGTGAATGAAAGTAGTACATTATATACAACTATCAGAAAGAGACAATAGCATTTTTAGTATTGTGATGAGAAGTGAAGCATGGGAAAGCATTGTGACAACTGGAAAGATCAGTGGGAAAAGAGACATGGGCTGACAGAGAGAGATGATGCTGGATGGACTGTACGGTGACATTGAGAAATATACCAGCAGAGTAGATCCTGAATAGGGAGTAAGTCTTGAGGAGATACATGAACACCTATGCTAGTTGACAGGGAAAATGATGATGATGCGATCTCTTAAGGTTTTTCAGATTGCCAATATCAGTAAAAGAAGCACAACAATCATCACACTTGTAAGGTTTCTCTCCTGTATGCACTCTCTTGTGATTCATGTTCTTTTGGCACTCTAGATGGTCATCTTGAATCAAAAGACCATCCCATTCATTACATTTGTTTGACATCCCTTCACTATGTGTTCTCTTATATCTGTCTACACAAACATTTGGACTAGAAATATCAAACAAGTCTCCTGTGTGAATTCTTTGAGAGCTATAACTGACATAATCAAACATGTCATCACGAGAATTTTCAAAGCTCTGTGTATGTTTTTCTTGTGTTTCCTTATTTTGCTGCTGACAATCCTCAATAGTCAGAGGTAGTTCATTGTTCGTATCAATCACAGAAGACACATTTTCTGACATTTCTGTATGTGTTCTCTTATGTTTCATCTCTTGTGGTATTTTTCTTCTTCTTCTTCTTTCATTCGCTTGAAATATGTCTATAACTGCAGTGCTGTCTCTTGTATGAATTGAACTGTCTTTTTCAGTTCACACAGCGGTCCATAGAGTTTATCTTCCACTGTCGTCTCTCTAGGCCAGAAGGTTTGCCTAGATATGTTATATTTTTGGCAATCTTGGAGTATGTGCTCTGCTGTCTGCGACGCCAATCCACATGTACACATGGCTGTTTCACCAATCTTGAATTTTGTATACATGTGGTTGCGTAATCTATTGTGCCCTGTTCTGAGGCACAGAATAATGACTTGTTCTGGTCTATCCATAACGTGGTAGTCATCTTGAGCAGGTTTTGGTGGCTTTCTGACTGATTTGATCATTCTTTTATTTTGGTGGTATGTTACAGGCACATCAGGCTGTTCTTCTTTGGCTCCTTCCTTAGCCAATTGATCAGCTCTGTTGTTCCCGGGTACTCCACAGTGGGATGGTATCCACTGTATGGTGACCTTATGCTGACTGCTAAGTTCAGAAAGTAGTGTCCTTAGTACTGGCAATTTCCCAGACAGGAGCGCCTCGAGTACTGATTTTGCATCTGTCAATAGCAATACAGGTTGTGTACCATTGCTGGTATTTAGTAATTTCTCTGTTGCTATCTTGATTGCCTCAATTTCAGCATCGTAGTTATGGCAGTACTTTCCTGTCGGTACTCTAGCTGTGTCCCTGGTATTATTTGGGTATTATATGTACACTCCCGCTCCTCCATTTCGAACAGCATTTTGTGCTGACCCATCTGTGTAGACTCGGATCCAGAGGTCCTGTGGGTATGTCTGGATTTGTAATGATAGTCTATGCTCATCTTTCCATGGAGTTCGCTCTGGAAAAGTTGTTAGGGGGATACCAACTGTGGGCAGATCGGTGGTTTCTCTGCAGAGTCGTTTGGCCTGGTGGATAAAACTACTTCTTTTCAACCGCCCCATAGCTAGGTTTTCAAATCTGTTCTTCATAGGGTGGCCTGGCAAGCTGAGGAACTTTTCTGCTTGTATTAGCGTTTTCGTATCTCTGCGCTCACTCAGTGCTTGTGTCCTCCCCATCTTCTCCATTTCCACTATAGGGGTTGATCTCATCCCTCCTGTGGTGACTCTAAGTGCTTGATTTTGCACTTTGTCCAACTCTTGTAGTGTGGTTTTTGCTGCCGAACACCATGCAGTTGACCCGTATTCCAGGTGTGGTCGTATGCTCTGTTGATAAACTTTGCTAAGTATTTTCCCACTGGCTCCCCATGTGGTTCCACTTAGCTTTCTCAGGATGGCTATTTTCCTTCTGGCTTTTGCTACTGCTTTGTTGATGTGCTTTCTCCATGTCAGCCTGCCATCAAATGTTACTCCAAGGTATGTTGGTTCTTTATCTTCTCGTAGGGGTGTTCCATTTATCTGGCTGGTCTCTGCCTGTTGTTTTGGAGAGAAGGTAAATAGAGTGGTGCTGCACTTGTCAGTGTTTATGCTGACACACCATCTATTTGCCCATGCAACAAATGTATCTACAGCTCTTTGTAGTAATCTGGTGGCCACTGATGCATGTTCATTTGTGCGCCATAGAACCAGGTCATCGGCATACATTGCGGCTTTAATTCCATGCGGTAGATTAGCAACGAGATCATTGATGAAGATTAGAAAGAGTGTGGGGGACAATACTCCACCCTGGGGAACTCCGTGACGCAGTAGTACTTTCTTGCTCTTTAGTCCGTCTATCTGTACTCGGGCTCTTCTGTTGTGCAAGTATGCTTTCACCCATTTGTACATTCTTCCATTGACTTTGCAGTTTCTCAGTTTATTCATCAGACCTTCTTTCCAGACTTTGTCAAAGGCTTTCTTCAAATCTATCCATGCCGCAAGCACCAGCTTCTTCTCTTGGAATGCATCCTCAATTTCTTGAGAGAGGTAGGTTGTCTGATCTTCCGTAGAGTAGTACTGCCTAAAGCCAGCCTGCTGTGGCACAAGGATGTTTTTACTTTCAATGTACCACTGCAGTCTGTGATTGATGATGCGCTCCAGTGTTTTGCAGAGACAGCTGGTGAGGCTAATTGGTCTGTAGCTAGAGGCAATGGAACTATCTTTCCCTGATTTTAGGAGGGGTATCATGATTGCTTCTCTCCAGGCTTGTGGAGAACTGCCTAAGGTCCAACTGTTATTGAAGATCTGCAACAGCTTTGCTATGGCCTCTGTTCCTAGGTTCCTGATCATTTCATTGGAGATACCATCAGCTCCTGGTGACTTTCTCATTTTCAGTTTTGATATGGCTAGCTCCAGTTCGCTGATTGTGATGGGTGCCTCCAGAACCTCATGTACTATTTCCTTCTGTCCTGTATGTTGCCGTTTCTCTTGAATCTCTTGTTGTTTCTCTGGACTGATTTTGATATTGTTATCTTGTGCGAATGAGTCCGCAAATTGGTCAGCTGCTTGCTTTCTTGTTAAGATGTTTCCATCTTTATGTAGTGCAATTTTTGAGTTTCTCCCTGTGCCCTCATCGTTAAGTTGTTTTATTAGCTTCCACAATTTCCTTGTGTCTCTTTCAAAGTTCAGAGACTCTGTTTTTTCCTGCCAGCTTTTCCGTCTAGCCTGCAGCTTGGCCCTTTGAAATTTGGCCTTTTCATGCTGAAATTTATTGTGGTGCTCTTGGCTGGGTGTGGCCTCTGCTTGCTTTCTACATACATCCACATCATTATGCAACTGTTCCAGTTCACTACTCCAGTAGGGTTTATATTGTTTACGGGCTCCTCTTGGTACTGTTTCTCGCACTGCCTGTAGTATGCCTTTCCCAAACTCTTCAACTACTTTATTTATGTCTTTCTCAGTGTTCAGGTTTCTAACCAGTATGCTGGTGCGATGCTTGTACATTGCCCAGTCTGCTTTCTTGTAGTTCCACCTCGAGAGGGTGCTGCTTTCACTTACAAGCTCATTTTCTACGGTTAGAAAGACTGGCCGATGGTCACTGCCACCAAGTTGTTTCCCAACAATTCGTGTAATGTTCCACTCCAGGTCTGGTGAATGAAAAGCCAGGTCAGGTGTAGTTGTAGTGTGACATGATCTCGAGTAGAAAGTATGTGGGTCGGACGGTTTGTTTGTTAATCAAGATGAATCTATTCTCATCCTGCCAGTCTTCCAGTCTCTCTCCTCTCTGGTCCATGTGATCATAGCCCCAGCTCTGCGAGTGGCTGTTGAAATTGCCACACATAATAATTTTTTCTTTTAAAGGTAGTGTGTCCAGTGCCTGTGGGCGTTCACTTGGACAGTAGTAATTGATCAGATGTAGGTCTGTATTACCTGTCTTAAGTTTAAGTGTCTGATACTCAGCCCCTTCCATGTAGACTTCGATTGGGAAGCAACGATGTTATTTTTTAACAAAGGTCAGCATCCCACCTTTTCGCCTGTCCTTTCGGTCAGATCGGTAACACTGGTAGCCTCTGATTTTGAAGGCTATATTTTCGTTGAGGTGAGTTTCTTGCAAACAACATATGCTTACTTTTTCTTGGTCTAAGATGTTTTCTAATTCTATTTTTTTTTGTTGCTGACTCCCTCCGCATTCCAGTGCATTATTTTAAGTCTTCGTTTAGTATGGCCAGCCGTCCTATTCTCATGTCCCCTGGCTCCACAGGACATCTGAGAAGGACCTCCAGTAGATGTGGTTGGACCCTTTCAAGACATAGGGCCCGGCACTGCACCTGCCTGGGGGTCCAAAGCAGGGCGAGCACCATAACATTTAGCAGTAGTCGACATATTCCATTTTGCATGATTACGTGGCATCCTGATTTCTGTGGTGTGCCTCTTGGCTGTTGCCTCCGTCTTCAGCACCTTTCTTTGCTAGGATCATCACAGTTGTAAGGTTTCTCTCCTGCATGTGTTCTCTTATGTTTCTTCAGATTACCAGCTTGAATAAAAGAAGCACCATAAACATCACACTTGTAAGGATTCTCACCTGTATGTATTCTCTTGTGGTATTTTAAACTTACAGCTTTAGTAAAAGAAGCACCACAATCATCACATTTGTAAGGTGTTTCACCTGTATGTGTTCTCTTGTGGCATTTCAAATGGTCAGGGCGAGTAAAAGAAGCACCACAAACATCACATTTGTATGGTTTCTCTCCTGTATGTGTTCTCTTATGGTCCTTCAGATGGCCAGCTTGTGTAAAAGAAGCACCACAAACATCGCAGTTGTAAGGTTTCTCTCCTGTATGTGTTCTCTTATGTATCTTCAGATTACCAGCATGAATAAAAGAAGCACCACAAACATCACACTTGTATGGTTTCTCTCCTGTATGTGTTCTCTTATGTTTCTTCAGATTACCAGCTAGATTAAAAGAAGCACCACAAACATCACATTTGTAAGGTTTCTCTCCTGTATGTGTTCTCTTATGGTTCTTCAGATCACCAGCTTGAATAAAAGAAGCACCACAAACATCACATTTGTAAGGTTTCTCTCCTGTATGTGTTCTCTTATGTTTCTTCAGATTACCAGCTTGAATAAAAGAAGCACCACAAACATAACATTTGTAAGGTTTCTCTCCTGTATGTGTTCTCTTATGGTTCTTCAGATCACCAGCTTGAATAAAAGAGGCACCACAAACATCACATTTGTAAGGTTTTTCACCAGTATGTGTTTTCTTGTGGCGTTTCAAATGGTCAGGGCGAGTAAAAGAAGCACCACAAACATAACATTTGTATGGTTTCTCCCCTGTATGTGTTCTCTTATGTTTCTTCAGATTACCAGCTAGAATAAAAGAAGCACCACAAACATCACACTTGTAAGGTTTCTCACCTGTATGTATTCTCTTGTGGTATTTTAAACTTGCAGCTTGAGTAAAAGAAGCACAACAATCATCACATTTGTAAGGTTTTTCACCTGTATGTGTTCTCTTGTGGCATTTCAAAATGTCAGGGCTAGTAAAAGAAGCACCACAAACATCACATTTGTATGGTTTCTCTCCTGTATGTGTTCTCTTATGTTTCTTCAGATTACCAGCTAGAATAAAAGAAGCACCACAAACATCACACTTGTAAGGATTCTCACCTGTATGTGTTCTCTTGTGGTATTTCAAACATGCAGCTTGAGTATAAGAAGCACCACAATCATCACATTTGTAAGGTTTCTCTCCTGCATGTGTTCTCATGTGGTATTTCAAACTTCCAGCTTGAGTAAAAGAAGCACCACAATCATCACATTTGTAAGGTTTCTCACCTGTATGTGTTCTCTTGTGGTTCTTCAGATTGCCAGCTTGAGTAAAAGAAGCACCACAATCATCACACTTGTAAATTTTATCTCCTGTATGTATTCTCTTGTGATACATGTTCTTTTGGCACTCTAGATGGTCACCTTGAATCAAAAGATCATCCGATTCATTACATTTGTTTGACATCCCTTCACTATGTGTTCTCTTATATCTGTCTACAGAAACATTTGGACAAGAAACATCAGACAAGTCTCCTGTGTGAGTTCTTTGAGAACTATAACTGACATAATCAAAAATGTCATCAAGAGAATTTTCAAAGCTCTGTGTAGGTTTTTCTTGTGTTTCCTTATTTTGCTGCTGACAATTCTCAATAGCCAGTGACAGTTAATTGTTTGTATCAATCATAGAAGACACATTTTCTGACATCTGACAACAGTTTTCAAGTTTTACTGATGCCTTACAACTGTTCTCAACCATTATTGATTCTGAGTTGTTGTGTTCTGTCATTTCTTGAATGATGCTCTCCCCAGCTATGTCTACCATTTTACTGAATCTGTGACTCCTGTCCTCACACAGAACATCCGATAGTTCTTGTTTCACAACCTTCATGTCTATGCTGTCATATGGCCACTTTTGTGGATGCTCTTGTATGGAGTGGTAAGGATTCCTTGGAGACCAAGAGTGTATTTCTGAAATACACCAAAGTAAATAATTAATATCCTCATGAATATACCAGGTAGTGATTATGAACAGATGTATATGTGTAATCAAGCTGGTACATATTGCAGCTGTAGACAATAAATTTCAAGTGAACGAAAGATGGAGAAGAAGAACGAACGAATGAAAGTCTTTATTTTCAAAGGGTTAAGAATTGGGCACGCAGGCCCGTCTGACACTCTGCCCTTCTTCTCTATTTCCTCTCATACATTCTTTCATTCAACATCATATGTATAAGAATGATTAATGTGCTCATGTATGATCTAGTGATCTAGACCAGTGGTTCTCAACCTTTTATGGCCCGTGCCCCCCTTTGCCATATTTTCAGAACATCACCCCCCCCCCTTTCGTATTTCCTACCTAACACCCCCCCCCCCCCCACACTGTATACATAATAATGGAAGCACATGCTACTAAAACAAGTCTAGACGTCCACATAAAATGTGATTTGTGGGTCTACTTACTTTATAAAATGAATTTTAGAAAGGTGAGACGTACAGAACCATAAAGTATGAAGGGAAAAACAAAATCAAGTAATCGGTTCTTGTATTAACGCAATCTTGAAATAATCCTCCCCCCCCCCCCCCCCCCCATGGAAACCCTAAAATCCCCCCCTGGGGGGGGGGAAGAGAATTATTCCCCACCGGATGAGAACCACTGATCTAGGCTGATGTGTGATCTAAGTTCATGATGATGTGACATATTTGTGAACCACAAGACAATACATACAGGAGAGAAACTTTACAAGTGTGATGATTGTAGTGCTTCTTTTACTCAGAAGACAGATGGATGATATGGGCTGATGTATAATCTAATCTGATGTATGCTCTAAGTTCATGATGATATAAGCTGATTTATGATGTAAGTTCATGATGACCTAAGCTGATGTATGATCTAAGTTCATGATGATCTAAGCTGATGTATGATCTAGGCTGATGTATGATCTAAGTTCATGATGATCTAAGCTGATGTATGAACTAGGCTGATGTATGATCTAAGATGATTGTCATGATCAAGGGTTGACTAAAGCTCTTACTTTCATCACGGTTTTGACTGCATCCAGGAGAGAAAGACTTCTCCTAAACAGGACACTTGAGCTGAGACCGTGGTAGAAGTTAGATGGTTCAGACTCGTTGTGGGCAATGGCAACATTTATATTGCCGCCATCTGCATATATTTTAGTTACAGACGTTTTATAGTTATAAGAGTGATGGCGTGTGATGTGATTATGTTAAAGTTGTGTAAGTCGTATAATGAATAACAAGAAGCTTATTCGGTGAGAATGTAATTGTTAATCCAATGACAGGATAGACAACATGAAACTGCCCGGTGTGCTGTTAAGTTTTTTGTAATTAATGTGTCACTCTGTGATTCCAGAGTGATAGATGGAAGGTATGAGAGAGTTCAAAATATAATATTATAACCAGTCACTCAATGATAAACAGCCACTCAATAATAGTCAGCAATTCTGAGCCATGACACTGATGAATGATCTAAGCTCAGGTGTAATCTAGGCTGATCTGTGATCTAGGCTGTGCTAGGCTGGTGTATGATCTAAGTTCAGGTATGATCTAAGCTGATGAATGACCTAAGTTCATGATGATCTAAGCTGATGTATTATCTAAGCTGATGTGTGATCTAAGCTGATGTATGATCTAAGCTGATGTATGATCTAAGCTGATGTATGATCTAAGTTGATGTATGATATAGGCTTATGCATGATATAAGCTGATGCATGATCTAAGTTGATGTATGATCTAAGCTGATGTATGATCTAAGTTGATGTATGATATAGGCTTATGCATGATATAAGCTGATGTGTGATCTAAGCTGATGTATGATCTAAGCTGATGTATGATCTAAGCTGATGCATGATCTAAGTTGATGTATGATCTAAGTTGATGTATGATCTAAGTTGATGCATGATCTAAGTTGATGTATGATCTAAGTTGATGTATGATATAGGCTTATGCATGATATAAGCTGATGTATGATCTAAGCTGATGTATGATCTAAGTTGATGTATGATATAGGCTTATGCATGATATAAGCTGATGTATGATCTAAGTTGATGTATGATCTAAGTTGATGTATGATATAGGCTTATGCATGATATAAGCTGATGTATGATCTAAGCTGATGTATGATCTAAGTTGATGTATGATATAGGCTTATGCATGATATAAGCTGATGTGTGATCTAAGTTGATGTATGATCTAAGTTGATGTATGATATAGGCTTATGCATGATATAAGCTGATGTATGATCTAAGTTGATGTATGATCTAAGTTGATGTATGATATAGGCTGATGTATGATCTAAGCTGATGTATGATCTAAGTTGATGTATGATATAGGCTGATGTATGATCTAAGTTGATGTATGATCTAAGTTGATGTATGATCTAAGTTGATGTATGATATAGGCTGATGTATGATCTAAGCTGATGTGTGATCTAAGCTGATGTATGATCTAAGTTGATGTATGATATAGGCTTATGCATGATATAAGCTGATGTATGATCTAGGCTGATGTGTGATCTAAGCTGATGTATTATCTAGGCTGATGTGTGATCTAAGCTGATGTATGATCTAAGTTGATGTATGATCTAGGCTGATGTGTGATCTAAGCTGATGTATTATCTAGGCTGATGTGTGATCTAAGCTGATGTATGATCTAAGTTGATGTATGATATAGGCTTATGCATGATATAAGCTGATGTATGATCTAGGCTGATGTATGATGTAAGCTCAGGTATGATATAAGAGAGGTAAAGTGACTGCGTTTGTGTAGATTAACAGATTAATAGGTCATCATCATCAAGTGCCATGCCAGCTGGCGTAGGGGTTCATGGCTCTCCACAGATCTCGGTCTTTGGTGTTCTGGGTCAAATCTGCTGATGAAATCCCACCATGCCACTGTCTCAGTCCACCCAGCATGCAATCATAACAGTGTTTTTCAATTCCCCTCTTCTAACTACATGACCAAATAATGATGTTTGTCTCACTCTATTGGTTGTATATAATGTTCTAGTGGCATTAGTCATTACCAGGCAATCACTGTTAATTTACTCTGAAGATCCAACGTATTCACAATATTTGTCTCCTCATCCACATCTCTGTTGCTTCTAAGCAGTTCTGAACTTATTTATCCATGTTCTATGATTCACTGCCATATAGTAAGACAGGTCTTATATAACATTTCAGGACTCTCTTTTGGATATTCAATGATGGTGACTTATTGCCTCAGATACTTTTATTTTTTTTTAAATGGAGCTTAAATTTTTCAGCTTGTTTGAGTATTTCCCTTGTATTATTTCTTGGGTTGGTGTTATCTTTTTCTTTGATACAATCATTGTTTCTGTTTTCTTGATATTAAAGAAAAGTTCTTTTGTGCAGTCTCTATTACTACAGATATGTTGCATATTCAGCTATCATCACCGTGTCATTTTACATATCATAGATTGTTTACATTATAACCTCCAAATCATAATCCTGGCCCCTCTTTGATCTCTCTCATTATATTTTTTTATATAGATAAAGAGATTAGATCTGGTGACAAAACACCTCCTTGTCTAATTGCTGCAGCTTTTTTCCAGTAAATATGTTTTATTATTCCAAGATCTTTCCCATCGTTATTAATATCTTCTAACATTTTGATGCCGGTCTCTCTGGCCGAAAGGTTACACCACTTTCTCCGTAATCCCATTTATCACGCACAAGTCTCATAGCGGGCGAGAACTGGAAGCGGTTCTACCCCCGCTGGTGACTTGCGACATAACTGAGCCGGCCGCTTAGAAAGCAATGGCAAACTACTGAGCTTAATCTTGCCAAGAGATCAACAGACAGCTGAAAGATGCTGCTGTTGACAGCGATGTCCTGTAAAGGATATGCGAAAAAACAAAATTGTTTGATAATTTCATCACTTTATCAAATGCCTTGGTGTCATGGTTTGTCTTTCATTGCCATGAATGTTGAGTTGAGTTGAGCTAAGAACCGACATCACTACACTCAGGACATTCCCATGCGCGCTCCGTCCCTTGCTTCAACAGCCAGCAATGAGTCATACTACTAATCGTTCCCACAACTATCTGACTGAAAGTTCTTCAGGTCTTCCCTCTCAGTTTTGAGATTCCTCCAGAACCCCTGCCAATCCCTAGCAATCTCATTCTTTCTACAAACGGGTTCTCAATCTGTTCCCACCTCTTCTCCACCTGGTCCTACAAGTGCATAACTATCTCCCCCATGTCCATAGGTAATCCACCACCAAGAGGTGCATTCCCCGCCAGCCTATCAGCCTGTTCATTCCCCCGCATGGCCAGGGCAAAATATCCATACAATTCTCACAATCTGTGACCTCTGAAGCGACGTTAGCCATTCTACATGAAGCATTCCTTTCTCCACCTTACTAAGCATACTCTTTGAATCCGCAATGAATACAATGTGTGTTGCAGTAGTCTCCTCTAACGAATGGAATGCCACTGTTACTGCTTCCACTTCCATTCTCATGCTGGAGGTCGTAGTCTCATATGCCAGACTCTCCTTTTTCAAGACTCGTCCATTAGACTTTGCAATGAAACCCCAACCACTACGTCTGTTTCTCACCACTGATCCATCAGTGTAGATGACTATGTCACCTTGATGTGTGTTACTCAGGATCAGTTGTTGCACTTCAAACTCAGTGCGGCCCGCTGCCCATTCTCTGCACTTACGACCCAGTATCACTATTACATTGTGCCAGTCCTTCATGTCTTCTGGAACTTCAACCCACTCTTTCCCTTGATTGATGGTCTCTAGATCACACACCCAATGTATAGTTAGTTCTGCCTGTGCCATCCAGGACATGCCTCATCTTAGTCTATGACCCTTGACTATATCCATGGCTACATGCAGCGGGTGATCCCTATCTGCAGCAACTCTCGGGTACCATTTGGCCTGAAGGGCCCTATGCCTATCGTTCATTGTTAGTAGCGCCAGGATATGCCTCATGCATATAATTGGTGTGTCCTTTGTGCACTCCAGGATTACCCACATTGCAGCATTCTGTATGCGCTCCAACCTTTCAAGCTGGCTCTTTGATACTGTCATCAGCCCCAAACCATACTCAATGACAGAAATTATCAACTGCTGAAAAAGCCTGTAAAGCATCCTCTGCTCTATCCTGGTTGCTGCCATCGCCCTCAATGCATTAAGTCCCCTACCAGCCTTCACCACCAAAGTCTCCACATGATCCTTAAAAGACAAACACCTGTCAAAGATGATACCCAAGTACTTCAATTTACTCTCTCTACTAAGAGGATATCCATTTAATATAATACCTGGGATATCTGCCATGACGATCCGGTTATCCAGGGAGTACCACACAACCGATGCCCTGTCTAGGTTTATAACAGCCCCTGTGTCCCTGCATCAATCAGCCAGCCATCCTGTTTACTCCCACTTGTAAGTCTTTCGCCAAACTGGCCCTTTCTGTATACCAGCACGTAATCTGCAAATGTCAAGATTCTACCCACACCTGGTGTCTCAATAGCTACAATTTTGCTGGTTTAGACATTAAAGAGCACTGGGGACATGGCAGATCCCTGTGGCAACCCAGGTGTAATAGTACAGGGGTCAGAAGTCCAGGAACCCATGCGCAGTGCAACCTTATGCTCATAGAGGACTGTCGCAACCCATCTTCTTCTTCTTCTTCTTCGTTCATCCGGAGTTGTTTTTTTCGGATATGATTGCGTTGTGCCTGTTTACAGCAGAGCTGCGTTCTTGCGCCGTTAGGCCGACACATCCGACTTCTGCGGGCATTTGTTGACCGGGTTAACCTTCCTGGGGGTTTCTTAGGACGTTTGACTCTCACTGTTGTGGTGTTATCCCCCATCCCAGCTGGTCCATATAGAACAGCCAAAGATCCTGGTCAGCCCTCAAGGGAAGGCAGGGGCAGACCATGGGCATTCCCCGCCATCCAAGGAGGCTTCCATACTTGCAGAGCCGATACATAGCGCTCTGGTACTGGGCTCACCCAAGGAATCGTCACGTCCTGCACATGGCTGCTTAGCCTCACTTCTGTATATTGGGCCTTCCGTTCACCATAGGCTGTTCTTCCGGAAACCAGAAGTATGCAGTCTGCAGATGACATCCACACGGTGAGCTTTCGATTCGGACTTTCCACGTAATGGATTTGCTATCCAAGCAATATTCCATTTCATGCCACTAGGACACTTTTCCACCTTTTATGAAGCCCACACAATGGGCTTTTGATTCGGACTTTCCACGTAATGGATTTGCTATCCAAGCAATATTCCATTTCGTGCCACTAGAACACTTTTCCACCTTTTATGAAGCCCACACAGCAAGCTTTCGATTTGGACTTTCCACATAATGGATTTGCTATCCAAGCAATATTCCATTTCATGCCTCTGGGCCTTCATGCACCTTTAAATGTCAACCTGTATGCAGTTAAAGTAAGCTGCGGTCAACTTGAGCTTGTTGATATCTCCATAGAGCTTGTCCTCAAATGAAGCAGGTGTGGGCCAAAATATCTTTCTCTGTTCTGCATACGTTGGGCAATCCTGCAGCAAATGTTTTGCTGTCATTTTTCCAGTTCTACAATTACATTCATCGGTATCTCCTATCTTTAGTTTATTGAACAAGTGGTATTTCAGCCTGTTATGTCCTGTGCGGAGTCTGAAGATTGCTACTTGTTCTCTTCGGTCGAGTTTGTAATATGCATCATCCTTCTGATGGCCTGGATGCTCTGATTCCCATTTGGTTCTATAAGTGCTTTTTATCGACCTCTTTGCCTCATTATAGGTTATGTCTATGTCAGGCTGTGGTAGTCGTCCGCCTTCTTTTGCCAGTCTGTCAGCCTCTTCGTTTCCAGGTATACTGCAATGTGATGGGATCCACTGTATTACAACTTTTTTGGATTTCTGGCATAGACCATGGAGTGCTGCTCTTAGGTCATTTAGTTCTGTGCTGTTATTGCTCTTCAGTATTGAGACAACTGACTTTGCATCTGTGAAGATAGCTATTTGCTTCTCTTTATTTTCCTCCATCAGGAGCATTTCTGCTGCAGTTTTCAAAGCCTCTACCTCCGCTTTGAAGTTACTTGAAAATTTTCCAGTTGCCATTGAATGTGTTTTTTTCACTCCATTTTTTAAATTTAGGAGAATTCCTCCTCCTCCATTCTCTATTGAATTTTTGGCTGATCCATCTGTATATGCATGGGTCCAATTCCTGCTTGGGTAATGTTCTTTTATGTAGTTTAGGGTTATTTCTCTTCTTTCGGTGTCCTTGGTATTTGGTCAATAGCTCTTAACCTACTCCTCTGTGCCTTGACTCCACAGCACAGGGGAAGGTGACCACCAGTAGTCATGGGTGGACCCCCTCGAGGCAGGGGGCCCGGCACTATCACCGCCTGATGGGACTTCACGGGATTAGCACCATAACGATTAATTTTCATCTGTGGCATCATGAAATGGTAAAGTTACGTTGCACTTCTTTGTCAAGCTTGTGGCTCAGTACATCCGATTTTGACAAGCACTTTTCGGGATGCTTTCCCTAGCCTTTGACTGTCCCCAGTCTACCTACAAGGCAGCAGGTTTGTGCGTCACTTCGTCTGGTCCCTCTCCCTTGACCTGTCCGACATGGGTGACCCTACCAGTAGCAGTGCTACCGTCGGCATAGCTCTTGGGGTCATTGGAACGCGCAAGCCCCTCTACCTCGTCAAGGTGGACGCACGGCAGAGGGGGCAACCCATCTATCAAGGCAGACTTCGATGTCCAACAGTGTGTATATCAATCGATCATACCTGACCCTGTTATACGCATCCTCTAGGTCAAGAGCTACCGCCACTGTCCCTTGTTTATCCTGGAAGCCCTCGTAGACATCAAATGCAAAAGTTGCAGCATTGGCCCAGGTGTCCTTCCCACGCCAGTAACTCCCGAGCCCTCTGGGAAGCAGATTACGACTTTCCAAATATCGCTGGAGCCTGCGTGCTACTATCTTTTCGAGGAGTTTGCCATACATGTTTTGCAGGGTTATGATTCGGTATCCATTAAGTCTGGAGTGATCCTTACCTGGCTTTGGGAGAGGGACCAGGTAGCTGTGCATCCAATCGTGGGGTATTTCCGTCGTAGTGATGCTTAGGTTGACAAAGTCCCCATCATTAACGTTGTTCTCATAATTTTGAGTAGATGCTTGCTGACATGGGTTATGAGGTTGACTGTACAAAATATCATATGCAATAGCTACTGGTCTTTTTATTAGAGCTAGGACAAGAGAGTGCCCTGCTCTGCTCAACTGCAGGGTTGTGCACTGATCCTGTTGGATACTTGGTCACACCTATGACCTTATTTTTCTCAGTGTCTGGGTAGATTTACATTGTGCTATTGTGTTGATTTTGATGGTATAATTCTTTGACAATTCAGAAAGCAATGGCAAACTTCTAAATGTAGAATTATCTAGTAAATCACAAACAGCCAATAAATGCTGGGGTTGACTGCAACATCCTGTAAATAATATCTACTAACTGTTAAGTTATATTGAACTTAATCTTACCTTGACCTACGCAGACTTCAGGTGGTTCTATCTTGACACTTGATACAAGTTTATGCTCCATCTTATGTCTACAGTCAGTCTGAAAGGATTTGTAAGTTACATTTGTATGCAAACACAAACTATATAAATGAATTTGATATTTTGTTTTTCAGACACATTAAAGTTTAAGCAATACTTATAACTGCAGCCATTCTTTGTTGTACCTTCCCCCTCCCTCATTACATCCAATAATGAGTCTTCAATTGAAGAGAAAAACAAGAAAATCTTGTCATCAATGTTACCTTTAAACTGTTGCTTAGGAGCAAGAATTTTACTTTGTTAGCTTCTAACATGAAACTTGTGAGCATGCCTACATTTAACAATTAGGTACATTTGATCCCAATATTGTCTGCTTGTGCATTGAAGCTCGATGATCCGGACTTCGTTCATGACATTGCCTTCTTGTCCCTCACACTGAAATGAGATGCAAGATTTAGCTAAACACATTGGATAGGAGGTCACAACAATTAAGTCTAAAACTTCATAGGGAAAGATACGGATAATGAAAATAAATCAAGCAAATGATAACCTGATCTTCCTTGGTGAAACATCACTTCAAGGGACAAAATTATACACCTATTTAGGTAACAATGTAGACACAGATGGGTCAACATATAAAGATATTAAAATAAGAATGCAAAAGGCAAGAGGACTTTCATAGCAACTGGACATTTGTGGAAGTCCAAATAAATTAAACAACAGATTGTTCAACTAAAACATTAAAACAGTACTAATGTATGGATCAGAAACACAGAGAATGACATACAATGATTATTACTCAACTACAAACATTCATTAATTGTTGACTGTGGGCAAAATGGTGGACTAAAATGGTATGAAAGAATCACCAGTGTGGAACTCCTGGCGAGAACTAAACAAATACAAATACATCAAGAAGGAATAAAAAGACACTGTACTGCATATGACATACTCTGAGAACACCTGAGAATTGTACCAAGTAAAAAACCTTTGTCCAGAATTGACAGCACAAATGAAATAAAGGAAGACCTAAAACCACAAGGAGAAGTGAGTTAGAGACAGAAATGAATAATATCAGTGTCAACAACCTGGATTTATACAGGCATGCGGGTATACTTCATTTGTACCACACGATCTCAAACTCGTTTGTGTACAAAGGGAAAACATCATTTATTGTGCAATGGATACAGTCTGCTCCTCGAGCACACATCGGTTAACATTCATTATGTGCATACATTTGTCTAACATCATGACAATCTAATATTTCTAAATACACTCTCCTAAGATTCTAACACGCTCCTATTTCACTATATCTAACTGTGTCCTGTTAACTACACAGCGGTCAGGTTAGACACATAGGTCTTGTCGCTCCAACTGTCAAGTCCGGTCTGCCTAAGTTTACAGCTCTGTCCACTTGCTGGCCCGTGAACTACCGTGCGGGCAGCAGTGCTGCGTGCCGCGTCACTCAGCACGCAGTTCAGTAGTCCGTTACTTGTTATATTCTAGCTATACTAGAGTTCAGCCTGTTTACGGGTACTTCCCATGGTTAACGTATTCTGCTCTAACTTGGGAGTAAATCCCTGTCATGTCCTAGTATGTCCTAATTAGAACTGTTTAGAGTTCTATCTCCTTCTACTGTCCCTTTTCTATCTATTCCCTGGTAAGGGATCTTATCTATATCCTGTCTTAGTCTTTTTTCCTTACTTCTGTCCTTATACTACTTCTGTCAGCTCTTTGACAATCAGGAGGACATGGGTAGCTGTATAAATTAGCAAAAGATAGAATGGTTTGGACTGAATTGATTGACGGCCAATATAAAATGGGGGATAAAGTGAAAAAGTAAAAGATTTTGATAAAGTTCAATGTGGCAAGTCCCTAAGTATCATACAATATATCAGGCCAGAGGTATTTAATATTTGGCCCCTGCCAAAAAAGGCTTCCTATCTAGGTCTATGTCCACAGATTCCCACATTCTTTCGACAAAAGTCGACCAACTGGCAGAAGCATTTATTTGTAAATTGTGCAGCTGAAGAACACAATTCACTCACAATCAAATAATAATATATCCATTATAACTGACTTAGAGTCTTGAATGAAGTACCATTGGATTTAATTATGTCAGTTCTATCCAACTTATTTTTATTGGTTGTTTTGTCTCCCTCCAATTTTTTTTCCTCAAACAATTAGGGAAGTGTCATGAAACTTCTAAAGACATTTGATGGGAGGTCACAACAACTAGGTCTAAAATTCATAGGTAAAAGTTGAAGATAATAAGAATAAACATAGCAAATGATAACTTGATCACTCTTAGTGAATAATAACAGATAAGAGAAGTAAAAAGATTTGTCTAATCTCACTTTAAGAAGTGGAATCATATGTATATTTATGTACCAATGTAGACAAAGAAGGGCGAACATATTTTATTTTTATTTTGTATGTTGCTTATCCCTTACAGGACGTCGTAGTCAACACCAGCACTTTTCAGCTGTTGTTGATGTACTAGGCAAGTTTTACGTTCATAGTTTGCCTTTGCTCTCTGAACGACCGGCTCACATACCCCAGCGCGGCGCGATCCGCTGCGAAATCTCACACAGCCGTTTTCCCCACGTGGATATACGGGATTACAAACAACGTTGTTAACTCTTTGGCCAGGGTGACCGGCGGGGAAAATATAGAGATATTAAAATAAGCATATAAAAGGAGCTTCCATAGTGCTAAAATGTTTTAAAACTCTAACATTAAATCATAACTGGTGTATGTATCAGAAACATGGAGAATGCCTAAACCAATCATTAATGGACTACAGACATTCATTCACTGGTGCCTGTGTAGCATACAAGGACTAAAGTGGTATGACATAATCACCATGTGGAGTTAGTTTAAAAAAAAAAAAGCTAAAATACAAGTGAATCAAGATGTGAGGAAAAGACATTAATGCTAGGTAGGACACAGACTGAGAAAACCTGAAAATAGTATCAAGTATAACGAGACAATCTATTGCATTATCCATCATCATCTTCATGTGCCATGCTGGTAAGCATAGGTGGTCATGTTTTGCCATCTCACTCGATCAACAGAGTTCAGTGGATCAACTCAGTGCTCTTGTCTCAACCACACAATGTGGCCAAGCCATCCAGGTATTTACTTATTTGCCCTCCCCTTGTTCTCTTCCCCTCGATCTTGCCAGTTGTCACCAAGTTCTCCAATTTATTTCTTCTCATAACATGACCAAAAAATTTTGACTGTCTACATCTAATTTTTCTAATCAGTTTACGGTTTTCATTTGTTTCTTGTAGGACTTGGTCATTGGTTTTTCTGATTGTCCATGGTATTCTTTACATTTTCCTTAGAAACCACATTTCCAGAGCCATCAGATAATTTTCAGATTGTCTGCTCATTGTCCACACTTCACATCCATACAAAAGCACAGGTTCTATGCAGCACATCAACACTCTTTTTCTCGTTGCAAATGACATCTTTTTATTGGTCAGTATGTTTTTCATCTTGCAAAAGGCTGCCTTCACCATGAGGATTCTTGTTCTAATCTCTTCAAGGCATCTCCCATCAGATGTTATGACTGTTCTGAGATAATTGTACTGATTCACTTGTTTAAGAATATGTAACAGTATGTGTAGTTTGGGTTATAATTAGGATCTAGTGGGGAATTAGAGATACAGCACGATTGAGCATTATGAGTGAAAGCGGAGAGAGATGCTCAATCGTGACGTATTGTTGTTGTGAAGGGCAGTCAACATCCGATAGTCCAGCTGAGAAGACACGGCTTGTCATCTTGAGAATAAAGTATAAAGTTTTAGTACAGATCAAGTCTTGTTACTTCATTTGACACTACTACAGAAGTAATAAATGGTGCCGTGGACCGAGAATCTGAGGTTGATCTAGGCCGGCCAACAACAACTATCCACTGGCGGCATGCTGTAAGACAAATTATGAAGATAATGGCCTACCACGCGAAGTACTAAAGAATCCAGACAAAACTGCCAGGACAAGAAGGGTTTCCTGGAGCCGTGGCTGAACATTTGAATCGTATCATTTATAAGGGGCCTAACCTGGCCGTTGCCTGAACCTTGCCACTTTCAAGATTTTATCGGAAGTCAGAACTCGTTCAAGGTCAGCTCATCACTAGCCGTTGGCTGATTGATACTAATCCAGTTTTGGGCCTTGTCATTCCTATGACCCAAACACACCTAATCCATTCTTGGGCCTCGTTATATTCCTATGACCCATTCCATACGACGATGAAGTACCCACTTGAGATCAAGGAAGGGACCCAACCAGGGGGTCGAAGATTGTCTGGCAGCCCATGAGATGTGACCCAACCAGGGGTTGAAAATTTTCTGGCAGCCCACGAGAAGGACGAAATTACCTGAGGGAAGAGAAGTGATATCTGAACTCCACCACCTGAATTCCGAGACTTTCACTTGATGCGGGCTCTGGTTGGTTGAACTGAATCCGTAAGTTGGTAAAAGAAGATGACGGATTAATTAAGGAAATAGACTCGGAGTAAAAGTTGTGTATTTCGAGGTCTCCCGTGAGCTTCCGAATTTATTAATTAGAGTGGAGTACAGGACATTATTGTGGTTTAAGAAACAAATATCTACAAGGAACCTTCTGATTGCCACAAATTTGAGTTTTTTATTGAGGACAGGGTTCATTCTTCCTATGCTCAGATAGGATATTGTTGATGCTTCCTCTGATTAATGTAATATCTTATAATATTATAACCAACTGAATTGTGCTGTTTGGGATTTGGGAAATTGTAATTGTGTGATTGGTTGCTTGCTTTGTTTCAGTATTTTTCAGCATGGCGGAACCGGATAACTTGGCCCAGGTTTTGACAGGCGTGGGTACAGCAGTAGGCCGACTTAATATGGTGATTAAACAACAAGGCATGGCAACAGAAATTGTAAAGTTTAGTGGACAGGCCAGAGACTATAAGAAATGGGTCACCTCTATAGAAAAATATGCCTATTTGATCTCAGCAACAGATGAAGAAAAAATGAGACTGGCTTATCAGACGGCAACGGAACCGGTCTCGGATCATATAAGAAGAAAGCTAGAAGCTAGAGTAGATGAGACATGGGAACAATTCAAGGAAGACCTAGCAAGGAAATATGCAGAAATAACGGATCCACAACATGCATTTTCGGTGTTGAGGCAGGCTAAACAAAATAACGGAGAGACGGTACAATTGTTTAGCGATAGATTAATTAATCTGGCTGAAGAGGCATTCTTAGGACAGAATGTACGAGGAGAGGAGGTGGAAAGGATGTTGGTAGGGATCTTTGTGGATGGCATAAAGTCTGATGGTTTGAAACTTAAATTAATGAGGGAAAACCCTGAGAGGTTATCACAAGCGGTGGATATCGCGGTACAAGAAGAAAATTTGAGACGTAGGTTTAGATTAAGAACAGGACGAGAAGTGGGAAGTAGTCGAGATGACAGAGTTGAGGAACCTATGGAAATAGGACAAACAAGATTCGGATGGAATAGGAGAGGAGGTATACAGACGTTACAAGGTAGAAATAGGTATGATAATGAGGAAAGAAGAAATATGAGATACCCTACAAGAGAAACAGTAGGTAACACAAATAGTACAAATATTGTCTGTTGGAATTGTGGTCAACGGGGACATGTTTTTCGGTTTTGTAATAACAGGCATGTCCAGTCGAATACACAGGGTAGACATGACAATAATAGGGTGAGTAGGAATGTTGTAGATGGACACAGGAATTTTACAGGTACAAGAACACAGGAAAATCGGCGCCCTACCTATTAGACAGGACCTATGATAGGAGGGTAAATAATAAGGTCCCAAGGGTTAGAGAATATGTTAATAACAGGTATAATAGGTCGAACAGAGAATATTTTCAACTAGATGAAGTCAAGAAATTTATAGAAGATAAAACAGATTATAGTTCTTGTATATTAGAAATAGGAAAGTATAGAGTTCGTACGTTAATTGATTCGGGAGCTCAGGTTAGTGTAGTAAAAGAAAGTTTTCTATACAAAATAGTAAGAAATTGTAGAGTATTTAAGAGTCATAATAATTTACACTCTGTTACGGGACAGAATTTACAAGTAGTTGGACAAACAATAATAAATTTTAAGTTAGGAGGGATCAACATAAGACACCTTTTTCATGTAGTGAAGGGTTTAAATAGAAACATGTTAATAGGAAGAGATTTTTTAATAAAAAATGGAGTAAGACTTTTCTATGATTTACACAAATTAAAATTCAGGGACGTCTATATAGATATGCAAGAAGACATGCATATATCAGCACTAGTTAGAGTTAAAATGACAACGACGTTAAAACCACAGTCGGTTAATTTGATACAAGTGAAGCTGAAGAAAAACCCATATTATGTAGAAGGAAACACAGTCAGAATCACTGAATTACAAGAGGAAATAATTGATGAGCCTGGTTTGGAAGTTCCGGATGGAATAATAGCGTTAGATAAACACTTAACCTTTCCAGTTATGGTGATTAACAACACAGGTAGAGAAATTAAATTATACAGAGGGTGTGTAGTAGCAAAAATTGAACAGAACGTTAGTGAAATATTGGCAACGGATAGAGTAGAAATGCCGGGAACTAATTATTCACAGTCTTCTAGTGAAAGAAGTAATAACAGACGCGGACGCGGAAGTAGAGGAAACACACGAATGAATGAATTGATCCATCCATTCAAAAGAAATACAGCACAAATACATTCACTAGATAAACAGACAAGAGAACAGGAATTGTTGGCACAGTTAAAGACTTCACCAGAAAATAAAGAAGTATTGGAACAGTTTATAAAGGAGAATCAGGATGTGTTTGCAATTAGTGATTTAGAGTTGGGTAAGACAAAAACGGTAACAATGGAGATAGATACGGGAGACCATCCGCCGATTAGCTTAAAACCATATAGAACTCCCTTAAGAAATAGAGAAATTGTAGAAAAGGCAATAGAAGAAATGTTGAAAGCAGGGATAATCAAAAGATCAAAATCAGAGTGGTCATCTCCGGTGGTAATTGTGGCCAAACCTGATGGTTCGAGTCGATTCTGTTGCGACTATCGGGCGTTGAACAAAATTACTAAAAATGTTGCATATCCACTACCAGTGATAGATGATATTTTGGGGTTGCTAAATGGCGCTACATTTTTTACGACGTTAGACGCAAGAGCAGGATTTTGGTGCATTCCGATGTCGGCAGACGCGCAGAGAAAAAGTGCTTTCTGTACTCATATGGGTTCTTATGAATTTTTACGTATGCCTTTTGGAGTCAAAACTGCGCCATCTCACTACATGCTCTTAATAAATGAAGTTTTAGAAGGTATGCAAAGGTTCGCTCTTGCTTATATTGATGATATTCTGATCTTTACTTCTGGAAATGTGGAGGATCATTTGAAACATATAAAGTTAGTGTTTGACAGGTTAAGAAAACATGATGTGAAGTTAAAGCTCAGTAAATGCCAATTTTTAAAGACAGAAACAAAATATTTGGGGTATATTATAAATAGAGAAGGTATAAAACCAGACCAGGACAAAATAAAGGTTATTAAAGAGTTACCTGCTCCAACTAACGTTAAGGAGGTACGCGCCTTTATAGGAACATGCGCGTATTATAGGCGGTTTGTCCCAGCGTTTTCAAAAATAGCTGAACCTATTACAAACTTAACAGATCACAAAGAAAGTGGACGACTATTGAGAAGGAGGCTTACGCAATACATTACGCTCTTCAAAAACTAAATTACTACTTACATAACGCAAATTTTGTTATTAGAACTGACCATATGCCTTTAAAGTCTTTTTTAGAAGCCCCAGTGCAGAACAGGAAAATACAAACCTGGGCATTGAACTTACAGGGATATAATACGAAAATTGAGTACATTTATACTACATGTCTGAAAGGAACGAACAACTGAGGAAATACATTCCAAAACATTTAGAAAATGAACTTTTAAAGGCATATCATGATGAAAATGGACATTTAGGTAGAGACAAATTGGTGAAGGCGCTTACAAGTAAATATTACTGGCCAAATTTATTTAAATCTGCATATAAATATGTGGATACCTGTGAGAAGTGCAGATTGAGGAACATGAAAACAATAAAGTGTCCCTTGCAGGATACTGACATTCCTCAGTTCCCAATGCAAAAGATTAGTTTAGATATATCGGGTCCACACCCCAGAACATTGTCAGGAAACGTGTATTTGATTCATATAGTAGATGTTTACAGTCTTTGGCCGGAGGTTTATGCAATTCCGGATAAGAGTGCAGATACAGTAGTCAATATTTTTTTACAAGAGTTTGTCCCAAGATTTAGTTGTCCACAAAGTATACTTACAGACAATGGTAAAGAATTTATAAATAAGAAATTTGAAAAGTTGTTAAATGATTTAAATATAAAACATATAAAGACATCATATTATAGACCTACTTCCAATGCTAGAAACGAGCGTCAACATCAGACGTTATATAGCATTATATCAAAGATTGTAGATGAACATGAAAGGGATTGGGATTTGTTTTTAGGACCTGCCCTTAACGCCATTCGTACTAATCAAAATGAAAGCACGGGTTTTTCACCATATTATTTAATATACGGGAGAGAACCGATACTACCTATAGACAATCTATTAAAACCTAGACGGAAATATATGGGTGAAGACTTTCAAGAGGTTATAATACAGGAAATGCATAAAGCACACGTAGGACTAAGGAATAATATAATTAAAGCTAGGGAAAGGCAGAAAAAGTACAAGAATATAAATACAAACTTGCAGGAATTTAAGGTTGGTGATAGGGTCTATTACAAGAAGCATAGGAGAAACTCTAAGTTTGATAATCGTTGGATTCCAGGGTATTATATTTTGGAAAAACTAGGTAAAGTATCGTATAAAATTAAGAACCAGGTCACGGGACATGTAGCAAGGGCACACGTGGAACACTTAAGGAGAGATGAAGAAGAGATAGAATATAATAATAATAATAATTATTATTCAGACACAAGGTTTTTAGATGAACAACTCGTTAGAGGTGCTACAGTAACCCCAGGCGTTAGAAGAGATCCAGCACAAAATCGCTTATTAGCAACTCCAGGCTTTGATGATACTCAAGAACAGACGATACCGAAAACAATAGAAGAAGAAAAGTTGAATGAGACTCATTATGATAGTATGGAAGAGGAAATAAGTGCTCCGTTTAGGAACACTAGACAGGCAACGAAAAGGAGAATGGATAGACAAAGAGATAGAGAAGTGAAAAGACAGAGGAGAATTAGGGATTATTCAACGAGCGGGGAGGATATGCCGTTACTAGAAAGATCCTTGAGGAATAGTGATCGACAAATTAGATGGGATATTGAACAAAAGAGATTAGCGGCAGCTAAAGAGAGACATACAGACGAAGAAGAAGAAATGGATGAAAAGTCAGAGTCAAGTAGTAGTAGTATGGAGGAAACAAATGGATTGTACGAAGAAGAAGACATTGATGTAGAATTAGCATTGGTTCAAAGAAATTTGGAGTTATTGAAGAAGTGGAACCGTAGGAAGTAGATAAGTAGAGAATATTGCAGATAGCAATTTATAAGTGTTAGAATTCGAAAATGAAGAAGATGACTCTTGGTATTTTTATAATCAATATGGAGGTAGTTTTGAATGAAGTATATGTATATATTTGGTTATTTCTCTATGGGGTGGAATTGATGGTTGATTTTTTTAGTAGCTTGGACAAATTGAAGGGAAATAATTGGCAGGTAGGGCCACAAGTAAATAGGTGAGTGGATGGTGAATACTACATTAGTATAGATAAGAGGACTTGTACTGTAGTTTACAGTGATTAATTAAGAGGATTTTCCGGGTAGTATGATGTGTTTGGAGTTAGGCTAGAAAAAGGAGGAATTGATGTTTGTACTATTTGTTATCATTGATATCGGCAGATATGCTTATAAGATTTGGATATTGGTCTGTAAGTAACAGATACACATATGTAGCATTGAATTGATGGGTTTACTTGGAATGGTAAACTTGAAATTGACGAGAGGAATGAAGAAAAAAAAAAAAAAAGGAAAAGCTAGTAGTGTTGAATCAATATTTTTTTTGATAATAACAATTATTATTGACGGAAACTGAAGATAAATTTTGAAACTTTATTCATAAAGTATGTATGGAAAGAGAAGTGTGATTGCTTCTTACTTTTTCCTTTCTTTTTCTTATTTTCCTAAGTGCGCACTAACTCAATCTAACATATCTTTTCTGTGAGAATGTGAAATAGGGGATAAGGGAAATATCTTCAGTTTTGTCAATCATAATTTTAATGAACAATTTAAATTTAAAAGCGGTTCGCTTACAGAGAGTTGTAGGAAGTTTTATAGAGAATTTGGTGGGGAGTTTTTGGTATTATTGATATACTGGGAAGTATGTCTCTGGTTAGCAATTGGCTATGATGAGGTAGGAAAATGAGAATGGAGTTAGGAAATATATAAATGGAATGGCCTGAATAAATAGAGATCTGGTACATTATTAGTATGGTTGTTGGGGCCACTATACGTAATAATTTTAAGGAAGTTTACTTGGAAAATCTTTGTTTATTCACTTGGAGTTTTATTTTCGTGTAACTGGGCAATGATGGTTGTTAATTGATTATTTTATTGAGACTATGTTTCAATGCTATATGTATATGTATTATGTTTTATTTCATGCTTGGTTTGGTTTTATAAAAAGTTAGTTTAAGTAAGTTAGGATCGTTGAGTTTATAGTGCTTTGAGTAAAACACTATTGGACCGTAAAAGTGTCTAATAATGATATAATATTTGCTTTTGGGTTGATAAAATGCATGCCATATTAATTTTGAAAATGTGTTTTAATTGGATAATTGTGACGCCTTGTTTTGATTTAGTTTTGCGTAAACAGTTGGATTGATAGATTAAGTGATGTGGTTAATGAATTGGTTTTAAGTTTGGTTAGAATATTAGTTAACTTTTCAAATACAGGGGGCTTTATAAAAAAAGAAAAAAAAGCCCTTTCGTTCAGAAAGGAATTATAAAATTATTGAGGGAGGGTATGGAGACATAGGCTGTTGGGAAGGTTAGGTTGCTTGAAAAGCTTCGAATATATAAGTAGAGTATAACTAGATAGAAGTTTAAGGGAAAAACTGTGAATAGCAGCATATAGAAGAAATACATAGGGGGATAAAGGGCAGATCATGGGACATGAAGGGGGCAAGAAATAGGTGCTGTGAAAAACCAGCTTTAATTATATTAAAGGTGTTCATAAAAATTGAACAGGATCTCATGCTAAAAGGTGAGATAACGCAATTTGGACAAGATTGTGGTTGAAAATTTTAAATGTTGAAGATATAAGGCTTGAAACTTACGTAAAAAGTTCTATTTCATATAGGGTTGTATATATAAAGCTTGTAAAACATTATATCAACTTGGTTTATAGAAAACAAAGATCTATTTTTGTATGACGTATTTATAAGAAAAAATTTGATTGTACAAATTTTTTTTATTGGCAAAGGAGGTAAATGTGGTTATGTGGAATATGCGTTTCTTTGTGCTTATCTTGACTATTTATTCCTTTTACTTGGTGCACCCCTTCTTTACTTCTTCTAAATACGTTGTTCTCGTTGTTCGGGTTGTCTTGTATTGAGAAATGCGAGTGATTTCCTAATGCCAGTTGTACAAATACGATTTTACGAGCCATTTTGTTTATAATATGCATATTTTATATAGGAACTTGAGGAGCCAAGGAATATATAGTGGATTGCTATATAGTTTTGGGAAATGAAAGAAGAGTAGAAATGGTAAGTTAAAAAAGGGTTACAGTACATGGTACGAGGTATAGAGGTAAAATGGAAGAAGAAGTGGGTTGATTATATAGCTGGGGAAAGAGTTAAAGAAATAGAATGTTTAATTAAATTGGAGTTGGTTTGGGGAGGATTAGAAGAACTATGGAAGATTAGAGGAAAAAGAGGGAATAGAGTAAGGGGATTAGGAGTAAAGATTTTTCCTTTATAAGGAAAATTCTTTAATAAACATGGGGAGGTGTAACAGTATGTGTAGTTTGGGTTATAATTAGGATCTAGTGGGGAATTAGAGATACAGCACGATTGAGCATTATGAGTGAAAGCGGAGAGAGATGCTCAATCGTGACGTATTGTTGTTGTGAAGGGCAGTCAACATCCGATAGTCCAGCTGAGAAGACACGGCTTGTCATCTTGAGAATAAAGTATAAAGTTTTAGTACAGATCAAGTCTTGTTACTTCATTTGACACTACTACAAATATTCCCATATACTTGTATATTACACTGGTATTTTGTTTCTCCTGGTGACGACCATAATCTGTGTCTTTTTACAATTTAATTCCAACCCAAGTTGTTCACTGTCTGCAACAATTGCATCCACCAAATGTTGCAGATCCTGCTCATTGTCTGCAATCAATACTGTATCATTCGCATATCTATTGTTATTGATGATTCCTTTCATATCGTCAACATTTCTGAAAATATTTTCACTGTACAGGGAAAAAAGATAGACATTACACATCCCTGTCTCACACCTCTCTTAATAGGCTGATATTGACCTACTTCATTATCAATCTGTATGGCAGCTTGTTGTTTCCAATATATGTTTTCACAAGTCTAAGGTCTTTCCCATCAATTTGTAGATCTGCAAGCATCTTTATCATGTTGACATGTCTTACTTTATCAAAAGCCTTTGTTTAGTCAATAAAGCAAAGATGTATTTGTTTACTTCTATAGAATGTTCAATTAATGTTCTCAGCATATCCACAGCGTTTACTGTACCCATGCCTTCTACAAACCCACATTGTTATTCAATTGTTTTGGGTTGTATTTTCTTCCTAACTCTTTGCATGATAATTCTCAGCAAAATCTTCATGATGTGACTCATTATACTAATTGTTCGATGTTGATCACATTCTAAGACTCCTGATTTCTTCAGGATTGCAATAAATATACAATTACATAATTCAGGAGATATATCTCCAGTATCATATATTGTGTTAAGAAGTCTGGTGACTTGGTCTATTCCATATTCTTCTAAGGCAGTGATAATTTCTGTTGAGATGTTGTCTGGACCTGGGGCCAGATTTCATATGGTTAAGAGCATTCTGAACTTCTATCTTCAAGATTGATGGGCCTTCATTATTATTCTGAATATCATATTATTCTTCTCTTGTATCATCATTAAGGTTTTTCACATAATCAGAACATGTATGTAAAATCTCATGTTTTTCTATTATGATTTTTCCATCTTTTGTTTTCAGCAGTCTGTTGATGTGGGTGTTCTTTTATTAGTAAGCTCCTGAATTGTTTTGTGCATCAATGTGATAATTTTACTGTAGTGTTGTTGTTGTGTTTTTTTTTTCAAATTCTATGCTATTTTATATTTTCAAGCCATGCTTCTTTTGCTCCTTTACACTATGTTCTGACTTTCCTGTGAATCTCTTCATATTTGTCAGGATTATATTTGTTGTGTCTTCTTGTTTCCATTAGCATGGCCCTAATAAGCATAAAGTTCCTTGCGACATCCAGTTTATGCCTCGCATTACCCATGTTTGTTTCTGATTGGATGTATTCAGAAATAACCAGTTAAACTTCATGGGAAACCATTCTAAAATTTGCATAAATGGTCTGTCTGTTAAGTCTGCAAAACTTTCTCGCCAGACGTTATTTCTCCGTTGAGTTAATTTCGATAGTCGATGCTCTGTAAGCTCATTTTTCTTATAACTCATGTATTGTAAATAAAAGTAGACTTATTATTGCATTTTTGGATTCTCCATTCAATTTCTCATATATATGAAGAGTTTCAACATTGCTCGCTTCAGCCTTTGTTAGGAACATTTTTTTTTAGTATAGCCAGTATAGTCTAAGATTAGTGCAGCATAGCCAGTCAGATTGAGAATGAAATTGAAATAACGCATCCATTTCGCAAAGTTCTATCTATGGCGACACCCACGCTATAGTATTTATTACAGCTTTGTTTATTTTATAATTTGAACCATCAGTTTAATTACTAAACTTAAGCAGAATAGAAGTTTAATTGATAGAATGTTTAGCATAACAATGAGATATTAGCATTGCGTAGTATAGCAGAGCGGACTCCTTTTTATTTTATAATTAGAACTGGCAATTTAACTACTAAAATTAAACATAATACAAGTTTCATTTGTAGCAGTAATTTATCCATGTACTTGTATAATTTGTCACCCTTTGACATGACTGAAAATAATTTTGAAAGCCAGTTTTCAGACCCATCTGTTGTAAACCTGTAAGGAGTACTGTTTTTCTTAGCAGCGCACCAGTACATAATTTAGATTTAACCCTTTACAAGGCAGAACGTCCATTTGCGGCCGGCGGCATAAACGAGCAGATCGGCCGTTTGCGTCCGATACTATTATGCATTGTAAAAACGCGATCTCTTGGCTTTCCGCCACTTCCGACGGCTACTTTCGCTTTTGCCGATAGCTTGACAACGTGGCCGCCATTTGTAAGCGCCCACTATGAATTTGAATGGACTTTTACGGACTTTTTTTGATAGTTTTCGGGATTTTTACGCTTAGTTTTTCAAACTGGATTTCGGCGATTCTTCAAGTGATAGCTGAGATTTCGCTAGGTTCAATTTAAGTAACATTAAAGGGCACGAAGTTGACTATTAATCGGAGCTAGATATCAGTGAAAAGCGTTACTTTGCATTAGCAGTCGTGAGTCGGACTTTAAAGAAAGTAATTATGATTCTGAAAATGTGTTTGTAAATTGCCGTATAGGTGACGGAAAATCACAAACACTATGGTGTATTTCGTAAATATTTGTGTTCAAATATATATTACCGACATCAATCACATGAGTAACGTATTCTGCATGCTTTTCCCTTCATTGTGTTGTTTATTTTACTAAAATCGGTTGACTAACATCTTATTTGTGATGTTTTTTAATAAAATACTGTGAAATAAGTTATTGTTTTTTAAAATGTTAGTATTTAATTATTAATTGCCCACTTTTAGATACAGAATAGTGTAATTATTGAGCAGAAGTAGAAATCAATTATTAGCAAATATTTAATTAATTAATATTGTTATTTTTTATTATTTAATATTTTAATAATTAATTAACTGCTGCTTAATTTATGCAGCAGTTAAAAACTTATTTACTTACATTAATGCATATTTAATCAACAAAAGAAAGCTGTTGCAATGCAGTGGGTACTTTACGACAATGTGAGTACATTTTCATGAATTGTTCTTTCACTAACGACGAACATTTCACATGACATTTAATTAATATAAATGGGCAGCTATTTTTACTATTAATTAGGTCTCAGCACATACTATCGAAAAGTTTTAAAAGTCAAATGTATTTTTCTCTGAGACACAGAGACTCTCGTCCTTTGTGCGATGCTTTTGGCAGGCCGCCCTGTGGAAAGAGACTGAGCCATACTGGGGAAAGCCCAGTGCAATGAAGTCGATCCTCTCAATCCTCTCGACATTCTATAGAAAGAGAAATGTGACCTTTACTTTCCTGTTACCAAAACGCATAATAAAATATACACGTTACAAGGTTTGATAGCAATGCAACAGACTTTTAGTGAATAATAAACAATTGGCAGCCATTTTTAATTGTTAATTAGGTCACAGCACATCCTATTGAAAAACAGATAATATGTCAAGTTAGGCCTTGCCACCCCGGATGCAATGATATATATGGTACTACGTTGTCCGTTTAAAAATAAACAAGCCACAGTAATAGAAGGCAGAATGTCTCAGCTTCCAATTTATTGAGCCGTGATAAGATCTCCCCCATTACACTTCCTGGTTTTAAATTACGACACAAGAATATTCATAACTCCGCTTAGAATTAACGTAAACTCTACGTTGAGATACCGTTGGATTCGTCTTGTCAAACTGTATCCAACTGTTATGATGTCATAAATAGAAACCTCATTTTATAATATTCTCTGTATATTCTGCTACTACCTACTAAGTACTAGTTTTAGTACTACTGAGTCTACTGTGAAGCCGTGAAAGTGAACCGAGCTCGGAATCGAAAACACAACTTTCGGAACGCGAGGCAGGCTGCTTGGCCACCGAACACCCCCCCCCCCCCCCGTGAGATACTATGACGATATTCAACACCATTAAACAGCAAATGAATGATGTAGTACTAGTAACTAGCTATTTCAGAATTATCGCCCTTTTTTTAGCTCTTCACTTTTTTTTGTGTAGTTTCGCGAACTTTTATCTGCGTCATCGAACGATCACTTGCGGTTGGACATGTGCTGCCATGAGACCAAAAAAAAGCGAAAGCAGTGTGTACGATGAAAGGGGAACTTATTCTCATATATTTAGCATTGCGTCTGCTAGCTAAGCGCCAATTTATTACACCGAGAAAACGATTTGTCAGGATTTTAATAAAATTTTATTTTGTTCTGTTCACGATTAGTAAGGTAATTTGTCACATAACTCCTTGTAGCATAAAGAAATGTTAACTTTTTTTTGTATTTTTGAGTTCCCCGTTAAATTTTACATAAATGTGCCGAGTTGCAACATCCCCCTATTCGTCCTTCGATAGGAAATTTTTTTTTTAGCAAACAACAAAGCAGCATAGCCAGATCAGCCATCTTAGAACCCACGCCTCCATACCTTCAACCCCACTGGATGAAATGAATGATTATCATCATTCTTGATGGACAAACAACATTGTATTGAGAATGAATAGACTCCTCTGAATAGCGCATGCACTTCGCAAAATTCTATCTACGGTGATACCCACGCTATAGTAATTAGTATAGTAATACTATTAGTATTATGCATTGGGTGTTCTGCTAGACGGGAACTTAAGTTATATTTAGCGGAAAAAACGATTTATCAGGATTTTATTTGGTTCTGTTCACGATTAGTAAGGTAATTTGTCACATAACTCCTTGTAGCATAAAGAAATGTTAACTTTTTATTGCATATTTGAGTTCCCCGTTCAATTTTACATAAATGTGCCGAGTTGCAACATCCCCTTATTCGTCCTTCATTAGGAAAACATTTTTTAAATAAAGCAGCATAGCCAGTCATATTGAGAATGAATAGACTCCTCTGAATAGCGCATCCACTTCGCAAAATTCTATCTGCGGCGACACCCACGCTATAGTATAGTAATACTACTATGCAATTAGTATTATAGGTGATCCTTTGTTTATTTTATAATTTGAACCCTCAGTTTAATTACTAATTAATATTTCAGCATTTTACATGACTGCAAATAATTTTGAAAGCCAGTTTTCAGACCCGTCTTGTAAGGTGTTTACAGTTAAGTAAGGAGTACTTCTTTTCTAAGCTGCGCTGCAGCACTTATTTAAATTTAAATACAGTACTGTAAAATAAGTTATATGTTTTAAATAAGTTAGTATTTAATTATTAATTGCTGACAATTAGATACAGAACAGTGTGCTGTAATTGTAGAGCAGAAGTAGAAATAGAAATCAATTTTTAGTGAACAGTTAATTATTTAATATTTTAATTTTTTTATCATTTAATATCTTAATAATTAATTAACTGCTGCTTAATTTGTGCAGCAGTCACAAACTTAGTTACTTATATTAATGTTTATAATATTTAATCAACAAAAGAAAGCTGTCGCAATGCAGTTAGTACATTAAGACAATATGATACATTTTCATGAATTGTTCTTTCACTAACGACGAACATTTCACATGACATTTAATTAATATAATAAATATGCAGCTATTTTTAACTAGCAATTAGGTCACAGCACATCATAACAAAAAGTCTTATAAGTCAAGTGCATCTTTGTCAGAAACTCTGAGACTCTTGTGCTTTGTACGATGCTTTCGCCAGGCCGCTGTGTGGAAAGAGACTGAGCAAACCTGGTGCAATGAAGTTGATCCTCTAATTCCTCTCGACATTCTATCGAAAGAGGAATATTACCTTTACTTTCCTGTTACCAAATCATAAGTAGAAACCCCATTTTAAAATATTCTCTGTATATGCAAATACTAATAATAATCATCATAAAGTGCCGGCTGGCGTAGGCGTTCATGGCTTTCCACAAATCTCGGTCTTTGGTGTTCTGGATCCTAATACTAAATTATGTTATACACCTGCGTTATACACCTGAGAGAAGTGAGGAGTCTCGTTCATGCCAACGAACCAGGCATGCACAGGAAAGTACTCTTACTAATAATTTAATATATTAAAAAAATTAGTTGTGACACATAAAAAGCAATTAACCAAAGAATGGCCATCACTTGTGACACTCTTTCTTGCTTGCTTACTTGCTTGTGTTCGTTGGCTTGAGCTCCAACGCGAAGTCCTGTATGTCGGATGAAGGCATCCTGTTGTCCAACATCAGTGTGATGTCATGCAGGACCTGAGTTTTGCGTGAGTATCCGTTGTCCCATGTCTGGCTTATTGGTGTGCAGACTGGTGGTTCCTCGCCGTACAGGCAGACACTCTCCGACTTCGGAGGAATCGGCGATCCTACTGACTTTAGCCAGGACCCCGAAGGGACCTGTTGCCCAGGACGCTCGACGAGGACGCGTCAATAGGTCTTGGCCAGTATATAACCCGACCCTGGTGCCTTGGAAACACCTCTGCGTCCCACACTCTTTCTTGAACCATTTCCTGTGACATTCAAGATTCTGCCTGTCACACCTTTGCCACAGCCTGTGTCAATTTGATAAAACAATTCAGATGCACACCTTCCTGTGGTGAGTTTCTATATATTTGAATAACGAAGACACAAACAATAGATTGCACGATTTATTGCCTGGCATAGTTCGCTGCAGCTCGTCAGGTACATACTGCAGAAATCTGAAAATATAAAAAAATATAAAATTACACAGAGTAATGAAGCTTACATAAAAGAATAACGAAAAACAAATGCCTACACAAAATACAATAAATAATCATGGAGAAGACCCTCCAGTGACTACATTGTTAATTAGGTCAGGGCACATCCTATAAAAAAATAAAACATACGCCAAGGTAGGCCTCGCCGCCCCGGACGCAATGATATATTATATGGCACAACATTGTCCGTTTACACATAACAAGGGCAGCCATTTTAAATTGGTAATTAGGTCACGGCACATCCTATCGAAAAAAAGAAAAATACATCAAGGTAGGCCTTGCCGCCCCGGACGCAATGATATATGGCACAACGTTGTCCGTTTACAAATAAACAAGCCACGATAATAGAAGGCAAATAATAAACAATTGGCGGCCATTTTAAATTGGTAATTAGGTCACGGCACATCCTATCGAAAAAAAGAAAAATACATCAAGGTAGGCCTTGCCGCCCCGGACGCAATGATATATGGCACAACGTTGTCCGTTTACAAATAAACAAGCCACGGTAATAGAAGGCAAATAATAAACAATTGGCGGCCATTTTAAATTGGTAATTAGGTCACGGCACATCCTATCGAAAAAAAGAAAAATACGTCAAGGTAGGCCTTGCCGCCCCGGACGCAATGATATATGGCACAACGTTGTCCGTTTACAAATAAACAAGCCACGGTAATAGAAGGCAGAATTTCTCAGCTTCCAATCTTAGGGACGCGATAAATCCTGACTTATCAGTTAATTCTTCATTGCACTTCCTGGTATTAAATTACGTCACCAGAAAATTCATAACTCCGCTTAGAATCAACGTACAGTCTTCGTTGAGATACCGTTGGATTCGTCTTGTCAAGCTCTATCTAACTGGTATGATTTCATAAGTAAAAACCCAATTTTTAAATATTGACCAAAATACCTACTAGTACTAGTAGTTAGTAAAATATTCAACCAGCCATTACCATTTAACATTCAACGTACACATGCCGCCATGTTTCCAACATCTGCCGAAGTTAGAACAAAAAGTTATCAATACTCTCAAATGGTCAATAGCATTGCCGAAACAATAATATTAATAACAATCAAAAATAATGATAATAATAATAATAAATTTGCAGGCATGTATTGGCACTCAAAAAAAAATACAGCACAAATTCGAATTAGCTTGTTTGTCGTAGTTTCTTCTTCTGCTGCGTTCATCCAGTTTTTTTTTTTTCGAATGTGATTGCGTTGTGCCTATTTACAGCAAAGCTGCGTTCTTGCGCCGTTAGGCCGACACATCCGACTTCTGCGGGAATTTGTTGACCGGGTTAACCATCCCGGGGGTTTGTCGTAGTTTGAGAATTTACTTTCCATGCTGTTTCAATGTTCTCTAAACATTAATATTTATGTGTGTTACGTGAACACGCTCACGCCATCACATTCACAATGGCACAAACAAGCATGCATTTGAATAACTATAGAATGCACGATTTATTGCCTGGTATATAATTTCGCTGCATCTCATCAGGTACATACTGATTACTGCAGACATCATACAATATAAAGTAAAGTAATTAGATAAATTATTCATGCTGAAATATACATATATGCTTACGGTTGCCGGGGCCCGCACGAGGAACAAAGAATAGTAACACTGTTGCATACCATGCACGTCGTAAGAGGCGACTAAGGAGGCTATGGTCCCGTCGCCCTGCTACTGAGTGAGTGCGTGGCGCGACACTGTGAGCTGTGAATTTCGCGTGGAGTGCTTTTACATCTGTTCGCAGTTTGTAGCGTGAACTGCAAGTTCGGAACGATGGCGGCCGGCTGTTGCTGGATTAACTGGTTTGCCTTTTCGGTTCACGAGTGCATTTTTCAGGAGACTCCTGGGAGTCGTCGCTGGAGCTACGGAGTTCGTGCTTTGTGCGGCGCTTTCGGCGGGTTGCCCTGCGAAAAGAGACCGAGCCATATGGGATAAAACCCGGGTCAATGAAGTCTTTCTGGTGACTGCCGTTTCCATCGACAATGAACTGTATTTCTCGTGGAGGACTTTTGTGTTGCCATTCTGGCGGCGGCGTTATGCACAGTGTACCTGTGCGGGCTGTTGGCTTGCCGATACTCCTGTCTATTCCATTGTTCACATAGGGCAGTGAGGAGCATGTTGTGTGATATTCACTGGCACAGGAGCGGAGCATAATGGGGACGACCCGTTTCCGTGAAGTTTGAATCGCGACTAACTAACTAACTAACTACGCATGCATTTGCTGTTTAAAATGTCAGATTACATCATTTTTTTTTTCGCGTGAGAAATCTTCGTCTTCTTCATGCGCATTCGAATGTCAAACTTGAATTTATTTAAAGACAACAGCAGTCATCTTGAGAGGTTTTGAAGTCTCACAGTGTGTCCTTAAATGGAACTTGGCCAAAGCCATTTGTCGGACTCACAGAGCATGCTGAGCAGGGTGAGGATAGGTATGAGGTATGCTTCGTGCAGAGTGTAATGCGTCAATTAAAAAATATAAGATAGGACGTATAGTTGTATCAACACCCCCCCCCCCCCTCCTTTTCTACCCAGACATCCTGTTGGATTGGGAAATGAACAAGCGGACAAATTTGTTGAATCTGCACCTCGGGGGAGGGACATTGGTGCACGAAAAAGCAGATGTGGTCAGGGCCCTTTGGGATTGGTTACTTATATAGTGTGAAAGAACAGATACATGACCATTGCCTGAAGAGAATGGCGCTACAGGACGTGGTCAGAGGATATGGCCGATATTCAGTTCTCCAAGGAAAAACCCGACGGACACTTGGTTCTTGACCCAACTCAGCTAAACATCGTCTTCGTTTCTGTTTCGAAGAAACTACGCCACACATAATTAAATAAATTATGCATTTCCGTCCGACATTGGAATGCATCTGTGTAAGATTTACTTGCTCTAGACAGATTCCATCCAAGGTAACAGGGCTCTGTCTACTCATTATGTTTTTGTTTTTTTCCCGCTCGCTTTGAACTTAAGCGTAGTCCATACATACAACTTCTTGTAGCACTGGACTGAATTTTGCATGTGGATTAGCTTTCATTACTACCAGTGTCCATCGCTATCAGACGAACCCACTCTGACTTCAGAGGTACTTGTAATTTACGTACCCAAGTGAAGGAAGAGAATTCCACGTTTTAGTCCAATTGTCTAGTGTAGGGGTTGAACCCCTACCTCGACATCAGCAAACTGAATGTTTAAGAACGCGTGTTCTTATCCATTCGGCCATGATGACCTCTACTCGTAGTTCTATAACTGCTGCTAACAAATCTGATGGCCTCAGCATAAGTTATGTCTAAATCAGGCTGAGGTGGTCGTCCACCTTCCTTTACCAATTGTCAGACTATTCGCTTCCACGTGTTAGGAGGCCAAACAGTCAGTGCCTGGGAATTCATAGGAAAGGCCAATGTTTAGTAAAGGAGAGCTTGATATATGATACCACAACCTCAAGTCTGAGAATGGAAGTGGAGGCGGTTACTGCAGCTAGCCACTGGTTGGAGAACAAACTGTATACGCTTTGATGACCCAGCAGCTTGCCTTGTTCCAGACGCATTGTTGTTACATTTTCTCTGGAGTAAACTAAGCAGGCCAAGAGAGGTACAAGATTACTCAGATTATCAAATACTGAAAATTTACAAGTGTGTCATTTCTTCTTCTCCTGCGTTCATCCGGAGTATTTTTCGGATGTGATTGCGTTGTGCCTGTTTACAGCAGAGCTGCGTTCTTGCGCCTTTAGGCTGACACATCCGACTTCTGCGGGCATTTGTTGACCGGGTTAACCTTCCCGGGTGTGTCATTTTATAAGCTTCTTTTATAAGGTTGACTTTGGAGACCAGGTCAATTAAAATAATGCACTTATGTGTATTGATTGATTGATTGATTTAGGAATCGACATCACAGCATTCAGGACATTCCCATAAGCGCTCCGTCCCCATCCTCAGCAGCCAGCGAAGAGTTCCAACACTAATAGTTCCAGTAGCAATCTGATTATATGTCCGTCTCGCCTTTCCTCCGAGCGCCGAGCGTCGGCCAGATCCCCTCGTCACACCTCGTTGTCTCATTCTTACCAGACCATGGTGCTCCATCTGCTCCTCCGAGGTGTACACGTGCTCCCACAAGGCCGCAACCACGTCTGCCCTGTCATGCATCAATCATCATCATCATCTTCCACTTCTGCCGTCAAGCGTCGCGGGGAGGAATAATTTGCGTTCCAGCGCCCGGTGGACGGCACTGGATAGTGTCATTCCGTGTGGTTGTACAATGTCTCTGATGTCGTCAATCCATTTTCTTCTTGGACGTCCTCGTGGTCTCGTCGCAGATGATCTTTGATGTAAGGCCAGTGATGGTAGTTGCTGATGTTGCATTCTAACAACATGGCCAAACCACTTGATCTTCTGTCTTTCAATAAATGTTGCACAAGGTGTTGATCCCACAGTCTGTCTGATAGTAGCATTTCTTACTCGGTCTCGGATTGTTAAGTTGGCAGCTCTCCTCAGGCATCTCATGCATCAATACTCCACCAAATTTTGCAGAGCCAGCCAATCTGTACTTATGTGTATCCAAATACCCAACAGATGAAACTAACTATTCAAAGAATATTATCCTGCATCAAATCAATAACATTACAAATTGTGTATGTCAAAGAAGAAAGTCCCTTGCTATAACCTACACCACAGTAAGTGAATCAAAGACGCTTTAAGTTGGCAACTGGTCACAAAGCCATTCAGTTTTAGCATAATCAACAACGGACAAAATAAGAAGAACAAGCATAATCAAACAACTTTGTTTAATTTGCAAATATCAATAATTCGATTAATTGTAATGTTATTCATAATGGTGTATTACATGCATGTCTGTTACAAAGAATAATAATTTCTAGTTTATTAGACACAAGAGCACGCAACTCGGAATATTCCATCGCAAAGTTGTTGGTTTTTTTTTTTTGTTTTTTTTTAATCGCATATCCTTTACAGGACATCGCTGTCAATAGCAGCATCTTTCAGCTGATTGTTGATTTCTTGGCAAGATTACGCTCAGAAGTTTGCCATTCCTTTCTGAGCGACCGGCTCACATACCCCATGTTACCGGCGTGGTAATAACTGCTACAAATTCTTGCGCACGTCACATTACGAGAGTATACGGGATTGCGGAGAAAGTCGTGTAACCCTATACCAGAGAGACCGGCGTCACAAAGTTAGCTAAACAAATTAACCCAGTGAATTGTGAAATATGATAATTAAACTATGATTTTACACCAGAAAAGAGCGCAAAAGCAAAGCAAACAAATGTTACACTTATTCATGAAACCCCTGGACAGCTCAGTCTGCATCATTGTTTCCCTGTCAGACTGTGGCTGTAACAGTACTAACAGTTGCCAAAGTACATGTGATAGACTAGTGTGGCAATATTATTTTGTGTTGGCTTCTTATCAATTGTGACTTTTTTTTTTTGCATATCCCTTACATGACGTTGCAGTCAACACCAGCATTTTTCAGCTGCTGTTGATGTACTAGGCAAGTTTTTATGTTCAGTAGTTTGCCATTGCTTTCTGAACGACCGGCTCACATACCCCCGTAAGTTACAAGCGCGACACAATCCGCTGCAGTCTCATGCAGCTGTTTCCCCCACGTGAATATACGGGAGACCAGATCAGTTGTGATAGTCATCATTATTTGTAAATGTACACCCTGAAATTATGGGCACACGTACACAATTGTATATACATGACTGACTGGCAATTTGTCTTGACGATAGTTTTTTCAAATGGAGTTATCTCTCCATAAAATAAAGCCTGGGCTGAATTTAGAGACCATGTGTTGCCCATACAGCATGATCCCTCTCTCGGCTTGCCTAGTTTACTCCAGAAGAAAGGTAACACCATTACGTCTGGAACAAGACAAGCTGCCGGATAGGTAAAGCAATGCCCTAACTGTCCGCCTGCCAGAGCTTCCATCCTAAACTAGATGCCGACCAAGGCTTAGGGCTTGGTCTGCCATGCCATTTAGTCTTTAGGTTGCATTTCCTTGCACTAGGGTAAGGTTTGTACCCTCTCAATTGCACTCCTCCATCCGAAGCTGTTGGCACAATGTGTGGTGTCGGGTTTGGTGAGTGCCGCCCAACATTCAGTATTAACAGAAAACAGGTAGTACTGTCTACTGTCATACAATATCTGACTAAGACCTGACATAAGGTTTATACATAGTATGTAATATATACACTATGCAGAAATGATTTACAATGGCTGTTAGGGCAGAGAAGACTGGCCAAGCAAACATAGTTGGCTACCATCACCTTCATCGAGTTATCTACCAGAGAAATTTTGGAACATGCTTTGTGGCTGTTCCTGTCAAGATCACTGTTATAGCTTGTTCACTGTGATACCCCATCATTAGAGACTAACGTGTGTTGAGTAAAGAGAAACAACAACCATAAACATCACATCTGTGAAAGTCAATGACTACCTCTCACACCATGAGGTGTACTGGTTATATGGTGCTAGCCCCATATTTTTAGACCAATTGACATTCGATGGGTGATATGTTGATTTGTTATAATTTTGGAGTATTCTAGAGCTTAAGTTTGAATTAAACAGAAATCAAAATTAATCTATTTCTAAAGTTTAAACATCGAAGCCACAAACAATATGTTGTCCAATTCATTGTAATATCGATTATAAAATAATATTGTAATAATATTATTGTAATATCCATTGATGTCACATGCTTTAGTTTAAGATCGATAGTATCCAGTAGTTTGACCAGTTCAAATGAATCTTTTAATATTAAGGGGTTTGATTGAATGTCGCACTGGTTTAGCAGTTTCTGCAAGCCATTTCACCATCCTGTGTTAGACAAGAGTTGGGTATAGATTAAATCAGTCTCAAAGGTTGCCCAGGCCTGTGCAGTTTAGGAAGGCCATAAATCTGGGTGTTTGTGAGCTTGTGGAATCACTAACTGTGCAGTCACCTCACTGATGAATTTACTATCTAAAAGTGATTGAATCTTCTTCCTCACTTTCGCATCCAATTCCTCAGGGTTGCAGGCTTTAGGATCTAAGTGAAATTCGGTTGGATGCAATAAAATGTCTTCTATTTTGTTGAAAGCAGCAACAATATGATTCCTGAAATGGTTGTTGTAAATGGCCAGAGTAACTTAACAATTATTGCCTGGAAGAGGTGAATGAAAGTAGTACATTATATACAACTATCAGAAAGAGACAATAGCATTTTTAGTATTGTGATGAGAAGTGAAGCATGGGAAAGCATTGTGACAACTGGAAAGATCAGTGGGAAAAGAGACATGGGCTGACAGAGAGAGATGATGCTGGATGGACTGTACGGTGACATTGAGAAATATACCAGCAGAGTAGATCCTGAATAGGGAGTAAGTCTTGAGGAGATACATGAACACCTATGCTAGTTGACAGGGAAAATGATGATGATGCGATCTCTTAAGGTTTTTCAGATTGCCAATATCAGTAAAAGAAGCACAACAATCATCACACTTGTAAGGTTTCTCTCCTGTATGCACTCTCTTGTGATTCATGTTCTTTTGGCACTCTAGATGGTCATCTTGAATCAAAAGACCATCCCATTCATTACATTTGTTTGACATCCCTTCACTATGTGTTCTCTTATATCTGTCTACACAAACATTTGGACTAGAAATATCAAACAAGTCTCCTGTGTGAATTCTTTGAGAGCTATAACTGACATAATCAAACATGTCATCACGAGAATTTTCAAAGCTCTGTGTATGTTTTTCTTGTGTTTCCTTATTTTGCTGCTGACAATCCTCAATAGTCAGAGGTAGTTCATTGTTCGTATCAATCACAGAAGACACATTTTCTGACATTTCTGTATGTGTTCTCTTATGTTTCATCTCTTGTGGTATTTTTCTTCTTCTTCTTCTTTCATTCGCTTGAAATATGTCTATAACTGCAGTGCTGTCTCTTGTATGAATTGAACTGTCTTTTTCAGTTCACACAGCGGTCCATAGAGTTTATCTTCCACTGTCGTCTCTCTAGGCCAGAAGGTTTGCCTAGATATGTTATATTTTTGGCAATCTTGGAGTATGTGCTCTGCTGTCTGCGACGCCAATCCACATGTACACATGGCTGTTTCACCAATCTTGAATTTTGTATACATGTGGTTGCGTAATCTATTGTGCCCTGTTCTGAGGCACAGAATAATGACTTGTTCTGGTCTATCCATAACGTGGTAGTCATCTTGAGCAGGTTTTGGTGGCTTTCTGACTGATTTGATCATTCTTTTATTTTGGTGGTATGTTACAGGCACATCAGGCTGTTCTTCTTTGGCTCCTTCCTTAGCCAATTGATCAGCTCTGTTGTTCCCGGGTACTCCACAGTGGGATGGTATCCACTGTATGGTGACCTTATGCTGACTGCTAAGTTCAGAAAGTAGTGTCCTTAGTACTGGCAATTTCCCAGACAGGAGCGCCTCGAGTACTGATTTTGCATCTGTCAATAGCAATACAGGTTGTGTACCATTGCTGGTATTTAGTAATTTCTCTGTTGCTATCTTGATTGCCTCAATTTCAGCATCGTAGTTATGGCAGTACTTTCCTGTCGGTACTCTAGCTGTGTCCCTGGTATTATTTGGGTATTATATGTACACTCCCGCTCCTCCATTTCGAACAGCATTTTGTGCTGACCCATCTGTGTAGACTCGGATCCAGAGGTCCTGTGGGTATGTCTGGATTTGTAATGATAGTCTATGCTCATCTTTCCATGGAGTTCGCTCTGGAAAAGTTGTTAGGGGGATACCAACTGTGGGCAGATCGGTGGTTTCTCTGCAGAGTCGTTTGGCCTGGTGGATAAAACTACTTCTTTTCAACCGCCCCATAGCTAGGTTTTCAAATCTGTTCTTCATAGGGTGGCCTGGCAAGCTGAGGAACTTTTCTGCTTGTATTAGCGTTTTCGTATCTCTGCGCTCACTCAGTGCTTGTGTCCTCCCCATCTTCTCCATTTCCACTATAGGGGTTGATCTCATCCCTCCTGTGGTGACTCTAAGTGCTTGATTTTGCACTTTGTCCAACTCTTGTAGTGTGGTTTTTGCTGCCGAACACCATGCAGTTGACCCGTATTCCAGGTGTGGTCGTATGCTCTGTTGATAAACTTTGCTAAGTATTTTCCCACTGGCTCCCCATGTGGTTCCACTTAGCTTTCTCAGGATGGCTATTTTCCTTCTGGCTTTTGCTACTGCTTTGTTGATGTGCTTTCTCCATGTCAGCCTGCCATCAAATGTTACTCCAAGGTATGTTGGTTCTTTATCTTCTCGTAGGGGTGTTCCATTTATCTGGCTGGTCTCTGCCTGTTGTTTTGGAGAGAAGGTAAATAGAGTGGTGCTGCACTTGTCAGTGTTTATGCTGACACACCATCTATTTGCCCATGCAACAAATGTATCTACAGCTCTTTGTAGTAATCTGGTGGCCACTGATGCATGTTCATTTGTGCGCCATAGAACCAGGTCATCGGCATACATTGCGGCTTTAATTCCATGCGGTAGATTAGCAACGAGATCATTGATGAAGATTAGAAAGAGTGTGGGGGACAATACTCCACCCTGGGGAACTCCGTGACGCAGTAGTACTTTCTTGCTCTTTAGTCCGTCTATCTGTACTCGGGCTCTTCTGTTGTGCAAGTATGCTTTCACCCATTTGTACATTCTTCCATTGACTTTGCAGTTTCTCAGTTTATTCATCAGACCTTCTTTCCAGACTTTGTCAAAGGCTTTCTTCAAATCTATCCATGCCGCAAGCACCAGCTTCTTCTCTTGGAATGCATCCTCAATTTCTTGAGAGAGGTAGGTTGTCTGATCTTCCGTAGAGTAGTACTGCCTAAAGCCAGCCTGCTGTGGCACAAGGATGTTTTTACTTTCAATGTACCACTGCAGTCTGTGATTGATGATGCGCTCCAGTGTTTTGCAGAGACAGCTGGTGAGGCTAATTGGTCTGTAGCTAGAGGCAATGGAACTATCTTTCCCTGATTTTAGGAGGGGTATCATGATTGCTTCTCTCCAGGCTTGTGGAGAACTGCCTAAGGTCCAACTGTTATTGAAGATCTGCAACAGCTTTGCTATGGCCTCTGTTCCTAGGTTCCTGATCATTTCATTGGAGATACCATCAGCTCCTGGTGACTTTCTCATTTTCAGTTTTGATATGGCTAGCTCCAGTTCGCTGATTGTGATGGGTGCCTCCAGAACCTCATGTACTATTTCCTTCTGTCCTGTATGTTGCCGTTTCTCTTGAATCTCTTGTTGTTTCTCTGGACTGATTTTGATATTGTTATCTTGTGCGAATGAGTCCGCAAATTGGTCAGCTGCTTGCTTTCTTGTTAAGATGTTTCCATCTTTATGTAGTGCAATTTTTGAGTTTCTCCCTGTGCCCTCATCGTTAAGTTGTTTTATTAGCTTCCACAATTTCCTTGTGTCTCTTTCAAAGTTCAGAGACTCTGTTTTTTCCTGCCAGCTTTTCCGTCTAGCCTGCAGCTTGGCCCTTTGAAATTTGGCCTTTTCATGCTGAAATTTATTGTGGTGCTCTTGGCTGGGTGTGGCCTCTGCTTGCTTTCTACATACATCCACATCATTATGCAACTGTTCCAGTTCACTACTCCAGTAGGGTTTATATTGTTTACGGGCTCCTCTTGGTACTGTTTCTCGCACTGCCTGTAGTATGCCTTTCCCAAACTCTTCAACTACTTTATTTATGTCTTTCTCAGTGTTCAGGTTTCTAACCAGTATGCTGGTGCGATGCTTGTACATTGCCCAGTCTGCTTTCTTGTAGTTCCACCTCGAGAGGGTGCTGCTTTCACTTACAAGCTCATTTTCTACGGTTAGAAAGACTGGCCGATGGTCACTGCCACCAAGTTGTTTCCCAACAATTCGTGTAATGTTCCACTCCAGGTCTGGTGAATGAAAAGCCAGGTCAGGTGTAGTTGTAGTGTGACATGATCTCGAGTAGAAAGTATGTGGGTCGGACGGTTTGTTTGTTAATCAAGATGAATCTATTCTCATCCTGCCAGTCTTCCAGTCTCTCTCCTCTCTGGTCCATGTGATCATAGCCCCAGCTCTGCGAGTGGCTGTTGAAATTGCCACACATAATAATTTTTTCTTTTAAAGGTAGTGTGTCCAGTGCCTGTGGGCGTTCACTTGGACAGTAGTAATTGATCAGATGTAGGTCTGTATTACCTGTCTTAAGTTTAAGTGTCTGATACTCAGCCCCTTCCATGTAGACTTCGATTGGGAAGCAACGATGTTATTTTTTAACAAAGGTCAGCATCCCACCTTTTCGCCTGTCCTTTCGGTCAGATCGGTAACACTGGTAGCCTCTGATTTTGAAGGCTATATTTTCGTTGAGGTGAGTTTCTTGCAAACAACATATGCTTACTTTTTCTTGGTCTAAGATGTTTTCTAATTCTATTTTTTTTTGTTGCTGACTCCCTCCGCATTCCAGTGCATTATTTTAAGTCTTCGTTTAGTATGGCCAGCCGTCCTATTCTCATGTCCCCTGGCTCCACAGGACATCTGAGAAGGACCTCCAGTAGATGTGGTTGGACCCTTTCAAGACATAGGGCCCGGCACTGCACCTGCCTGGGGGTCCAAAGCAGGGCGAGCACCATAACATTTAGCAGTAGTCGACATATTCCATTTTGCATGATTACGTGGCATCCTGATTTCTGTGGTGTGCCTCTTGGCTGTTGCCTCCGTCTTCAGCACCTTTCTTTGCTAGGATCATCACAGTTGTAAGGTTTCTCTCCTGCATGTGTTCTCTTATGTTTCTTCAGATTACCAGCTTGAATAAAAGAAGCACCATAAACATCACACTTGTAAGGATTCTCACCTGTATGTATTCTCTTGTGGTATTTTAAACTTACAGCTTTAGTAAAAGAAGCACCACAATCATCACATTTGTAAGGTGTTTCACCTGTATGTGTTCTCTTGTGGCATTTCAAATGGTCAGGGCGAGTAAAAGAAGCACCACAAACATCACATTTGTATGGTTTCTCTCCTGTATGTGTTCTCTTATGGTCCTTCAGATGGCCAGCTTGTGTAAAAGAAGCACCACAAACATCGCAGTTGTAAGGTTTCTCTCCTGTATGTGTTCTCTTATGTATCTTCAGATTACCAGCATGAATAAAAGAAGCACCACAAACATCACACTTGTATGGTTTCTCTCCTGTATGTGTTCTCTTATGTTTCTTCAGATTACCAGCTAGATTAAAAGAAGCACCACAAACATCACATTTGTAAGGTTTCTCTCCTGTATGTGTTCTCTTATGGTTCTTCAGATCACCAGCTTGAATAAAAGAAGCACCACAAACATCACATTTGTAAGGTTTCTCTCCTGTATGTGTTCTCTTATGTTTCTTCAGATTACCAGCTTGAATAAAAGAAGCACCACAAACATAACATTTGTAAGGTTTCTCTCCTGTATGTGTTCTCTTATGGTTCTTCAGATCACCAGCTTGAATAAAAGAGGCACCACAAACATCACATTTGTAAGGTTTTTCACCAGTATGTGTTTTCTTGTGGCGTTTCAAATGGTCAGGGCGAGTAAAAGAAGCACCACAAACATAACATTTGTATGGTTTCTCCCCTGTATGTGTTCTCTTATGTTTCTTCAGATTACCAGCTAGAATAAAAGAAGCACCACAAACATCACACTTGTAAGGTTTCTCACCTGTATGTATTCTCTTGTGGTATTTTAAACTTGCAGCTTGAGTAAAAGAAGCACAACAATCATCACATTTGTAAGGTTTTTCACCTGTATGTGTTCTCTTGTGGCATTTCAAAATGTCAGGGCTAGTAAAAGAAGCACCACAAACATCACATTTGTATGGTTTCTCTCCTGTATGTGTTCTCTTATGTTTCTTCAGATTACCAGCTAGAATAAAAGAAGCACCACAAACATCACACTTGTAAGGATTCTCACCTGTATGTGTTCTCTTGTGGTATTTCAAACATGCAGCTTGAGTATAAGAAGCACCACAATCATCACATTTGTAAGGTTTCTCTCCTGCATGTGTTCTCATGTGGTATTTCAAACTTCCAGCTTGAGTAAAAGAAGCACCACAATCATCACATTTGTAAGGTTTCTCACCTGTATGTGTTCTCTTGTGGTTCTTCAGATTGCCAGCTTGAGTAAAAGAAGCACCACAATCATCACACTTGTAAATTTTATCTCCTGTATGTATTCTCTTGTGATACATGTTCTTTTGGCACTCTAGATGGTCACCTTGAATCAAAAGATCATCCGATTCATTACATTTGTTTGACATCCCTTCACTATGTGTTCTCTTATATCTGTCTACAGAAACATTTGGACAAGAAACATCAGACAAGTCTCCTGTGTGAGTTCTTTGAGAACTATAACTGACATAATCAAAAATGTCATCAAGAGAATTTTCAAAGCTCTGTGTAGGTTTTTCTTGTGTTTCCTTATTTTGCTGCTGACAATTCTCAATAGCCAGTGACAGTTCATTGTTTGTATCAATCATAGAAGACACATTTTCTGACATCTGACAACAGTTTTCAAGTTTTACTGATGCCTTACAACTGTTCTCAACCATTATTGATTCTGAGTTGTTGTGTTCTGTCATTTCTTGAATGATGCTCTCCCCAGCTATGTCTACCATTTTACTGAATCTGTGACTCCTGTCCTCACACAGAACATCCGATAGTTCTTGTTTCACAACCTTCATGTCTATGCTGTCATATGGCCACTTTTGTGGATGCTCTTGTATGGAGTGGTAAGGATTCCTTGGAGACCAAGAGTGTATTTCTGAAATACACCAAAGTAAATAATTAATATCCTCATGAATATACCAGGTAGTGATTATGAACAGATGTATATGTGTAATCAAGCTGGTACATATTGCAGCTGTAGACAATAAATTTCAAGTGAACGAAAGATGGAGAAGAAGAACGAACGAATGAAAGTCTTTATTTTCAAAGGGTTAAGAATTGGGCACGCAGGCCCGTCTGACACTCTGCCCTTCTTCTCTATTTCCTCTCATACATTCTTTCATTCAACATCATATGTATAAGAATGATTAATGTGCTCATGTATGATCTAGTGATCTAGACCAGTGGTTCTCAACCTTTTATGGCCCGTGCCCCCCTTTGCCATATTTTCAGAACATCACCCCCCCCCCTTTCGTATTTCCTACCTAACACACCCCCCCCCCCCCCCCCCACACTGTATACATAATAATGGAAGCACATGCTACTAAAACAAGTCTAGACGTCCACATAAAATGTGATTTGTGGGTCTACTTACTTTATAAAATGAATTTTAGAAAGGTGAGACGTACAGAACCATAAAGTATGAAGGGAAAAACAAAATCAAGTAATCGGTTCTTGTATTAACGCAATCTTGAAATAATCCTCCCCCCCCCCCCATGGAAACCCTAAAATCCCCCCCTGGGGGGGGGGGAAGAGAATTATTCCCCACCGGATGAGAACCACTGATCTAGGCTGATGTGTGATCTAAGTTCATGATGATGTGACATATTTGTGAACCACAAGACAATACATACAGGAGAGAAACTTTACAAGTGTGATGATTGTAGTGCTTCTTTTACTCAGAAGACAGATGGATGATATGGGCTGATGTATAATCTAATCTGATGTATGCTCTAAGTTCATGATGATATAAGCTGATTTATGATGTAAGTTCATGATGACCTAAGCTGATGTATGATCTAAGTTCATGATGATCTAAGCTGATGTATGATCTAGGCTGATGTATGATCTAAGTTCATGATGATCTAAGCTGATGTATGAACTAGGCTGATGTATGATCTAACATGATTGTCATGATCAAGGGTTGACTAAAGCTCTTACTTTCATCACGGTTTTGACTGCATCCAGGAGAGAAAGACTTCTCCTAAACAGGACACTTGAGCTGAGACCGTGGTAGAAGTTAGATGGTTCAGACTCGTTGTGGGCAATGGCAACATTTATATTGCCGCCATCTGCATATATTTTAGTTACAGACGTTTTATAGTTATAAGAGTGATGGCGTGTGATGTGATTATGTTAAAGTTGTGTAAGTCGTATAATGAATAACAAGAAGCTTATTCGGTGAGAATGTAATTGTTAATCCAATGACAGGATAGACAACATGAAACTGCCCGGTGTGCTGTTAAGTTTTTTGTAATTAATGTGTCACTCTGTGATTCCAGAGTGATAGATGGAAGGTATGAGAGAGTTCAAAATATAATATTATAACCAGTCACTCAATGATAAACAGCCACTCAATAATAGTCAGCAATTCTGAGCCATGACACTGATGAATGATCTAAGCTCAGGTGTAATCTAGGCTGATCTGTGATCTAGGCTGTGCTAGGCTGGTGTATGATCTAAGTTCAGGTATGATCTAAGCTGATGAATGACCTAAGTTCATGATGATCTAAGCTGATGTATTATCTAAGCTGATGTGTGATCTAAGCTGATGTATGATCTAAGCTGATGTATGATCTAAGCTGATGTATGATCTAAGTTGATGTATGATATAGGCTTATGCATGATATAAGCTGATGCATGATCTAAGTTGATGTATGATCTAAGCTGATGTATGATCTAAGTTGATGTATGATATAGGCTTATGCATGATATAAGCTGATGTGTGATCTAAGCTGATGTATGATCTAAGCTGATGTATGATCTAAGCTGATGCATGATCTAAGTTGATGTATGATCTAAGTTGATGTATGATCTAAGTTGATGCATGATCTAAGTTGATGTATGATCTAAGTTGATGTATGATATAGGCTTATGCATGATATAAGCTGATGTATGATCTAAGCTGATGTATGATCTAAGTTGATGTATGATATAGGCTTATGCATGATATAAGCTGATGTATGATCTAAGTTGATGTATGATCTAAGTTGATGTATGATATAGGCTTATGCATGATATAAGCTGATGTATGATCTAAGCTGATGTATGATCTAAGTTGATGTATGATATAGGCTTATGCATGATATAAGCTGATGTGTGATCTAAGTTGATGTATGATCTAAGTTGATGTATGATATAGGCTTATGCATGATATAAGCTGATGTATGATCTAAGTTGATGTATGATCTAAGTTGATGTATGATATAGGCTGATGTATGATCTAAGCTGATGTATGATCTAAGTTGATGTATGATATAGGCTGATGTATGATCTAAGTTGATGTATGATCTAAGTTGATGTATGATCTAAGTTGATGTATGATATAGGCTGATGTATGATCTAAGCTGATGTGTGATCTAAGCTGATGTATGATCTAAGTTGATGTATGATATAGGCTTATGCATGATATAAGCTGATGTATGATCTAGGCTGATGTGTGATCTAAGCTGATGTATTATCTAGGCTGATGTGTGATCTAAGCTGATGTATGATCTAAGTTGATGTATGATCTAGGCTGATGTGTGATCTAAGCTGATGTATTATCTAGGCTGATGTGTGATCTAAGCTGATGTATGATCTAAGTTGATGTATGATATAGGCTTATGCATGATATAAGCTGATGTATGATCTAGGCTGATGTATGATGTAAGCTCAGGTATGATATAAGAGAGGTAAAGTGACTGCGTTTGTGTAGATTAACAGATTAATAGGTCATCATCATCAAGTGCCATGCCAGCTGGCGTAGGGGTTCATGGCTCTCCACAGATCTCGGTCTTTGGTGTTCTGGGTCAAATCTGCTGATGAAATCCCACCATGCCACTGTCTCAGTCCACCCAGCATGCAATCATAACAGTGTTTTTCAATTCCCCTCTTCTAACTACATGACCAAATAATGATGTTTGTCTCACTCTATTGGTTGTATATAATGTTCTAGTGGCATTAGTCATTACCAGGCAATCACTGTTAATTTACTCTGAAGATCCAACGTATTCACAATATTTGTCTCCTCATCCACATCTCTGTTGCTTCTAAGCAGTTCTGAACTTATTTATCCATGTTCTATGATTCACTGCCATATAGTAAGACAGGTCTTATATAACATTTCAGGACTCTCTTTTGGATATTCAATGATGGTGACTTATTGCCTCAGATACTTTTATTTTTTTTTAAATGGAGCTTAAATTTTTCAGCTTGTTTGAGTATTTCCCTTGTATTATTTCTTGGGTTGGTGTTATCTTTTTCTTTGATACAATCATTGTTTCTGTTTTCTTGATATTAAAGAAAAGTTCTTTTGTGCAGTCTCTATTACTACAGATATGTTGCATATTCAGCTATCATCACCGTGTCATTTTACATATCATAGATTGTTTACATTATAACCTCCAAATCATAATCCTGGCCCCTCTTTGATCTCTCTCATTATATTTTTTTATATAGATAAAGAGATTAGATCTGGTGACAAAACACCTCCTTGTCTAATTGCTGCAGCTTTTTTCCAGTAAATATGTTTTATTATTCCAAGATCTTTCCCATCGTTATTAATATCTTCTAACATTTTGATGCCGGTCTCTCTGGCCGAAAGGTTACACCACTTTCTCCGTAATCCCATTTATCACGCACAAGTCTCATAGCGGGCGAGAACTGGAAGCGGTTCTACCCCCGCTGGTGACTTGCGACATAACTGAGCCGGCCGCTTAGAAAGCAATGGCAAACTACTGAGCTTAATCTTGCCAAGAGATCAACAGACAGCTGAAAGATGCTGCTGTTGACAGCGATGTCCTGTAAAGGATATGCGAAAAAACAAAATTGTTTGATAATTTCATCACTTTATCAAATGCCTTGGTGTCATGGTTTGTCTTTCATTGCCATGAATGTTGAGTTGAGTTGAGCTAAGAACCGACATCACTACACTCAGGACATTCCCATGCGCGCTCCGTCCCTTGCTTCAACAGCCAGCAATGAGTCATACTACTAATCGTTCCCACAACTATCTGACTGAAAGTTCTTCAGGTCTTCCCTCTCAGTTTTGAGATTCCTCCAGAACCCCTGCCAATCCCTAGCAATCTCATTCTTTCTACAAACGGGTTCTCAATCTGTTCCCACCTCTTCTCCACCTGGTCCTACAAGTGCATAACTATCTCCCCCATGTCCATAGGTAATCCACCACCAAGAGGTGCATTCCCCGCCAGCCTATCAGCCTGTTCATTCCCCCGCATGGCCAGGGCAAAATATCCATACAATTCTCACAATCTGTGACCTCTGAAGCGACGTTAGCCATTCTACATGAAGCATTCCTTTCTCCACCTTACTAAGCATACTCTTTGAATCCGCAATGAATACAATGTGTGTTGCAGTAGTCTCCTCTAACGAATGGAATGCCACTGTTACTGCTTCCACTTCCATTCTCATGCTGGAGGTCGTAGTCTTATATGCCAGACTCTCCTTTTTCAAGACTCGTCCATTAGACTTTGCAATGAAACCCCAACCACTACGTCTGTTTCTCACCACTGATCCATCAGTGTAGATGACTATGTCACCTTGATGTGTGTTACTCAGGATCAGTTGTTGCACTTCAAACTCAGTGCGGCCCGCTGCCCATTCTCTGCACTTACGACCCAGTATCACTATTACATTGTGCCAGTCCTTCATGTCTTCTGGAACTTCAACCCACTCTTTCCCTTGATTGATGGTCTCTAGATCACACACCCAATGTATAGTTAGTTCTGCCTGTGCCATCCAGGACATGCCTCATCTTAGTCTATGACCCTTGACTATATCCATGGCTACATGCAGCGGGTGATCCCTATCTGCAGCAACTCTCGGGTACCATTTGGCCTGAAGGGCCCTATGCCTATCGTTCATTGTTAGTAGCGCCAGGATATGCCTCATGCATATAATTGGTGTGTCCTTTGTGCACTCCAGGATTACCCACATTGCAGCATTCTGTATGCGCTCCAACCTTTCAAGCTGGCTCTTTGATACTGTCATCAGCCCCAAACCATACTCAATGACAGAAATTATCAACTGCTGAAAAAGCCTGTAAAGCATCCTCTGCTCTATCCTGGTTGCTGCCATCGCCCTCAATGCATTAAGTCCCCTACCAGCCTTCACCACCAAAGTCTCCACATGATCCTTAAAAGACAAACACCTGTCAAAGATGATACCCAAGTACTTCAATTTACTCTCTCTACTAAGAGGATATCCATTTAATATAATACCTGGGATATCTGCCATGACGATCCGGTTATCCAGGGAGTACCACACAACCGATGCCCTGTCTAGGTTTATAACAGCCCCTGTGTCCCTGCATCAATCAGCCAGCCATCCTGTTTACTCCCACTTGTAAGTCTTTCGCCAAACTGGCCCTTTCTGTATACCAGCACGTAATCTGCAAATGTCAAGATTCTACCCACACCTGGTGTCTCAATAGCTACAATTTTGCTGGTTTAGACATTAAAGAGCACTGGGGACATGGCAGATCCCTGTGGCAACCCAGGTGTAATAGTACAGGGGTCAGAAGTCCAGGAACCCATGCGCAGTGCAACCTTATGCTCATAGAGGACTGTCGCAACCCATCTTCTTCTTCTTCTTCTTCGTTCATCCGGAGTTGTTTTTTTCGGATATGATTGCGTTGTGCCTGTTTACAGCAGAGCTGCGTTCTTGCGCCGTTAGGCCGACACATCCGACTTCTGCGGGCATTTGTTGACCGGGTTAACCTTCCTGGGGGTTTCTTAGGACGTTTGACTCTCACTGTTGTGGTGTTATCCCCCATCCCAGCTGGTCCATATAGAACAGCCAAAGATCCTGGTCAGCCCTCAAGGGAAGGCAGGGGCAGACCATGGGCATTCCCCGCCATCCAAGGAGGCTTCCATACTTGCAGAGCCGATACATAGCGCTCTGGTACTGGGCTCACCCAAGGAATCGTCACGTCCTGCACATGGCTGCTTAGCCTCACTTCTGTATATTGGGCCTTCCGTTCACCATAGGCTGTTCTTCCGGAAACCAGAAGTATGCAGTCTGCAGATGACATCCACACGGTGAGCTTTCGATTCGGACTTTCCACGTAATGGATTTGCTATCCAAGCAATATTCCATTTCATGCCACTAGGACACTTTTCCACCTTTTATGAAGCCCACACAATGGGCTTTTGATTCGGACTTTCCACGTAATGGATTTGCTATCCAAGCAATATTCCATTTCGTGCCACTAGAACACTTTTCCACCTTTTATGAAGCCCACACAGCAAGCTTTCGATTTGGACTTTCCACATAATGGATTTGCTATCCAAGCAATATTCCATTTCATGCCTCTGGGCCTTCATGCACCTTTAAATGTCAACCTGTATGCAGTTAAAGTAAGCTGCGGTCAACTTGAGCTTGTTGATATCTCCATAGAGCTTGTCCTCAAATGAAGCAGGTGTGGGCCAAAATATCTTTCTCTGTTCTGCATACGTTGGGCAATCCTGCAGCAAATGTTTTGCTGTCATTTTTCCAGTTCTACAATTACATTCATCGGTATCTCCTATCTTTAGTTTATTGAACAAGTGGTATTTCAGCCTGTTATGTCCTGTGCGGAGTCTGAAGATTGCTACTTGTTCTCTTCGGTCGAGTTTGTAATATGCATCATCCTTCTGATGGCCTGGATGCTCTGATTCCCATTTGGTTCTATAAGTGCTTTTTATCGACCTCTTTGCCTCATTATAGGTTATGTCTATGTCAGGCTGTGGTAGTCGTCCGCCTTCTTTTGCCAGTCTGTCAGCCTCTTCGTTTCCAGGTATACTGCAATGTGATGGGATCCACTGTATTACAACTTTTTTGGATTTCTGGCATAGACCATGGAGTGCTGCTCTTAGGTCATTTAGTTCTGTGCTGTTATTGCTCTTCAGTATTGAGACAACTGACTTTGCATCTGTGAAGATAGCTATTTGCTTCTCTTTATTTTCCTCCATCAGGAGCATTTCTGCTGCAGTTTTCAAAGCCTCTACCTCCGCTTTGAAGTTACTTGAAAATTTTCCAGTTGCCATTGAATGTGTTTTTTTCACTCCATTTTTTAAATTTAGGAGAATTCCTCCTCCTCCATTCTCTATTGAATTTTTGGCTGATCCATCTGTATATGCATGGGTCCAATTCCTGCTTGGGTAATGTTCTTTTATGTAGTTTAGGGTTATTTCTCTTCTTTCGGTGTCCTTGGTATTTGGTCAATAGCTCTTAACCTACTCCTCTGTGCCTTGACTCCACAGCACAGGGGAAGGTGACCACCAGTAGTCATGGGTGGACCCCCTCGAGGCAGGGGGCCCGGCACTATCACCGCCTGATGGGACTTCACGGGATTAGCACCATAACGATTAATTTTCATCTGTGGCATCATGAAATGGTAAAGTTACGTTGCACTTCTTTGTCAAGCTTGTGGCTCAGTACATCCGATTTTGACAAGCACTTTTCGGGATGCTTTCCCTAGCCTTTGACTGTCCCCAGTCTACCTACAAGGCAGCAGGTTTGTGCGTCACTTCGTCTGGTCCCTCTCCCTTGACCTGTCCGACATGGGTGACCCTACCAGTAGCAGTGCTACCGTCGGCATAGCTCTTGGGGTCATTGGAACGCGCAAGCCCCTCTACCTCGTCAAGGTGGACGCACGGCAGAGGGGGCAACCCATCTATCAAGGCAGACTTCGATGTCCAACAGTGTGTATATCAATCGATCATACCTGACCCTGTTATACGCATCCTCTAGGTCAAGAGCTACCGCCACTGTCCCTTGTTTATCCTGGAAGCCCTCGTAGACATCAAATGCAAAAGTTGCAGCATTGGCCCAGGTGTCCTTCCCACGCCAGTAACTCCCGAGCCCTCTGGGAAGCAGATTACGACTTTCCAAATATCGCTGGAGCCTGCGTGCTACTATCTTTTCGAGGAGTTTGCCATACATGTTTTGCAGGGTTATGATTCGGTATCCATTAAGTCTGGAGTGATCCTTACCTGGCTTTGGGAGAGGGACCAGGTAGCTGTGCATCCAATCGTGGGGTATTTCCGTCGTAGTGATGCTTAGGTTGACAAAGTCCCCATCATTAACGTTGTTCTCATAATTTTGAGTAGATGCTTGCTGACATGGGTTATGAGGTTGACTGTACAAAATATCATATGCAATAGCTACTGGTCTTTTTATTAGAGCTAGGACAAGAGAGTGCCCTGCTCTGCTCAACTGCAGGGTTGTGCACTGATCCTGTTGGATACTTGGTCACACCTATGACCTTATTTTTCTCAGTGTCTGGGTAGATTTACATTGTGCTATTGTGTTGATTTTGATGGTATAATTCTTTGACAATTCAGAAAGCAATGGCAAACTTCTAAATGTAGAATTATCTAGTAAATCACAAACAGCCAATAAATGCTGGGGTTGACTGCAACATCCTGTAAATAATATCTACTAACTGTTAAGTTATATTGAACTTAATCTTACCTTGACCTACGCAGACTTCAGGTGGTTCTATCTTGACACTTGATACAAGTTTATGCTCCATCTTATGTCTACAGTCAGTCTGAAAGGATTTGTAAGTTACATTTGTATGCAAACACAAACTATATAAATGAATTTGATATTTTGTTTTTCAGACACATTAAAGTTTAAGCAATACTTATAACTGCAGCCATTCTTTGTTGTACCTTCCCCCTCCCTCATTACATCCAATAATGAGTCTTCAATTGAAGAGAAAAACAAGAAAATCTTGTCATCAATGTTACCTTTAAACTGTTGCTTAGGAGCAAGAATTTTACTTTGTTAGCTTCTAACATGAAACTTGTGAGCATGCCTACATTTAACAATTAGGTACATTTGATCCCAATATTGTCTGCTTGTGCATTGAAGCTCGATGATCCGGACTTCGTTCATGACATTGCCTTCTTGTCCCTCACACTGAAATGAGATGCAAGATTTAGCTAAACACATTGGATAGGAGGTCACAACAATTAAGTCTAAAACTTCATAGGGAAAGATACGGATAATGAAAATAAATCAAGCAAATGATAACCTGATCTTCCTTGGTGAAACATCACTTCAAGGGACAAAATTATACACCTATTTAGGTAACAATGTAGACACAGATGGGTCAACATATAAAGATATTAAAATAAGAATGCAAAAGGCAAGAGGACTTTCATAGCAACTGGACATTTGTGGAAGTCCAAATAAATTAAACAACAGATTGTTCAACTAAAACATTAAAACAGTACTAATGTATGGATCAGAAACACAGAGAATGACATACAATGATTATTACTCAACTACAAACATTCATTAATTGTTGACTGTGGGCAAAATGGTGGACTAAAATGGTATGAAAGAATCACCAGTGTGGAACTCCTGGCGAGAACTAAACAAATACAAATACATCAAGAAGGAATAAAAAGACACTGTACTGCATATGACATACTCTGAGAACACCTGAGAATTGTACCAAGTAAAAAACCTTTGTCCAGAATTGACAGCACAAATGAAATAAAGGAAGACCTAAAACCACAAGGAGAAGTGAGTTAGAGACAGAAATGAATAATATCAGTGTCAACAACCTGGATTTATACAGGCATGCGGGTATACTTCATTTGTACCACACGATCTCAAACTCGTTTGTGTACAAAGGGAAAACATCATTTATTGTGCAATGGATACAGTCTGCTCCTCGAGCACACATCGGTTAACATTCATTATGTGCATACATTTGTCTAACATCATGACAATCTAATATTTCTAAATACACTCTCCTAAGATTCTAACACGCTCCTATTTCACTATATCTAACTGTGTCCTGTTAACTACACAGCGGTCAGGTTAGACACATAGGTCTTGTCGCTCCAACTGTCAAGTCCGGTCTGCCTAAGTTTACAGCTCTGTCCACTTGCTGGCCCGTGAACTACCGTGCGGGCAGCAGTGCTGCGTGCCGCGTCACTCAGCACGCAGTTCAGTAGTCCGTTACTTGTTATATTCTAGCTATACTAGAGTTCAGCCTGTTTACGGGTACTTCCCATGGTTAACGTATTCTGCTCTAACTTGGGAGTAAATCCCTGTCATGTCCTAGTATGTCCTAATTAGAACTGTTTAGAGTTCTATCTCCTTCTACTGTCCCTTTTCTATCTATTCCCTGGTAAGGGATCTTATCTATATCCTGTCTTAGTCTTTTTTCCTTACTTCTGTCCTTATACTACTTCTGTCAGCTCTTTGACAATCAGGAGGACATGGGTAGCTGTATAAATTAGCAAAAGATAGAATGGTTTGGACTGAATTGATTGACGGCCAATATAAAATGGGGGATAAAGTGAAAAAGTAAAAGATTTTGATAAAGTTCAATGTGGCAAGTCCCTAAGTATCATACAATATATCAGGCCAGAGGTATTTAATATTTGGCCCCTGCCAAAAAAGGCTTCCTATCTAGGTCTATGTCCACAGATTCCCACATTCTTTCGACAAAAGTCGACCAACTGGCAGAAGCATTTATTTGTAAATTGTGCAGCTGAAGAACACAATTCACTCACAATCAAATAATAATATATCCATTATAACTGACTTAGAGTCTTGAATGAAGTACCATTGGATTTAATTATGTCAGTTCTATCCAACTTATTTTTATTGGTTGTTTTGTCTCCCTCCAATTTTTTTTCCTCAAACAATTAGGGAAGTGTCATGAAACTTCTAAAGACATTTGATGGGAGGTCACAACAACTAGGTCTAAAATTCATAGGTAAAAGTTGAAGATAATAAGAATAAACATAGCAAATGATAACTTGATCACTCTTAGTGAATAATAACAGATAAGAGAAGTAAAAAGATTTGTCTAATCTCACTTTAAGAAGTGGAATCATATGTATATTTATGTACCAATGTAGACAAAGAAGGGCGAACATATTTTATTTTTATTTTGTATGTTGCTTATCCCTTACAGGACGTCGTAGTCAACACCAGCACTTTTCAGCTGTTGTTGATGTACTAGGCAAGTTTTACGTTCATAGTTTGCCTTTGCTCTCTGAACGACCGGCTCACATACCCCAGCGCGGCGCGATCCGCTGCGAAATCTCACACAGCCGTTTTCCCCACGTGGATATACGGGATTACAAACAACGTTGTTAACTCTTTGGCCAGGGTGACCGGCGGGGAAAATATAGAGATATTAAAATAAGCATATAAAAGGAGCTTCCATAGTGCTAAAATGTTTTAAAACTCTAACATTAAATCATAACTGGTGTATGTATCAGAAACATGGAGAATGCCTAAACCAATCATTAATGGACTACAGACATTCATTCACTGGTGCCTGTGTAGCATACAAGGACTAAAGTGGTATGACATAATCACCATGTGGAGTTAGTTTAAAAAAAAAAAAGCTAAAATACAAGTGAATCAAGATGTGAGGAAAAGACATTAATGCTAGGTAGGACACAGACTGAGAAAACCTGAAAATAGTATCAAGTATAACGAGACAATCTATTGCATTATCCATCATCATCTTCATGTGCCATGCTGGTAAGCATAGGTGGTCATGTTTTGCCATCTCACTCGATCAACAGAGTTCAGTGGATCAACTCAGTGCTCTTGTCTCAACCACACAATGTGGCCAAGCCATCCAGGTATTTACTTATTTGCCCTCCCCTTGTTCTCTTCCCCTCGATCTTGCCAGTTGTCACCAAGTTCTCCAATTTATTTCTTCTCATAACATGACCAAAAAATTTTGACTGTCTACATCTAATTTTTCTAATCAGTTTACGGTTTTCATTTGTTTCTTGTAGGACTTGGTCATTGGTTTTTCTGATTGTCCATGGTATTCTTTACATTTTCCTTAGAAACCACATTTCCAGAGCCATCAGATAATTTTCAGATTGTCTGCTCATTGTCCACACTTCACATCCATACAAAAGCACAGGTTCTATGCAGCACATCAACACTCTTTTTCTCGTTGCAAATGACATCTTTTTATTGGTCAGTATGTTTTTCATCTTGCAAAAGGCTGCCTTCACCATGAGGATTCTTGTTCTAATCTCTTCAAGGCATCTCCCATCAGATGTTATGACTGTTCTGAGATAATTGTACTGATTCACTTGTTTAAGAATATTCCCATATACTTGTATATTACACTGGTATTTTGTTTCTCCTGGTGACGACCATAATCTGTGTCTTTTTACAATTTAATTCCAACCCAAGTTGTTCACTGTCTGCAACAATTGCATCCACCAAATGTTGCAGATCCTGCTCATTGTCTGCAATCAATACTGTATCATTCGCATATCTATTGTTATTGATGATTCCTTTCATATCGTCAACATTTCTGAAAATATTTTCACTGTACAGGGAAAAAAGATAGACATTACACATCCCTGTCTCACACCTCTCTTAATAGGCTGATATTGACCTACTTCATTATCAATCTGTATGGCAGCTTGTTGTTTCCAATATATGTTTTCACAAGTCTAAGGTCTTTCCCATCAATTTGTAGATCTGCAAGCATCTTTATCATGTTGACATGTCTTACTTTATCAAAAGCCTTTGTTTAGTCAATAAAGCAAAGATGTATTTGTTTACTTCTATAGAATGTTCAATTAATGTTCTCAGCATATCCACAGCGTTTACTGTACCCATGCCTTCTACAAACCCACATTGTTATTCAATTGTTTTGGGTTGTATTTTCTTCCTAACTCTTTGCATGATAATTCTCAGCAAAATCTTCATGATGTGACTCATTATACTAATTGTTCGATGTTGATCACATTCTAAGACTCCTGATTTCTTCAGGATTGCAATAAATATACAATTACATAATTCAGGAGATATATCTCCAGTATCATATATTGTGTTAAGAAGTCTGGTGACTTGGTCTATTCCATATTCTTCTAAGGCAGTGATAATTTCTGTTGAGATGTTGTCTGGACCTGGGGCCAGATTTCATATGGTTAAGAGCATTCTGAACTTCTATCTTCAAGATTGATGGGCCTTCATTATTATTCTGAATATCATATTATTCTTCTCTTGTATCATCATTAAGGTTTTTCACATAATCAGAACATGTATGTAAAATCTCATGTTTTTCTATTATGATTTTTCCATCTTTTGTTTTCAGCAGTCTGTTGATGTGGGTGTTCTTTTATTAGTAAGCTCCTGAATTGTTTTGTGCATCAATGTGATAATTTTACTGTAGTGTTGTTGTTGTGTTTTTTTTTTCAAATTCTATGCTATTTTATATTTTCAAGCCATGCTTCTTTTGCTCCTTTACACTATGTTCTGACTTTCCTGTGAATCTCTTCATATTTGTCAGGATTATATTTGTTGTGTCTTCTTGTTTCCATTAGCATGGCCCTAATAAGCATAAAGTTCCTTGCGACATCCAGTTTATGCCTCGCATTACCCATGTTTGTTTCTGATTGGATGTATTCAGAAATAACCAGTTAAACTTCATGGGAAACCATTCTAAAATTTGCATAAATGGTCTGTCTGTTAAGTCTGCAAAACTTTCTCGCCAGACGTTATTTCTCCGTTGAGTTAATTTCGATAGTCGATGCTCTGTAAGCTCATTTTTCTTATAACTCATGTATTGTAAATAAAAGTAGACTTATTATTGCATTTTTGGATTCTCCATTCAATTTCTCATATATATGAAGAGTTTCAACATTGCTCGCTTCAGCCTTTGTTAGGAACATTTTTTTTTAGTATAGCCAGTATAGTCTAAGATTAGTGCAGCATAGCCAGTCAGATTGAGAATGAAATTGAAATAACGCATCCATTTCGCAAAGTTCTATCTATGGCGACACCCACGCTATAGTATTTATTACAGCTTTGTTTATTTTATAATTTGAACCATCAGTTTAATTACTAAACTTAAGCAGAATAGAAGTTTAATTGATAGAATGTTTAGCATAACAATGAGATATTAGCATTGCGTAGTATAGCAGAGCGGACTCCTTTTTATTTTATAATTAGAACTGGCAATTTAACTACTAAAATTAAACATAATACAAGTTTCATTTGTAGCAGTAATTTATCCATGTACTTGTATAATTTGTCACCCTTTGACATGACTGAAAATAATTTTGAAAGCCAGTTTTCAGACCCATCTGTTGTAAACCTGTAAGGAGTACTGTTTTTCTTAGCAGCGCACCAGTACATAATTTAGATTTAACCCTTTACAAGGCAGAACGTCCATTTGCGGCCGGCGGCATAAACGAGCAGATCGGCCGTTTGCGTCCGATACTATTATGCATTGTAAAAACGCGATCTCTTGGCTTTCCGCCACTTCCGACGGCTACTTTCGCTTTTGCCGATAGCTTGACAACGTGGCCGCCATTTGTAAGCGCCCACTATGAATTTGAATGGACTTTTACGGACTTTTTTTGATAGTTTTCGGGATTTTTACGCTTAGTTTTTCAAACTGGATTTCGGCGATTCTTCAAGTGATAGCTGAGATTTCGCTAGGTTCAATTTAAGTAACATTAAAGGGCACGAAGTTGACTATTAATCGGAGCTAGATATCAGTGAAAAGCGTTACTTTGCATTAGCAGTCGTGAGTCGGACTTTAAAGAAAGTAATTATGATTCTGAAAATGTGTTTGTAAATTGCCGTATAGGTGACGGAAAATCACAAACACTATGGTGTATTTCGTAAATATTTGTGTTCAAATATATATTACCGACATCAATCACATGAGTAACGTATTCTGCATGCTTTTCCCTTCATTGTGTTGTTTATTTTACTAAAATCGGTTGACTAACATCTTATTTGTGATGTTTTTTAATAAAATACTGTGAAATAAGTTATTGTTTTTTAAAATGTTAGTATTTAATTATTAATTGCCCACTTTTAGATACAGAATAGTGTAATTATTGAGCAGAAGTAGAAATCAATTATTAGCAAATATTTAATTAATTAATATTGTTATTTTTTATTATTTAATATTTTAATAATTAATTAACTGCTGCTTAATTTATGCAGCAGTTAAAAACTTATTTACTTACATTAATGCATATTTAATCAACAAAAGAAAGCTGTTGCAATGCAGTGGGTACTTTACGACAATGTGAGTACATTTTCATGAATTGTTCTTTCACTAACGACGAACATTTCACATGACATTTAATTAATATAAATGGGCAGCTATTTTTACTATTAATTAGGTCTCAGCACATACTATCGAAAAGTTTTAAAAGTCAAATGTATTTTTCTCTGAGACACAGAGACTCTCGTCCTTTGTGCGATGCTTTTGGCAGGCCGCCCTGTGGAAAGAGACTGAGCCATACTGGGGAAAGCCCAGTGCAATGAAGTCGATCCTCTCAATCCTCTCGACATTCTATAGAAAGAGAAATGTGACCTTTACTTTCCTGTTACCAAAACGCATAATAAAATATACACGTTACAAGGTTTGATAGCAATGCAACAGACTTTTAGTGAATAATAAACAATTGGCAGCCATTTTTAATTGTTAATTAGGTCACAGCACATCCTATTGAAAAACAGATAATATGTCAAGTTAGGCCTTGCCACCCCGGATGCAATGATATATATGGTACTACGTTGTCCGTTTAAAAATAAACAAGCCACAGTAATAGAAGGCAGAATGTCTCAGCTTCCAATTTATTGAGCCGTGATAAGATCTCCCCCATTACACTTCCTGGTTTTAAATTACGACACAAGAATATTCATAACTCCGCTTAGAATTAACGTAAACTCTACGTTGAGATACCGTTGGATTCGTCTTGTCAAACTGTATCCAACTGTTATGATGTCATAAATAGAAACCTCATTTTATAATATTCTCTGTATATTCTGCTACTACCTACTAAGTACTAGTTTTAGTACTACTGAGTCTACTGTGAAGCCGTGAAAGTGAACCGAGCTCGGAATCGAAAACACAACTTTCGGAACGCGAGGCAGGCTGCTTGGCCACCGAACACCCCCCCCCCCCCCCCCCCGTGAGATACTATGACGATATTCAACACCATTAAACAGCAAATGAATGATGTAGTACTAGTACTAGTAGTTAGTAAAATATTCAACCAGCCATTACCATTTAACATTCAACGTACACATGCCGCCATGTTTCCAACATCTGCCGAAGTTAGAACAAAAAGTTATCAATACTCTCAAATGGTCAATAGCATTGCCGAAACAATAATATTAATAACAATCAAAAATAATGATAATAATAATAATAAATTTGCAGGCATGTATTGGCACTCAAAAAAAAATACAGCACAAATTCGAATTAGCTTGTTTGTCGTAGTTTCTTCTTCTGCTGCGTTCATCCAGTTTTTTTTTTTTCGAATGTGATTGCGTTGTGCCTATTTACAGCAAAGCTGCGTTCTTGCGCCGTTAGGCCGACACATCCGACTTCTGCGGGAATTTGTTGACCGGGTTAACCATCCCGGGGGTTTGTCGTAGTTTGAGAATTTACTTTCCATGCTGTTTCAATGTTCTCTAAACATTAATATTTATGTGTGTTACGTGAACACGCTCACGCCATCACATTCACAATGGCACAAACAAGCATGCATTTGAATAACTATAGAATGCACGATTTATTGCCTGGTATATAATTTCGCTGCATCTCATCAGGTACATACTGATTACTGCAGACATCATACAATATAAAGTAAAGTAATTAGATAAATTATTCATGCTGAAATATACATATATGCTTACGGTTGCCGGGGCCCGCACGAGGAACAAAGAATAGTAACACTGTTGCATACCATGCACGTCGTAAGAGGCGACTAAGGAGGCTATGGTCCCGTCGCCCTGCTACTGAGTGAGTGCGTGGCGCGACACTGTGAGCTGTGAATTTCGCGTGGAGTGCTTTTACATCTGTTCGCAGTTTGTAGCGTGAACTGCAAGTTCGGAACGATGGCGGCCGGCTGTTGCTGGATTAACTGGTTTGCCTTTTCGGTTCACGAGTGCATTTTTCAGGAGACTCCTGGGAGTCGTCGCTGGAGCTACGGAGTTCGTGCTTTGTGCGGCGCTTTCGGCGGGTTGCCCTGCGAAAAGAGACCGAGCCATATGGGATAAAACCCGGGTCAATGAAGTCTTTCTGGTGACTGCCGTTTCCATCGACAATGAACTGTATTTCTCGTGGAGGACTTTTGTGTTGCCATTCTGGCGGCGGCGTTATGCACAGTGTACCTGTGCGGGCTGTTGGCTTGCCGATACTCCTGTCTATTCCATTGTTCACATAGGGCAGTGAGGAGCATGTTGTGTGATATTCACTGGCACAGGAGCGGAGCATAATGGGGACGACCCGTTTCCGTGAAGTTTGAATCGCGACTAACTAACTAACTAACTACGCATGCATTTGCTGTTTAAAATGTCAGATTACATCATTTTTTTTTTCGCGTGAGAAATCTTCGTCTTCTTCATGCGCATTCGAATGTCAAACTTGAATTTATTTAAAGACAACAGCAGTCATCTTGAGAGGTTTTGAAGTCTCACAGTGTGTCCTTAAATGGAACTTGGCCAAAGCCATTTGTCGGACTCACAGAGCATGCTGAGCAGGGTGAGGATAGGTATGAGGTATGCTTCGTGCAGAGTGTAATGCGTCAATTAAAAAATATAAGATAGGACGTATAGTTGTATCAACACCCCCCCCCCCCCCCTCCTTTTCTACCCAGACATCCTGTTGGATTGGGAAATGAACAAGCGGACAAATTTGTTGAATCTGCACCTCGGGGGAGGGACATTGGTGCACGAAAAAGCAGATGTGGTCAGGGCCCTTTGGGATTGGTTACTTATATAGTGTGAAAGAACAGATACATGACCATTGCCTGAAGAGAATGGCGCTACAGGACGTGGTCAGAGGATATGGCCGATATTCAGTTCTCCAAGGAAAAACCCGACGGACACTTGGTTCTTGACCCAACTCAGCTAAACATCGTCTTCGTTTCTGTTTCGAAGAAACTACGCCACACATAATTAAATAAATTATGCATTTCCGTCCGACATTGGAATGCATCTGTGTAAGATTTACTTGCTCTAGACAGATTCCATCCAAGGTAACAGGGCTCTGTCTACTCATTATGTTTTTGTTTTTTTCCCGCTCGCTTTGAACTTAAGCGTAGTCCATACATACAACTTCTTGTAGCACTGGACTGAATTTTGCATGTGGATTAGCTTTCATTACTACCAGTGTCCATCGCTATCAGACGAACCCACTCTGACTTCAGAGGTACTTGTAATTTACGTACCCAAGTGAAGGAAGAGAATTCCACGTTTTAGTCCAATTGTCTAGTGTAGGGGTTGAACCCCTACCTCGACATCAGCAAACTGAATGTTTAAGAACGCGTGTTCTTATCCATTCGGCCATGATGACCTCTACTCGTAGTTCTATAACTGCTGCTAACAAATCTGATGGCCTCAGCATAAGTTATGTCTAAATCAGGCTGAGGTGGTCGTCCACCTTCCTTTACCAATTGTCAGACTATTCGCTTCCACGTGTTAGGAGGCCAAACAGTCAGTGCCTGGGAATTCATAGCAATGACCAATAGCCAATGTTTAGTAAAGGAGAGCTTGATATATGATACCACAACCTCAAGTCTGAGAATGGAAGTGGAGGCGGTTACTGCAGCTAGCCACTGGTTGGAGAACAAACTGTATACGCTTTGATGACCCAGCAGCTTGCCTTGTTCCAGACGCATTGTTGTTACATTTTCTCTGGAGTAAACTAAGCAGACCAAGAGAGGTACAAGATTACTCAGATTATCAAATACTGAAAATTTACAAGTGTGTCATTTCTTCTTCTCCTGCGTTCATCCGGAGTATTTTTCGGATGTGATTGCGTTGTGCCTGTTTACAGCAGAGCTGCGTTCTTGCGCCTTTAGGCTGACACATCCGACTTCTGCGGGCATTTGTTGACCGGGTTAACCTTCCCGGGTGTGTCATTTTATAAGCTTCTTTTATAAGGTTGACTTTGGAGACCAGGTCAATTAAAATAATGCACTTATGTGTATTGATTGATTGATTGATTTAGGAATCGACATCACAGCATTCAGGACATTCCCATAAGCGCTCCGTCCCCATCCTCAGCAGCCAGCGAAGAGTTCCAACACTAATAGTTCCAGTAGCAATCTGATTATATGTCCGTCTCGCCTTTCCTCCGAGCGCCGAGCGTCGGCCAGATCCTCTCGTCACACCTCGTTGTCTCATTCTTACCAGACCATGGTGCTCCATCTGCTCCTCCGAGGTGTACACGTGCTCCCACAAGGCCGCAACCACGTCTGCCCTGTCATGCATCAATCATCATCATCATCTTCCACTTCTGCCGTCAAGCGTCGCGGGGAGGAATAATTTGCGTTCCAGCGCCCGGTGGACGGCACTGGATAGTGTCATTCCGTGTGGTTGTACAATGTCTCTGATGTCGTCAATCCATTTTCTTCTTGGACGTCCTCGTGGTCTCGTCGCAGATGATCTTTGATGTAAGGCCAGTGATGGTAGTTGCTGATGTTGCATTCTAACAACATGGCCAAACCACTTGATCTTCTGTCTTTCAATAAATGTTGCACAAGGTGTTGATCCCACAGTCTGTCTGATAGTAGCATTTCTTACTCGGTCTCGGATTGTTAAGTTGGCAGCTCTCCTCAGGCATCTCATGCATCAATACTCCACCAAATTTTGCAGAGCCAGCCAATCTGTACTTATGTGTATCCAAATACCCAACAGATGAAACTAACTATTCAAAGAATATTATCCTGCATCAAATCAATAACATTACAAATTGTGTATGTCAAAGAAGAAAGTCCCTTGCTATAACCTACACCACAGTAAGTGAATCAAAGACGCTTTAAGTTGGCAACTGGTCACAAAGCCATTCAGTTTTAGCATAATCAACAACGGACAAAATAAGAAGAACAAGCATAATCAAACAACTTTGTTTAATTTGCAAATATCAATAATTCGATTAATTGTAATGTTATTCATAATGGTGTATTACATGCATGTCTGTTACAAAGAATAATAATTTCTAGTTTATTAGACACAAGAGCACGCAACTCGGAATATTCCATCGCAAAGTTGTTGGTTTTTTTTTTTGTTTTTTTTTAATCGCATATCCTTTACAGGACATCGCTGTCAATAGCAGCATCTTTCAGCTGATTGTTGATTTCTTGGCAAGATTACGCTCAGAAGTTTGCCATTCCTTTCTGAGCGACCGGCTCACATACCCCATGTTACCGGCGAGGTAATAACTGCTACAAATTCTTGCGCACGTCACATTACGAGAGTATACGGGATTGCGGAGAAAGTCGTGTAACCCTATACCAGAGAGACCGGCGTCACAAAGTTAGCTAAACAAATTAACCCAGTGAATTGTGAAATATGATAATTAAACTATGATTTTACACCAGAAAAGAGCGCAAAAGCAAAGCAAACAAATGTTACACTTATTCATGAAACCCCTGGACAGCTCAGTCTGCATCATTGTTTCCCTGTCAGACTGTGGCTGTAACAGTACTAACAGTTGCCAAAGTACATGTGATAGACTAGTGTGGCAATATTATTTTGTGTTGGCTTCTTATCAATTGTGACTTTTTTTTTTTGCATATCCCTTACATGACGTTGCAGTCAACACCAGCATTTTTCAGCTGCTGTTGATGTACTAGGCAAGTTTTTATGTTCAGTAGTTTGCCATTGCTTTCTGAACGACCGGCTCACATACCCCCGTAAGTTACAAGCGCGACACAATCCGCTGCAGTCTCATGCAGCTGTTTCCCCCACGTGAATATACGGGAGACCAGATCAGTTGTGATAGTCATCATTATTTGTAAATGTACACCCTGAAATTATGGGCACACGTACACAATTGTATATACATGACTGACTGGCAATTTGTCTTGACGATAGTTTTTTCAAATGGAGTTATCTCTCCATAAAATAAAGCCTGGGCTGAATTTAGAGACCATGTGTTGCCCATACAGCATGATCCCTCTCTCGGCTTGCCTAGTTTACTCCAGAAGAAAGGTAACACCATTACGTCTGGAACAAGACAAGCTGCCGGATAGGTAAAGCAATGCCCTAACTGTCCGCCTGCCAGAGCTTCCATCCTAAACTAGATGCCGACCAAGGCTTAGGGCTTGGTCTGCCATGCCATTTAGTCTTTAGGTTGCATTTCCTTGCACTAGGGTAAGGTTTGTACCCTCTCAATTGCACTCCTCCATCCGAAGCTGTTGGCACAATGTGTGGTGTCGGGTTTGGTGAGTGCCGCCCAACATTCAGTATTAACAGAAAACAGGTAGTACTGTCTACTGTCATACAATATCTGACTAAGACCTGACATAAGGTTTATACATAGTATGTAATATATACACTATGCAGAAATGATTTACAATGGCTGTTAGGGCAGAGAAGACTGGCCAAGCAAACATAGTTGGCTACCATCACCTTCATCGAGTTATCTACCAGAGAAATTTTGGAACATGCTTTGTGGCTGTTCCTGTCAAGATCACTGTTATAGCTTGTTCACTGTGATACCCCATCATTAGAGACTAACGTGTGTTGAGTAAAGAGAAACAACAACCATAAACATCACATCTGTGAAAGTCAATGACTACCTCTCACACCATGAGGTGTACTGGTTATATGGTGCTAGCCCCATATTTTTAGACCAATTGACATTCGATGGGTGATATGTTGATTTGTTATAATTTTGGAGTATTCTAGAGCTTAAGTTTGAATTAAACAGAAATCAAAATTAATCTATTTCTAAAGTTTAAACATCGAAGCCACAAACAATATGTTGTCCAATTCATTGTAATATCGATTATAAAATAATATTGTAATAATATTATTGTAATATCCATTGATGTCACATGCTTTAGTTTAAGATCGATAGTATCCAGTAGTTTGACCAGTTCAAATGAATCTTTTAATATTAAGGGGTTTGATTGAATGTCGCACTGGTTTAGCAGTTTCTGCAAGCCATTTCACCATCCTGTGTTAGACAAGAGTTGGGTATAGATTAAATCAGTCTCAAAGGTTGCCCAGGCCTGTGCAGTTTAGGAAGGCCATAAATCTGGGTGTTTGTGAGCTTGTGGAATCACTAACTGTGCAGTCACCTCACTGATGAATTTACTATCTAAAAGTGATTGAATCTTCTTCCTCACTTTCGCATCCAATTCCTCAGGGTTGCAGGCTTTAGGATCTAAGTGAAATTCGGTTGGATGCAATAAAATGTCTTCTATTTTGTTGAAAGCAGCAACAATATGATTCCTGAAATGGTTGTTGTAAATGGCCAGAGTAACTTAACAATTATTGCCTGGAAGAGGTGAATGAAAGTAGTACATTATATACAACTATCAGAAAGAGACAATAGCATTTTTAGTATTGTGATGAGAAGTGAAGCATGGGAAAGCATTGTGACAACTGGAAAGATCAGTGGGAAAAGAGACATGGGCTGACAGAGAGAGATGATGCTGGATGGACTGTACGGTGACATTGAGAAATATACCAGCAGAGTAGATCCTGAATAGGGAGTAAGTCTTGAGGAGATACATGAACACCTATGCTAGTTGACAGGGAAAATGATGATGATGCGATCTCTTAAGGTTTTTCAGATTGCCAATATCAGTAAAAGAAGCACAACAATCATCACACTTGTAAGGTTTCTCTCCTGTATGCACTCTCTTGTGATTCATGTTCTTTTGGCACTCTAGATGGTCATCTTGAATCAAAAGACCATCCCATTCATTACATTTGTTTGACATCCCTTCACTATGTGTTCTCTTATATCTGTCTACACAAACATTTGGACTAGAAATATCAAACAAGTCTCCTGTGTGAATTCTTTGAGAGCTATAACTGACATAATCAAACATGTCATCACGAGAATTTTCAAAGCTCTGTGTATGTTTTTCTTGTGTTTCCTTATTTTGCTGCTGACAATCCTCAATAGTCAGAGGTAGTTCATTGTTCGTATCAATCACAGAAGACACATTTTCTGACATTTCTGTATGTGTTCTCTTATGTTTCATCTCTTGTGGTATTTTTCTTCTTCTTCTTCTTTCATTCGCTTGAAATATGTCTATAACTGCAGTGCTGTCTCTTGTATGAATTGAACTGTCTTTTTCAGTTCACACAGCGGTCCATAGAGTTTATCTTCCACTGTCGTCTCTCTAGGCCAGAAGGTTTGCCTAGATATGTTATATTTTTGGCAATCTTGGAGTATGTGCTCTGCTGTCTGCGACGCCAATCCACATGTACACATGGCTGTTTCACCAATCTTGAATTTTGTATACATGTGGTTGCGTAATCTATTGTGCCCTGTTCTGAGGCACAGAATAATGACTTGTTCTGGTCTATCCATAACGTGGTAGTCATCTTGAGCAGGTTTTGGTGGCTTTCTGACTGATTTGATCATTCTTTTATTTTGGTGGTATGTTACAGGCACATCAGGCTGTTCTTCTTTGGCTCCTTCCTTAGCCAATTGATCAGCTCTGTTGTTCCCGGGTACTCCACAGTGGGATGGTATCCACTGTATGGTGACCTTATGCTGACTGCTAAGTTCAGAAAGTAGTGTCCTTAGTACTGGCAATTTCCCAGACAGGAGCGCCTCGAGTACTGATTTTGCATCTGTCAATAGCAATACAGGTTGTGTACCATTGCTGGTATTTAGTAATTTCTCTGTTGCTATCTTGATTGCCTCAATTTCAGCATCGTAGTTATGGCAGTACTTTCCTGTCGGTACTCTAGCTGTGTCCCTGGTATTATTTGGGTATTATATGTACACTCCCGCTCCTCCATTTCGAAAAGCATTTTGTGCTGACCCATCTGTGTAGACTCGGATCCAGAGGTCCTGTGGGTATGTCTGGATTTGTAATGATAGTCTATGCTCATCTTTCCATGGAGTTCGCTCTGGAAAAGTTGTTAGGGGGATACCAACTGTGGGCAGATCGGTGGTTTCTCTGCAGAGTCGTTTGGCCTGGTGGATAAAACTACTTCTTTTCAACCGCCCCATAGCTAGGTTTTCAAATCTGTTCTTCATAGGGTGGCCTGGCAAGCTGAGGAACTTTTCTGCTTGTATTAGCGTTTTCGTATCTCTGCGCTCACTCAGTGCTTGTGTCCTCCCCATCTTCTCCATTTCCACTATAGGGGTTGATCTCATCCCTCCTGTGGTGACTCTAAGTGCTTGATTTTGCACTTTGTCCAACTCTTGTAGTGTGGTTTTTGCTGCCGAACACCATGCAGTTGACCCGTATTCCAGGTGTGGTCGTATGCTCTGTTGATAAACTTTGCTAAGTATTTTCCCACTGGCTCCCCATGTGGTTCCACTTAGCTTTCTCAGGATGGCTATTTTCATTCTGGCTTTTGCTACTGCTTTGTTGATGTGCTTTCTCCATGTCAGCCTGCCATCAAATGTTACTCCAAGGTATGTTGGTTCTTTATCTTCTCGTAGGGGTGTTCCATTTATCTGGATGGTCCCTGCCTTTTGTTTTGAAGAGAGGGTAAATACAGTGGTGCTGCACTTGTCAGTGTTTATGCTGACACACCATCTATTTGCCCATGCAACAAATGTATCTACAGCTCTTTGTAGTAATCTGGTGGCCACTGATGCATGTTCATTTGTGCGCCATAGAACCAGGTCATCGGCATACATTGCGGCTTTAATTCCATGCGGTAGATTAGCAACGAGATCATTGATGAAGATTAGAAAGAGTGTGGGGGACAATACTCCACCCTGGGGAACTCCGTGACGCAGTAGTACTTTCTTGCTCTTTAGTCCGTCTATCTGTACTCGGGCTCTTCTGTTGTGCAAGTATGCTTTCACCCATTTGTACATTCTTCCATTGACTTTGCAGTTTCTCAGTTTATTCATCAGACCTTCTTTCCAGACTTTGTCAAAGGCTTTCTTCAAATCTATCCATGCCGCAAGCACCAGCTTCTTCTCTTGGAATGCATCCTCAATTTCTTGAGAGAGGTAGGTTGTCTGATCTTCCGTAGAGTAGTACTGCCTAAAGCCAGCCTGCTGTGGCACAAGGATGTTTTTACTTTCAATGTACCACTGCAGTCTGTGATTGATGATGCGCTCCAGTGTTTTGCAGAGACAGCTGGTGAGGCTAATTGGTCTGTAGCTAGAGGCAATGGAACTATCTTTCCCTGATTTTAGGAGGGGTATCATGATTGCTTCTCTCCAGGCTTGTGGAGAACTGCCTAAAGTCCAACTGTTATTGAAGATCTGCAACAGCTTTGCTATGGCCTCTGTTCCTAGGTTCCTGATCATTTCATTGGAGATACCATCAGCTCCTGGTGACTTTCTCATTTTCAGTTTTGATATGGCTAGCTCCAGTTCGCTGATTGTGATGGGTGCCTCCAGAACCTCATGTACTATTTCCTTCTGTCCTGTATGTTGCCGTTTCTCTTGAATCTCTTGTTGTTTCTCTGGACTGATTTTGATATTGTTATCTTGTGCGAATGAGTCCGCAAATTGGTCAGCTGCTTGCTTTCTTGTTAAGATGTTTCCATCTTTATGTAGTGCAATTTTTGAGTTTCTCCCTGTGCCCTCATCGTTAAGTTGTTTTATTAGCTTCCACAATTTCCTTGTGTCTCTTTCAAAGTTCAGAGACTCTGTTTTTTCCTGCCAGCTTTTCCGTCTAGCCTGCAGCTTGGCCCTTTGAAATTTGGCCTTTTCATGCTGAAATTTATTGTGGTGCTCTTGGCTGGGTGTGGCCTCTGCTTGCTTTCTACATACATCCACATCATTATGCAACTGTTCCAGTTCACTACTCCAGTAGGGTTTATATTGTTTACGGGCTCCTCTTGGTACTGTTTCTCGCACTGCCTGTAGTATGCCTTTCCCAAACTCTTCAACTACTTTATTTATGTCTTTCTCAGTGTTCAGGTTTCTAACCAGTATGCTGGTGCGATGCTTGTACATTGCCCAGTCTGCTTTCTTGTAGTTCCACCTCGAGAGGGTGCTGCTTTCACTTACAAGCTCATTTTCTACGGTTAGAAAGACTGGCCGATGGTCACTGCCACCAAGTTGTTTCCCAACAATTCGTGTAATGTTCCACTCCAGGTCTGGTGAATGAAAAGCCAGGTCAGGTGTAGTTGTAGTGTGACATGATCTCGAGTAGAAAGTATGTGGGTCGGACGGTTTGTTTGTTAATCAAGATGAATCTATTCTCATCCTGCCAGTCTTCCAGTCTCTCTCCTCTCTGGTCCATGTGATCATAGCCCCAGCTCTGCGAGTGGCTGTTGAAATTGCCACACATAATAATTTTTTCTTTTAAAGGTAGTGTGTCCAGTGCCTGTGGGCGTTCACTTGGACAGTAGTAATTGATCAGATGTAGGTCTGTATTACCTGTCTTAAGTTTAAGTGTCTGATACTCAGCCCCTTCCATGTAGACTTCGATTGGGAAGCAACGATGTTATTTTTTAACAAAGGTCAGCATCCCACCTTTTCGCCTGTCCTTTCGGTCAGATCGGTAACACTGGTAGCCTCTGATTTTGAAGGCTATATTTTCGTTGAGGTGAGTTTCTTGCAAACAACATATGCTTACTTTTTCTTGGTCTAAGATGTTTTCTAATTCTATTTTTTTTTGTTGCTGACTCCCTCCGCATTCCAGTGCATTATTTTAAGTCTTCGTTTAGTATGGCCAGCCGTCCTATTCTCATGTCCCCTGGCTCCACAGGACATCTGAGAAGGACCTCCAGTAGATGTGGTTGGACCCTTTCAAGACATAGGGCCCGGCACTGCACCTGCCTGGGGGTCCAAAGCAGGGCGAGCACCATAACATTTAGCAGTAGTCGACATATTCCATTTTGCATGATTACGTGGCATCCTGATTTCTGTGGTGTGCCTCTTGGCTGTTGCCTCCGTCTTCAGCACCTTTCTTTGCTAGGATCATCACAGTTGTAAGGTTTCTCTCCTGCATGTGTTCTCTTATGTTTCTTCAGATTACCAGCTTGAATAAAAGAAGCACCATAAACATCACACTTGTAAGGATTCTCACCTGTATGTATTCTCTTGTGGTATTTTAAACTTACAGCTTTAGTAAAAGAAGCACCACAATCATCACATTTGTAAGGTGTTTCACCTGTATGTGTTCTCTTGTGGCATTTCAAATGGTCAGGGCGAGTAAAAGAAGCACCACAAACATCACATTTGTATGGTTTCTCTCCTGTATGTGTTCTCTTATGGTCCTTCAGATGGCCAGCTTGTGTAAAAGAAGCACCACAAACATCGCAGTTGTAAGGTTTCTCTCCTGTATGTGTTCTCTTATGTATCTTCAGATTACCAGCATGAATAAAAGAAGCACCACAAACATCACACTTGTATGGTTTCTCTCCTGTATGTGTTCTCTTATGTTTCTTCAGATTACCAGCTAGATTAAAAGAAGCACCACAAACATCACATTTGTAAGGTTTCTCTCCTGTATGTGTTCTCTTATGGTTCTTCAGATCACCAGCTTGAATAAAAGAAGCACCACAAACATCACATTTGTAAGGTTTCTCTCCTGTATGTGTTCTCTTATGTTTCTTCAGATTACCAGCTTGAATAAAAGAAGCACCACAAACATAACATTTGTGAGGTTTCTCTCCTGTATGTGTTCTCTTATGGTTCTTCAGATCACCAGCTTGAATAAAAGAGGCACCACAAACATCACATTTGTAAGGTTTTTCACCAGTATGTGTTTTCTTGTGGCGTTTCAAATGGTCAGGGCGAGTAAAAGAAGCACCACAAACATAACATTTGTATGGTTTCTCCCCTGTATGTGTTCTCTTATGTTTCTTCAGATTACCAGCTAGAATAAAAGAAGCACCACAAACATCACACTTGTAAGGTTTCTCACCTGTATGTATTCTCTTGTGGTATTTTAAACTTGCAGCTTGAGTAAAAGAAGCACAACAATCATCACATTTGTAAGGTTTTTCACCTGTATGTGTTCTCTTGTGGCATTTCAAAATGTCAGGGCTAGTAAAAGAAGCACCACAAACATCACATTTGTATGGTTTCTCTCCTGTATGTGTTCTCTTATGTTTCTTCAGATTACCAGCTAGAATAAAAGAAGCACCACAAACATCACACTTGTAAGGATTCTCACCTGTATGTGTTCTCTTGTGGTATTTCAAACATGCAGCTTGAGTATAAGAAGCACCACAATCATCACATTTGTAAGGTTTCTCTCCTGCATGTGTTCTCATGTGGTATTTCAAACTTCCAGCTTGAGTAAAAGAAGCACCACAATCATCACATTTGTAAGGTTTCTCACCTGTATGTGTTCTCTTGTGGTTCTTCAGATTGCCAGCTTGAGTAAAAGAAGCACCACAATCATCACACTTGTAAATTTTATCTCCTGTATGTATTCTCTTGTGATACATGTTCTTTTGGCACTCTAGATGGTCACCTTGAATCAAAAGATCATCCGATTCATTACATTTGTTTGACATCCCTTCACTATGTGTTCTCTTATATCTGTCTACAGAAACATTTGGACAAGAAACATCAGACAAGTCTCCTGTGTGAGTTCTTTGAGAACTATAACTGACATAATCAAAAATGTCATCAAGAGAATTTTCAAAGCTCTGTGTAGGTTTTTCTTGTGTTTCCTTATTTTGCTGCTGACAATTCTCAATAGCCAGTGACAGTTCATTGTTTGTATCAATCATAGAAGACACATTTTCTGACATCTGACAACAGTTTTCAAGTTTTACTGATGCCTTACAACTGTTCTCAACCATTATTGATTCTGAGTTGTTGTGTTCTGTCATTTCTTGAATGATGCTCTCCCCAGCTATGTCTACCATTTTACTGAATCTGTGACTCCTGTCCTCACACAGAACATCCGATAGTTCTTGTTTCACAACCTTCATGTCTATGCTGTCATATGGCCACTTTTGTGGATGCTCTTGTATGGAGTGGTAAGGATTCCTTGGAGACCAAGAGTGTATTTCTGAAATACACCAAAGTAAATAATTAATATCCTCATGAATATACCAGGTAGTGATTATGAACAGATGTATATGTGTAATCAAGCTGGTACATATTGCAGCTGTAGACAATAAATTTCAAGTGAACGAAAGATGGAGAAGAAGAACGAACGAATGAAAGTCTTTATTTTCAAAGGGTTAAGAATTGGGCACGCAGGCCCGTCTGACACTCTGCCCTTCTTCTCTATTTCCTCTCATACATTCTTTCATTCAACATCATATGTATAAGAATGATTAATGTGCTCATGTATGATCTAGTGATCTAGACCAGTGGTTCTCAACCTTTTATGGCCCGTGCCCCCCTTTGCCATATTTTCAGAACATCACCCCCCCCCCCCCTTTTCGTATTTCCTACCTAACACCCCCCCCCCCCACACACACTGTATACATAATAATGGAAGCACATGCTACTAAAACAAGTCTAGACGTCCACATAAAATGTGATTTGTGGGTCTACTTACTTTATAAAATGAATTTTAGAAAGGTGAGATGTACAGAACCATAAAGTATGAAGGGAAAAACAAAATCAAGTAATCGGTTCTTGTATTAACGCAATCTTGAAATAATCATCCCCCCCCCCCCCCCATGGAAACCCTAAAATCCCCCCCTGGGGGGGGGGGGAAGAGAATTATTCCCCACCGGATGAGAACCACTGATCTAGGCTGATGTGTGATCTAAGTTCATGATGATGTGACATATTTGTGAACCACAAGACAATACATACAGGAGAGAAACTTTACAAGTGTGATGATTGTAGTGCTTCTTTTACTCAGAAGACAGATGGATGATATGGGCTGATGTATAATCTAATCTGATGTATGCTCTAAGTTCATGATGATATAAGCTGATTTATGATGTAAGTTCATGATGACCTAAGCTGATGTATGATCTAAGTTCATGATGATCTAAGCTGATGTATGATCTAGGCTGATGTATGATCTAAGTTCATGATGATCTAAGCTGATGTATGAACTAGGCTGATGTATGATCTAAGATGATTGTCATGATCAAGGGTTGACTAAAGCTCTTACTTTCATCACGGTTTTGACTGCATCCAGGAGAGAAAGACTTCTCCTAAACAGGACACTTGAGCTGAGACCGTGGTAGAAGTTAGATGGTTCAGACTCGTTGTGGGCAATGGCAACATTTATATTGCCGCCATCTGCATATATTTTAGTTACAGACGTTTTATAGTTATAAGAGTGATGGCGTGTGATGTGATTATGTTAAAGTTGTGTAAGTCGTATAATGAATAACAAGAAGCTTATTCGGTGAGAATGTAATTGTTAATCCAATGACAGGATAGACAACATGAAACTGCCCGGTGTGCTGTTAAGTTTTTTGTAATTAATGTGTCACTCTGTGATTCCAGAGTGATAGATGGAAGGTATGAGAGAGTTCAAAATATAATATTATAACCAGTCACTCAATGATAAACAGCCACTCAATAATAGTCAGCAATTCTGAGCCATGACACTGATGAATGATCTAAGCTCAGGTGTAATCTAGGCTGATCTGTGATCTAGGCTGTGCTAGGCTGGTGTATGATCTAAGTTCAGGTATGATCTAAGCTGATGAATGACCTAAGTTCATGATGATCTAAGCTGATGTATTATCTAAGCTGATGTGTGATCTAAGCTGATGTATGATCTAAGCTGATGTATGATCTAAGCTGATGTATGATCTAAGTTGATGTATGATATAGGCTTATGCATGATATAAGCTGATGCATGATCTAAGTTGATGTATGATCTAAGCTGATGTATGATCTAAGTTGATGTATGATATAGGCTTATGCATGATATAAGCTGATGTGTGATCTAAGCTGATGTATGATCTAAGCTGATGCATGATCTAAGTTGATGTATGATCTAAGTTGATGTATGATCTAAGTTGATGCATGATCTAAGTTGATGTATGATCTAAGTTGATGTATGATATAGGCTTATGCATGATATAAGCTGATGTATGATCTAAGCTGATGTATGATCTAAGTTGATGTATGATATAGGCTTATGCATGATATAAGCTGATGTATGATCTAAGTTGATGTATGATCTAAGTTGATGTATGATATAGGCTTATGCATGATATAAGCTGATGTATGATCTAAGCTGATGTATGATCTAAGTTGATGTATGATATAGGCTTATGCATGATATAAGCTGATGTGTGATCTAAGTTGATGTATGATCTAAGTTGATGTATGATATAGGCTTATGCATGATATAAGCTGATGTATGATCTAAGTTGATGTATGATCTAAGTTGATGTATGATATAGGCTGATGTATGATCTAAGCTGATGTATGATCTAAGTTGATGTATGATATAGGCTGATGTATGATCTAAGTTGATGTATGATCTAAGTTGATGTATGATATAGGCTGATGTATGATCTAAGCTGATGTGTGATCTAAGCTGATATATGATCTAAGTTGATGTATGATATAGGCTTATGCATGATATAAGCTGATGTATGATCTAGGCTGATGTGTGATCTAAGCTGATGTATTATCTAGGCTGATGTGTGATCTAAGCTGATGTATGATCTAAGTTGATGTATGATCTAGGCTGATGTGTGATCTAAGCTGATGTATTATCTAGGCTGATGTGTGATCTAAGCTGATGTATGATATAGGCTGATGTATGATCTAAGCTGATGTATGATCTAAGTTGATGTATGATATAGGCTGATGTATGATCTAAGTTGATGTATGATCTAAGTTGATGTATGATCTAAGTTGATGTATGATATAGGCTGATGTATGATCTAAGCTGATGTGTGATCTAAGCTGATATATGATCTAAGTTGATGTATGATATAGGCTTATGCATGATATAAGCTGATGTATGATCTAGGCTGATGTGTGATCTAAGCTGATGTATTATCTAGGCTGATGTGTGATCTAAGCTGATGTATGATCTAAGTTGATGTATGATCTAGGCTGATGTGTGATCTAAGCTGATGTATTATCTAGGCTGATGTGTGATCTAAGCTGATGTATGATCTAAGTTGATGTATGATATAGGCTTATGCATGATATAAGCTGATGTATGATCTAGGCTGATGTATGATGTAAGCTCAGGTATGATATAAGAGAGGTAAAGTGACTGCGTTTGTGTAGATTAACAGATTAATAGGTCATCATCATCAAGTGCCATGCCAGCTGGCGTAGGGGTTCATGGCTCTCCACAGATCTCGGTCTTTGGTGTTCTGGGTCAAATCTGCTGATGAAATCCCACCATGCCACTGTCTCAGTCCACCCAGCATGCAATCATAACAGTGTTTTTCAATTCCCCTCTTCTAACTACATGACCAAATAATGATGTTTGTCTCACTCTATTGGTTGTATATAATGTTCTAGTGGCATTAGTCATTACCAGGCAATCACTGTTAATTTACTCTGAAGATCCAACGTATTCACAATATTTGTCTCCTCATCCACATCTCTGTTGCTTCTAAGCAGTTCTGAACTTATTTATCCATGTTCTATGATTCACTGCCATATAGTAAGACAGGTCTTATATAACATTTCAGGACTCTCTTTTGGATATTCAATGATGGTGACTTATTGCCTCAGATACTTTTATTTTTTTTTAAATGGAGCTTAAATTTTTCAGCTTGTTTGAGTATTTCCCTTGTATTATTTCTTGGGTTGGTGTTATCTTTTTCTTTGATACAATCATTGTTTCTGTTTTCTTGATATTAAAGAAAAGTTCTTTTGTGCAGTCTCTATTACTACAGATATGTTGCATATTCAGCTATCATCACCGTGTCATTTTACATATCATAGATTGTTTACATTATAACCTCCAAATCATAATCCTGGCCCCTCTTTGATCTCTCTCATTATATTTTTTTATATAGATAAAGAGATTAGATCTGGTGACAAAACACCTCCTTGTCTAATTGCTGCAGCTTTTTTCCAGTAAATATGTTTTATTATTCCAAGATCTTTCCCATCGTTATTAATATCTTCTAACATTTTGATGCCGGTCTCTCTGGCCGAAAGGTTACACCACTTTCTCCGTAATCCCATTTATCACGCACAAGTCTCATAGCGGGCGAGAACTGGAAGCGGTTCTACCCCCGCTGGTGACTTGCGACATAACTGAGCCGGCCGCTTAGAAAGCAATGGCAAACTACTGAGCTTAATATTGCCAAGAGATCAACAGACAGCTGAAAGATGCTGCTGTTGACAGCGATGTCCTGTAAAGGATATGCGAAAAAACAAAATTTTTTGATAATTTCATCACTTTATCAAATGCCTTGGTGTCATGGTTTGTCTTTCATTGCCATGAATGTTGAGTTGAGTTGAGCTAAGAACCGACATCACTACACTCAGGACATTCCCATGCGCGCTCCGTCCCTTGCTTCAACAGCCAGCAATGAGTCATACTACTAATCGTTCCCACAACTATCTGACTGAAAGTTCTTCAGGTCTTCCCTCTCAGTTTTGAGATTCCTCCAGAACCCCTGCCAATCCCTAGCAATCTCATTCTTTCTACAAACGGGTTCTCAATCTGTTCCCACCTCTTCTCCACCTGGTCCTACAAGTGCATAACTATCTCCCCCATGTCCATAGGTAATCCACCACCAAGAGGTGCATTCCCCGCCAGCCTATCAGCCTGTTCATTCCCCCCGCATGGCCAGGGCAAAATATCCATACAATTCTCACAATCTGTGACCTCTGAAGCGACAATAGCCATTCTACATGAAGCATTCCTTTCTCCACCTTACTAAGCATACTCTTTGAATCCGCAATGAATACAATGTGTGTTGCAGTAGTCTCCTCTAACGAATGGAATGCCACTGTTACTGCTTCCACTTCCATTCTCATGCTGGAGGTCGTAGTCTCATATGCCAGACTCTCCTTTTTCAAGACTCGTCCATTAGACTTTGCAATGAAACCCCAACCACTACGTCTGTTTCTCACCACTGATCCATCAGTGTAGATGACTATGTCACCTTGATGTGTGTTACTCAGGATCAGTTGTTGCACTTCAAACTCAGTGCGGCCCGCTGCCCATTCTCTGCACTTACGACCCAGTATCACTATTACATTGTGCCAGTCCTTCATGTCTTCTGGAACTTCAACCCACTCTTTCCCTTGATTGATGGTCTCTAGATCACACACCCAATGTATAGTTAGTTCTGCCTGTGCCATCCAGGACATGCCTCATCTTAGTCTATGACCCTTGACTATATCCATGGCTACATGCAGCGGGTGATCCCTATCTGCAGCAACTCTCGGGTACCATTTGGCCTGAAGGGCCCTATGCCTATCGTTCATTGTTAGTAGCGCCAGGATATGCCTCATGCATATAATTGGTGTGTCCTTTGTGCACTCCAGGATTACCCACATTGCAGCATTCTGTATGCGCTCCAACCTTTCAAGCTGGCTCTTTGATACTGTCATCAGCCCCAAACCATACTCAATGACAGAAATTATCAACTGCTGAAAAAGCCTGTAAAGCATCCTCTGCTCTATCCTGGTTGCTGCCATCGCCCTCAATGCATTAAGTCCCCTACCAGCCTTCACCACCAAAGTCTCCACATGATCCTTAAAAGACAAACACCTGTCAAAGATGATACCCAAGTACTTCAATTTACTCTCTCTACTAAGAGGATATCCATTTAATATAATACCTGGGATATCTGCCATGACGATCCGGTTATCCAGGGAGTACCACACAACCGATGCCCTGTCTAGGTTTATAACAGCCCCTGTGTCCCTGCATCAATCAGCCAGCCATCCTGTTTACTCCCACTTGTAAGTCTTTCGCCAAACTGGCCCTTTCTGTATACCAGCACGTAATCTGCAAATGTCAAGATTCTACCCACACCTGGTGTCTCAATAGCTACAATTTTGCTGGTTTAGACATTAAAGAGCACTGGGGACATGGCAGATCCCTGTGGCAACCCAGGTGTAATAGTACAGGGGTCAGAAGTCCAGGAACCCATGCGCAGTGCAACCTTATGCTCATAGAGGACTGTCGCAACCCATCTTCTTCTTCTTCTTCTTCGTTCATCCGGAGTTGTTTTTTTCGGATATGATTGCGTTGTGCCTGTTTACAGCAGAGCTGCGTTCTTGCGCCGTTAGGCCGACACATCCGACTTCTGCGGGCATTTGTTGACCGGGTTAACCTTCCTGGGGGTTTCTTAGGACATTTGACTCTCACTGTTGTGGTGTTATCCCCCATCCCAGCTGGTCCATATAGAACAGCCAAAGATCCTGGTCAGCCCTCAAGGGAAGGCAGGGGCAGACCATGGGCATTCCCCGCCATCCAAGGAGGCTTCCATACTTGCAGAGCCGATACATAGCGCTCTGGTACTGGGCTCACCCAAGGAATCGTCACGTCCTGCACATGGCTGCTTAGCCTCACTTCTGTATATTGGGCCTTCCGTTCACCATAGGCTGTTCTTCCGGAAACCAGAAGTATGCAGTCTGCAGATGACATCCACACGGTGAGCTTTCGATTCGGACTTTCCACGTAATGGATTTGCTATCCAAGCAATATTCCATTTCATGCCACTAGGACACTTTTCCACCTTTTATGAAGCCCACACAATGGGCTTTTGATTCGGACTTTCCACGTAATGGATTTGCTATCAAAGCAATATTCCATTTCGTGCCACTAGAACACTTTTCCACCTTTTATGAAGCCCACACAGCAAGCTTTCGATTTGGACTTTCCACATAATGGATTTGCTATCCAAGCAATATTCCATTTCATGCCTCTGGGCCTTCATGCACCTTTAAATGTCAACCTGTATGCAGTTAAAGTAAGCTGCGGTCAACTTGAGCTTGTTGATATCTCCATAGAGCTTGTCCTCAAATGAAGCAGGTGTGGGCCAAAATATCTTTCTCTGTTCTGCATACGTTGGGCAATCCTGCAGCAAATGTTTTGCTGTCATTTTTCCAGTTCTACAATTACATTCATCGGTATCTCCTATCTTTAGTTTATTGAACAAGTGGTATTTCAGCCTGTTATGTCCTGTGCGGAGTCTGAAGATTGCTACTTGTTCTCTTCGGTCGAGTTTGTAATATGCATCATCCTTCTGATGGCCTGGATGCTCTGATTCCCATTTGGTTCTATAAGTGCTTTTTATCGACCTCTTTGCCTCATTATAGGTTATGTCTATGTCAGGCTGTGGTAGTCGTCCGCCTTCTTTTGCCAGTCTGTCAGCCTCTTCGTTTCCAGGTATACTGCAATGTGATGGGATCCACTGTATTACAACTTTTTTGGATTTCTGGCATAGACCATGGAGTGCTGCTCTTAGGTCATTTAGTTCTGTGCTGTTATTGCTCTTCAGTATTGAGACAACTGACTTTGCATCTGTGAAGATAGCTATTTGCTTCTCTTTATTTTCCTCCATCAGGAGCATTTCTGCTGCAGTTTTCAAAGCCTCTACCTCCGCTTTGAAGTTACTTGAAAATTTTCCAGTTGCCATTGAATGTGTTTTTTTCACTCCATTTTTTAAATTTAGGAGAATTCCTCCTCCTCCATTCTCTATTGAATTTTTGGCTGATCCATCTGTATATGCATGGGTCCAATTCCTGCTTGGGTAATGTTCTTTTATGTAGTTTAGGGTTATTTCTCTTCTTTCGGTGTCCTTGGTATTTGGTCAATAGCTCTTAACCTACTCCTCTGTGCCTTGACTCCACAGCACAGGGGAAGGTGACCACCAGTAGTCATGGGTGGACCCCCTCGAGGCAGGGGGCCCGGCACTATCACCGCCTGATGGGACTTCACGGGATTAGCACCATAACGATTAATTTTCATCTGTGGCATCATGAAATGGTAAAGTTACGTTGCACTTCTTTGTCAAGCTTGTGGCTCAGTACATCCGATTTTGACAAGCACTTTTCGGGATGCTTTCCCTAGCCTTTGACTGTCCCCAGTCTACCTACAAGGCAGCAGGTTTGTGCGTCACTTCGTCTGGTCCCTCTCCCTTGACCTGTCCGACATGGGTGACCCTACCAGTAGCAGTGCTACCGTCGGCATAGCTCTTGGGGTCATTGGAACGCGCAAGCCCCTCTACCTCGTCAAGGTGGACGCACGGCAGAGGGGGCAACCCATCTATCAAGGCAGACTTCGATGTCCAACAGTGTGTATATCAATCGATCATACCTGACCCTGTTATACGCATCCTCTAGGTCAAGAGCTACCGCCACTGTCCCTTGTTTATCCTGGAAGCCCTCGTAGACATCAAATGCAAAAGTTGCAGCATTGGCCCAGGTGTCCTTCCCACGCCAGTAACTCCCGAGCCCTCTGGGAAGCAGATTACGACTTTCCAAATATCGCTGGAGCCTGCGTGCTACTATCTTTTCGAGGAGTTTGCCATACATGTTTTGCAGGGTTATGATTCGGTATCCATTAAGTCTGGAGTGATCCTTACCTGGCTTTGGGAGAGGGACCAGGTAGCTGTGCATCCAATCGTGGGGTATTTCCGTCGTAGTGATGCTTAGGTTGACAAAGTCCCCATCATTAACGTTGTTCTCATAATTTTGAGTAGATGCTTGCTGACATGGGTTATGAGGTTGACTGTACAAAATATCATATGCAATAGCTACTGGTCTTTTTATTAGAGCTAGGACAAGAGAGTGCCCTGCTCTGCTCAACTGCAGGGTTGTGCACTGATCCTGTTGGATACTTGGTCACACCTATGACCTTATTTTTCTCAGTGTCTGGGTAGATTTACATTGTGCTATTGTGTTGATTTTGATGGTATAATTCTTTGACAATTCAGAAAGCAATGGCAAACTTCTAAATGTAGAATTATCTAGTAAATCACAAACAGCCAATAAATGCTGGGGTTGACTGCAACATCCTGTAAATAATATCTACTAACTGTTAAGTTATATTGAACTTAATCTTACCTTGACCTACGCAGACTTCAGGTGGTTCTATCTTGACACTTGATACAAGTTTATGCTCCATCTTATGTCTACAGTCAGTCTGAAAGGATTTGTAAGTTACATTTGTATGCAAACACAAACTATATAAATGAATTTGATATTTTGTTTTTCAGACACATTAAAGTTTAAGCAATACTTATAACTGCAGCCATTCTTTGTTGTACCTTCCCCCTCCCTCATTACATCCAATAATGAGTCTTCAATTGAAGAGAAAAACAAGAAAATCTTGTCATCAATGTTACCTTTAAACTGTTGCTTAGGAGCAAGAATTTTACTTTGTTAGCTTCTAACATGAAACTTGTGAGCATGCCTACATTTAACAATTAGGTACATTTGATCCCAATATTGTCTGCTTGTGCATTGAAGCTCGATGATCCGGACTTCGTTCATGACATTGCCTTCTTGTCCCTCACACTGAAATGAGATGCAAGATTTAGCTAAACACATTGGATAGGAGGTCACAACAATTAAGTCTAAAACTTCATAGGGAAAGATACGGATAATGAAAATAAATCAAGCAAATGATAACCTGATCTTCCTTGGTGAAACCTCACTTCAAGGGACAAAATTATACACCTATTTAGGTAACAATGTAGACACAGATGGGTCAACATATAAAGATATTAAAATAAGAATGCAAAAGGCAAGAGGACTTTCATAGCAACTGGACATTTGTGGAAGTCCAAATAAATTAAACAACAGATTGTTCAACTAAAACATTAAAACAGTACTAATGTATGGATCAGAAACACAGAGAATGACATACAATGATTATTACTCAACTACAAACATTCATTAATTGTTGACTGTGGGCAAAATGGTGGACTAAAATGGTATGAAAGAATCACCAGTGTGGAACTCCTGGCGAGAACTAAACAAATACAAATACATCAAGAAGGAATAAAAAGACACTGTACTGCATATGACATACTCTGAGAACACCTGAGAATTGTACCAAGTAAAAAACCTTTGTCCAGAATTGACAGCACAAATGAAATAAAGGAAGACCTAAAACCACAAGGAGAAGTGAGTTAGAGACAGAAATGAATAATATCAGTGTCAACAACCTGGATTTATACAGGCATGCGGGTATACTTCATTTGTACCACACGATCTCAAACTCGTTTGTGTACAAAGGGAAAACATCATTTATTGTGCAATGGATACAGTCTGCTCCTCGAGCACACATCGGTTAACATTCATTATGTGCATACATTTGTCTAACATCATGACAATCTAATATTTCTAAATACACTCTCCTAAGATTCTAACACGCTCCTATTTCACTATATCTAACTGTGTCCTGTTAACTACACAGCGGTCAGGTTAGACACATAGGTCTTGTCGCTCCAACTGTCAAGTCCGGTCTGCCTAAGTTTACAGCTCTGTCCACTTGCTGGCCCGTGAACTACCGTGCGGGCAGCAGTGCTGCGTGCCGCGTCACTCAGCACGCAGTTCAGTAGTCCGTTACTTGTTATATTCTAGCTATACTAGAGTTCAGCCTGTTTACGGGTACTTCCCATGGTTAACGTATTCTGCTCTAACTTGGGAGTAAATCCCTGTCATGTCCTAGTATGTCCTAATTAGAACTGTTTAGAGTTCTATCTCCTTCTACTGTCCCTTTTCTATCTATTCCCTGGTAAGGGATCTTATCTATATCCTGTCTTAGTCTTTTTTCCTTACTTCTGTCCTTATACTACTTCTGTCAGCTCTTTGACAATCAGGAGGACATGGGTAGCTGTATAAATTAGCAAAAGATAGAATGGTTTGGACTGAATTGATTGACGGCCAATATAAAATGGGGGATAAAGTGAAAAAGTAAAAGATTTTGATAAAGTTCAATGTGGCAAGTCCCTAAGTATCATACAATATATCAGGCCAGAGGTATTTAATATTTGGCCCCTGCCAAAAAAGGCTTCCTATCTAGGTCTATGTCCACAGATTCCCACATTCTTTCGACAAAAGTCGACCAACTGGCAGAAGCATTTATTTGTAAATTGTGCAGCTGAAGAACACAATTCACTCACAATCAAATAATAATATATCCATTATAACTGACTTAGAGTCTTGAATGAAGTACCATTGGATTTAATTATGTCAGTTCTATCCAACTTATTTTTATTGGTTGTTTTGTCTCCCTCCAATTTTTTTTTCTCAAACAATTAGGGAAGTGTCATGAAACTTCTAAAGACATTTGATGGGAGGTCACAACAACTAGGTCTAAAATTCATAGGTAAAAGTTGAAGATAATAAGAATAAACATAGCAAATGATAACTTGATCACTCTTAGTGAATAATAACAGATAAGAGAAGTAAAAAGATTTGTCTAATCTCACTTTAAGAAGTGGAATCATATGTATATTTATGTACCAATGTAGACAAAGAAGGGCGAACATATTTTATTTTTATTTTGTATGTTGCTTATCCCTTACAGGACGTCGTAGTCAACACCAGCACTTTTCAGCTGTTGTTGATGTACTAGGCAAGTTTTACGTTCATAGTTTGCCTTTGCTCTCTGAACGACCGGCTCACATACCCCAGCGCGGCGCGATCCGCTGCGAAATCTCACACAGCCGTTTTCCCCACGTGGATATACGGGATTACAAACAACGTTGTTAACTCTTTGGCCAGGGTGACCGGCGGGGAAAATATAGAGATATTAAAATAAGCATATAAAAGGAGCTTCCATAGTGCTAAAATGTTTTAAAACTCTAACATTAAATCATAACTGGTGTATGTATCAGAAACATGGAGAATGCCTAAACCAATCATTAATGGACTACAGACATTCATTCACTGGTGCCTGTGTAGCATACAAGGACTAAAGTGGTATGACATAATCACCATGTGGAGTTAGTTTTTAAAAAAAAAAGCTAAAATACAAGTGAATCAAGATGTGAGGAAAAGACATTAATGCTAGGTAGGACACAGACTGAGAAAACCTGAAAATAGTATCAAGTATAACGAGACAATCTATTGCATTATCCATCATCATCTTCATGTGCCATGCTGGTAAGCATAGGTGGTCATGTTTTGCCATCTCACTCGATCAACAGAGTTCAGTGGATCAACTCAGTGCTCTTGTCTCAACCACACAATGTGGCCAAGCCATCCAGGTATTTACTTATTTGCCCTCCCCTTGTTCTCTTCCCCTCGATCTTGCCAGTTGTCACCAAGTTCTCCAATTTATTTCTTCTCATAACATGACCAAAAAATTTTGACTGTCTACATCTAATTTTTCTAATCAGTTTACGGTTTTCATTTGTTTCTTGTAGGACTTGGTCATTGGTTTTTCTGATTGTCCATGGTATTCTTTACATTTTCCTTAGAAACCACATTTCCAGAGCCATCAGATAATTTTCAGATTGTCTGCTCATTGTCCACACTTCACATCCATACAAAAGCACAGGTTCTATGCAGCACATCAACACTCTTTTTCTCGTTGCAAATGACATCTTTTTATTGGTCAGTATGTTTTTCATCTTGCAAAAGGCTGCCTTCACCATGAGGATTCTTGTTCTAATCTCTTCAAGGCATCTCCCATCAGATGTTATGACTGTTCTGAGATAATTGTACTGATTCACTTGTTTAAGAATATTCCCATATACTTGTATATTACACTGGTATTTTGTTTCTCCTGGTGACGACCATAATCTGTGTCTTTTTACAATTTAATTCCAACCCAAGTTGTTCACTGTCTGCAACAATTGCATCCACCAAATGTTGCAGATCCTGCTCATTGTCTGCAATCAATACTGTATCATTCGCATATCTATTGTTATTGATGATTCCTTTCATATCGTCAACATTTCTGAAAATATTTTCACTGTACAGGGAAAAAAGATAGACATTACACATCCCTGTCTCACACCTCTCTTAATAGGCTGATATTGACCTACTTCATTATCAATCTGTATGGCAGCTTGTTGTTTCCAATATATGTTTTCACAAGTCTAAGGTCTTTCCCATCAATTTGTAGATCTGCAAGCATCTTTATCATGTTGACATGTCTTACTTTATCAAAAGCCTTTGTTTAGTCAATAAAGCAAAGATGTATTTGTTTACTTCTATAGAATGTTCAATTAATGTTCTCAGCATATCCACAGCGTTTACTGTACCCATGCCTTCTACAAACCCACATTGTTATTCAATTGTTTTGGGTTGTATTTTCTTCCTAACTCTTTGCATGATAATTCTCAGCAAAATCTTCATGATGTGACTCATTATACTAATTGTTCGATGTTGATCACATTCTAAGACTCCTGATTTCTTCAGGATTGCAATAAATATACAATTACATAATTCAGGAGATATATCTCCAGTATCATATATTGTGTTAAGAAGTCTGGTGACTTGGTCTATTCCATATTCTTCTAAGGCAGTGATAATTTCTGTTGAGATGTTGTCTGGACCTGGGGCCAGATTTCATATGGTTAAGAGCATTCTGAACTTCTATCTTCAAGATTGATGGGCCTTCATTATTATTCTGAATATCATATTATTCTTCTCTTGTATCATCATTAAGGTTTTTCACATAATCAGAACATGTATGTAAAATCTCATGTTTTTCTATTATGATTTTTCCATCTTTTGTTTTCAGCAGTCTGTTGATGTGGGTGTTCTTTTATTAGTAAGCTCCTGAATTGTTTTGTGCATCAATGTGATAATTTTACTGTAGTGTTGTTGTTGTGTTTTTTTTTTCAAATTCTATGCTATTTTATATTTTCAAGCCATGCTTCTTTTGCTCCTTTACACTATGTTCTGACTTTCCTGTGAATCTCTTCATATTTGTCAGGATTATATTTGTTGTGTCTTCTTGTTTCCATTAGCATGGCCCTAATAAGCATAAAGTTCCTTGCGACATCCAGTTTATGCCTCGCATTACCCATGTTTGTTTCTGATTGGATGTATTCAGAAATAACCAGTTAAACTTCATGGGAAACCACTCTAAAATTTGCATAAATGGTCTGTCTGTTAAGTCTGCAAAACTTTCTCGCCAGACGTTATTTCTCCGTTGAGTTAATTTCGATAGTCGATGCTCTGTAAGCTCATTTTTCTTATAACTCATGTATTGTAAATAAAAGTAGACTTATTATTGCATTTTTGGATTCTCCATTCAATTTCTCATATATATGAAGAGTTTCAACATTGCTCGCTTCAGCCTTTGTTAGGAACATTTTTTTTTAGTATAGCCAGTATAGTCTAAGATTAGTGCAGCATAGCCAGTCAGATTGAGAATGAAATTGAAATAACGCATCCATTTCGCAAAGTTCTATCTATGGCGACACCCACGCTATAGTATTTATTACAGCTTTGTTTATTTTATAATTTGAACCATCAGTTTAATTACTAAACTTAAGCAGAATAGAAGTTTAATTGATAGAATGTTTAGCATAACAATGAGATATTAGCATTGCGTAGTATAGCAGAGCGGACTCCTTTTTATTTTATAATTAGAACTGGCAATTTAACTACTAAAATTAAACATAATACAAGTTTCATTTGTAGCAGTAATTTATCCATGTACTTGTATAATTTGTCACCCTTTGACATGACTGAAAATAATTTTGAAAGCCAGTTTTCAGACCCATCTGTTGTAAACCTGTAAGGAGTACTGTTTTTCTTAGCAGCGCACCAGTACATAATTTAGATTTAACCCTTTACAAGGCAGAACGTCCATTTGCGGCCGGCGGCATAAACGAGCAGATCGGCCGTTTGCGTCCGATACTATTATGCATTGTAAAAACGCGATCTCTTGGCTTTCCGACACTTCCGACGGCTACTTTCGCTTTTGCCGATAGCTTGACAACGTGGCCGCCATTTGTAAGCGCCCACTATGAATTTGAATGGACTTTTACGGACTTTTTTTGATAGTTTTCGGGATTTTTACGCTTAGTTTTTCAAACTGGATTTCGGCGATTCTTCAAGTGATAGCTGAGATTTCGCTAGGTTCAATTTAAGTAACATTAAAGGGCACGAAGTTGACTATTAATCGGAGCTAGATATCAGTGAAAAGCGTTACTTTGCATTAGCAGTCGTGAGTCGGACTTTAAAGAAAGTAATTATGATTCTGAAAATGTGTTTGTAAATTGCCGTATAGGTGACGGAAAATCACAAACACTATGGTGTATTTCGTAAATATTTGTGTTCAAATATGTATTACCGACATCAATCACATGAGTAACGTATTCTGCATGCTTTTCCCTTCATTGTGTTGTTTATTTTACTAAAATCGGTTGACTAACATCTTATTTGTGATGTTTTTTAATAAAATACTGTGAAATAAGTTATTGTTTTTTAAAATGTTAGTATTTAATTATTAATTGCCCACTTTTAGATACAGAATAGTGTAATTATTGAGCAGAAGTAGAAATCAATTATTAGCAAATATTTAATTAATTAATATTGTTATTTTTTATTATTTAATATTTTAATAATTAATTAACTGCTGCTTAATTTATGCAGCAGTTAAAAACTTATTTACTTACATTAATGCATATTTAATCAACAAAAGAAAGCTGTTGCAATGCAGTGGGTACTTTACGACAATGTGAGTACATTTTCATGAATTGTTCTTTCACTAACGACGAACATTTCACATGACATTTAATTAATATAAATGGGCAGCTATTTTTACTATTAATTAGGTCTCAGCACATACTATCGAAAAGTTTTAAAAGTCAAATGTATTTTTCTCTGAGACACAGAGACTCTCGTCCTTTGTGCGATGCTTTTGGCAGGCCGCCCTGTGGAAAGAGACTGAGCCATACTGGGGAAAGCCCAGTGCAATGAAGTCGATCCTCTCAATCCTCTCGACATTCTATAGAAAGAGAAATGTGACCTTTACTTTCCTGTTACCAAAACGCATAATAAAATATACACGTTACAAGGTTTGATAGCAATGCAACAGACTTTTAGTGAATAATAAACAATTGGCAGCCATTTTTAATTGTTAATTAGGTCACAGCACATCCTATTGAAAAACAGATAATATGTCAAGTTAGGCCTTGCCACCCCGGATGCAATGATATATATGGTACTACGTTGTCCGTTTAAAAATAAACAAGCCACAGTAATAGAAGGCAGAATGTCTCAGCTTCCAATTTATTGAGCCGTGATAAGATCTCCCCCATTACACTTCCTGGTTTTAAATTACGACACAAGAATATTCATAACTCCGCTTAGAATTAACGTAAATTCTACGTTGAGATACCGTTGGATTCGTCTTGTCAAACTGTATCCAACTGTTATGATGTCATAAATAGAAACCTCATTTTATAATATTCTCTGTATATTCTGCTACTAACTACTAGTAAGTAGTACTACTGAGTCTACTGTGAAGCCGTGAAAGTGAACCGAGCTCGGAATCGAAAACACAACTTTCGGAACGCGAGGCAGGCTGCTTGGCCACCGAACACCCCCCCCCCCCGTGAGATACTATGACGATATTCAACACCATTAAACAGCAAATGAATGATGTAGTACTAGTACTAGTAGTTAGTAAAATATTCAACCAGCCATTACCATTTAACATTCAACGTACACATGCCGCCATGTTTCCAACATCTGCCGAAGTTAGAACAAAAAGTTATCAATACTCTCAAATGGTCAATAGCATTGCCGAAACAATAATATTAATAACAATCAAAAATAATGATAATAATAATAATAAATTTGCAGGCATGTATTGGCACTCAAAAAAAAATACAGCACAAATTCGAATTAGCTTGTTTGTCGTAGTTTCTTCTTCTGCTGCGTTCATCCAGTTTTTTTTTTTTTTCGAATGTGATTGCGTTGTGCCTATTTACAGCAAAGCTGCGTTCTTGCGCCGTTAGGCCGACACATCCGACTTCTGCGGGAATTTGTTGACCGGGTTAACCATCCCGGGGGTTTGTCGTAGTTTGAGAATTTACTTTCCATGCTGTTTCAATGTTCTCTAAACATTAATATTTATGTGTGTTACGTGAACACGCTCACGCCATCACATTCACAATGGCACAAACAAGCATGCATTTCAATAACTATAGAATGCACGATTTATTGCCTGGTATATAATTTCGCTGCATCTCATCAGGTACATACTGATTACTGCAGACATCATACAATATAAAGTAAAGTAATTAGATAAATTATTCATGCTGAAATATACATATATGCTTACGGTTGCCGGGGCCCGCACGAGGAACAAAGAATAGTAACACTGTTGCATACCATGCACGTCGTAAGAGGCGACTAAGGAGGCTATGGTCCCGTCGCCCTGCTACTGAGTGACTGCGTGGCGCGACACTGTGAGCTGTGAATTTCGCGTGGAGTGCTTTTACATCTGTTCGCAGTTTGTAGCGTGAACTGCAAGTTCGGAACGATGGCGGCCGGCTGTTGCTGGATTAACTGGTTTGCCTTTTCGGTTCACGAGTGCATTTTTCAGGAGACTCCTGGGAGTCGTCGCTGGAGCTACGGAGTTCGTGCTTTGTGCGGCGCTTTCGGCGGGTTGCCCTGCGAAAAGAGACCGAGCCATATGGGATAAAACCCGGGTCAATGAAGTCTTTCTGGTGACTGCCGTTTCCATCGACAATGAACTGTATTTCTCGTGGAGGACTTTTGTGTTGCCATTCTGGCGGCGGCGTTATGCACAGTGTACCTGTGCGGGCTGTTGGCTTGCCGATACTCCTGTCTATTCCATTGTTCACATAGGGCAGTGAGGAGCATGTTGTGTGATATTCACTGGCACAGGAGCGGAGCATAATGGGGACGACCCGTTTCCGTGAAGTTTGAATCGCGACTAACTAACTAACTAACTACGCATGCATTTGCTGTTTAAAATGTCAGATTACATCATTTTTTTTTTCGCGTGAGAAATCTTCGTCTTCTTCATGCGCATTCGAATGTCAAACTTGAATTTATTTAAAGACAACAGCAGTCATCTTGAGAGGTTTTGAAGTCTCACAGTGTGTCCTTAAATGGAACTTGGCCAAAGCCATTTGTCGGACTCACAGAGCATGCTGAGCAGGGTGAGGATAGGTATGAGGTATGCTTCGTGCAGAGTGTAATGCGTCAATTAAAAAATATAAGATAGGACGTATAGTTGTATCAACACCCCCCCCCCCCCTCCTTTTCTACCCAGACATCCTGTTGGATTGGGAAATGAACAAGCGGACAAATTTGTTGAATCTGCACCTCGGGGGAGGGACATTGGTGCACGAAAAAGCAGATGTGGTCAGGGCCCTTTGGGATTGGTTACTTATATAGTGTGAAAGAACAGATACATGACCATTGCCTGAAGAGAATGGCGCTACAGGACGTGGTCAGAGGATATGGCCGATATTCAGTTCTCCAAGGAAAAACCCGACGGACACTTGGTTCTTGACCCAACTCAGCTAAACATCGTCTTCGTTTCTGTTTCGAAGAAACTACGCCACACATAATTAAATAAATTATGCATTTCCGTCCGACATTGGAATGCATCTGTGTAAGATTTACTTGCTCTAGACAGATTCCATCCAAGGTAACAGGGCTCTGTCTACTCATTTTGTTTTTTTTCCCGCTCGCTTTGAACTTAAGCGTAGTCCATACATACAACTTCTTGTAGCACTGGACTGAATTTTGCATGTGGATTAGCTTTCATTACTACCAGTGTCCATCGCTATCAGACGAACCCACTCTGACTTCAGAGGTACTTGTAATTTACGTACCCAAGTGAAGGAAGAGAATTCCACGTTTTAGTCCAATTGTCTAGTGTAGGGGTTGAACCCCTACCTCGACATCAGCAAACTGAATGTTTAAGAACGCGTGTTCTTATCCATTCGGCCATGATGACCTCTACTCGTAGTTCTATAACTGCTGCTAACAAATCTGATGGCCTCAGCATAAGTTATGTCTAAATCAGGCTGAGGTGGTCGTCCACCTTCCTTTACCAGTTGTCAGACTATTCGCTTCCACGTGTTAGGAGGCCAAACAGTCAGTGCCTGGGAATTCATAGCAATGACCAATAGCCAATGTTTAGTAAAGGAGAGCTTGGTATATGATACCACAACCTCAAGTCTGAGAATGCAGGTGGAGGCGGTTACTGCAGCTTGCCACTGGTTGGAGAACAAACTGTATACGCATGTTGTGATTGTGACTGATTCACACAGCGTGCTGACAAAGGTGAAGACGGGCATACTGTACTTCGTGCTGAATGGTATGCATCAATTCATTTGGTGGCGGGTTGTGAGCACAAGAAATAAAGAACAGAGGCAGAGCGAGTGAAAAAAGAATAGAGGAAGAGAGGCAACGAGAGCGAAAGAGAGAAAGAAAGACAGACAGAAAGAAACATGTCAAACAGTGAAAGCTTGAGTAGTGTGGTCTCTGAAACAATGCCTATGTAGTGTTCGGTGTGTAATCTTGAGGTTATATTCATGTTTCCATATCCTGCTGTCGGGCCTACTTTGAACCTCAATCAGTGTTTGTGCTATATATTGTCGTGGAGAATTTATCTCCCATTAAGGTTAAGATTAGTTGCCGAACATCTTGTGCAGAGACATCTTTGAAAATCTGGCTATGTGTCACCGTCCTAGATCTCTAGGGGAATGAAACTCGGGCTCATACAGGCAACAAACTCCGTTCATATGCAATCTAACATCATTTATTATTATTATGTTACAGTAAGCTGGCGAAGAGAGTTTTCGCAAGCCAGCGATCTGTAAGTTGCATATCACAGGAGTTTACAATAAACATAATTATCACAACAACTCTATCAGCTATCTAACATATGCATAAGACCCCTAAATACACTTGGGTCTAAACTATCAAGTCCCCCTTAAGGTAAGCCCTGTTACTTCCTCGATGTCCAGTCCGTGTCTGCCTTTCCACACGTGTCGCAATCCGACACGGGTGGTAACTCTCTCTGAGTTTCTCGTGGACCCCGCAATCGGCGGGCCCCATCGGTGTCCACGGGGCTGTGGACACACTGACCGGTCCTTCGAGAAGGCTCTGGATTATTCGAGCCTTCGAGTGACTCGGTTCTTTCCCTTTAGCTGGAGTTCTACCCCTTCGCTAGTCTCTCTTACTTTTATGTTGGTACCGCCCCTATGTGAGGCTGTGACAGGAGTCCCCCTCCCCCCTGCTTTGATGGGTTATTATATGGTTATTAGTTCTGTACTAATTCTGTCACAGGATCACATAAAGTCGGTGTTTGTAGTTTGGTGGATAGTAACTTGGCAACCTACACATCTGCATCAACAACTCATGTATTCTCCCATACACCACTTCAAGATGATTGCTGAAGAGGTCTCTCTCTTCTATGTTCTTAAACATGCTTATCTGACCGAAGTTCCGTGACGTTTCCAGTTGTTTTTACAACCGCGCCCTTCTCACGTATCCATATGATACCAAGATATAAAACTCTGTGTAAGAGAGTTTTAACAAGACAAATGTTTTGGCTATTTAAGTACACTTGCAAATCTTGTCTTGCGTGTGTATTTCGATACATTTTTACTTCCGTATGTTGAATGTTGCTGAATATGTAGTTATGCTGTTGTTTTATCGCATCTGACTACGTGTGTTACTGTTGGCTTGTTAGTGTATTGACTGACATGTTGCTGTTTCTAATAAAGTGACTGTATTTTAATTGTTAGTGTTCAGTTTTGAGTTTGTATAAAGTGTGTGCTCACTGTGTGGTTTAACTCCAAGCGTCACGAGTTGGGATATCCTTTGTCGTGAATTACCCAATCTGTGTAATGCATGATCGGGGCATTCCAAACAGTGGCGCTTAGATGTAGTGTATTCAATACTAAACATGTAGCAACAATTGAGACAGGTAATACATTTTACATGAAAGACGCAGACAAATTAAAATAAATACGTTTTGCGTACAATTTGTCCGCTCAGTATATCACTCTCTCATTTAATTCATTCACTCTGTCATTCATACCTCTTTCATACAAAATAGTATTTTGTTAAAATATACAAATAAAGTTAAGGTAAGTCTTACTGCCCTTAGAAAAATGGATTAGGCGATATGTTCCCTTTAAGGTAACAAGTACTTTTTGTACGTGTAATCAAAAAATGGTTTATAACTTAAATAGAAAAATTGTATAGGAAAAATATTTCACCTATGGGTGAAAATACTTGTAATATTATGGTAGAAAATATACAAGTTACAGTTTGACATATTTTATATATATAATTAAATACAAGTGTAATACATATTAACTAATAGTAAATTAATTAACTAACTCCAACGACGATGTGTGTGTTGTCCTCCTGTTGTCCGTGTGTCGTGCCATCAATGTTAACAGTTAATATAGATGTCCCTTGCATGTTGTAATCGACGTAGTTCTATTCCGGCTGTTTGCGACGTTTCTTAGCAATAGCGAGTATGCAGTGTTCTTAATCTTTACACGATGACTGTCAGTTCACTGGTTGAAATCACTTCATAGATCTTATATATCGCTCGGATTGTTTTTCAAGCCTTGGCCATTGGTAATATGGCTTAATACACTATAGGGTTCTCAAAGTTTCATGTTCGTGAGTGTTATCAGTAGACTATTCACTTGGTTCAAGTTTCATGTTCGTGCGTGTTATAAGTAGATTATTCATTTGGGCGTTGATACTTCTGGGTGAAAGTTCTATAGTAGGTGTAGAGGTACACTGTTATATGGTAGGTGTAGCGGTACACTGTTCTATGCAACAGACTAAAATATCACAGCTTATTATATGGCGAATGATTAATGTGCCTAGTGCTAGTCTGCTGGTGCATTAGTTTGCCGTGACAATATGTCCACAATAATATTATCAGTACCTTTGATGTGGCGAATGTCAAAGTCGAAATCTTGAAGAAGAAGACACCATCTTGATAATCGATGATTCTTTGGCACACCTTGCTTAAGTACCAGCAGTGGCGAATTATCGGTTAAAACAACAAAATGCGAACCTAAGAGGAACTTAGATAAACGACGCATACAAAAAAGTAGACTTAATGCCTCCAACTCAACTGTGGAATAATGGATCTCAGCCTTTTTAAGCTTCCGGCTGACATAGAGTATCGGATGTCTTACGCCTTGATATTCCTGCATCAGGCATCCTCCAATTGCGATAGCACTCGAATCTGTGGTCAGAATAAAAGGTATATCTATGTTTGGTAATCTTAATACGGGTGGGTTAGAAAAAATTGATTTCAATTTGCACATTACATCCTCTAAGCGGATACTCTTACAAAATTTTTCTGCATGATCTTTTGTCAACAGATTAGAAAAAACTGATGTGAGTTCCGCCCAGTTTGGTATAAACTTGGCATAATAGTTTATGAGACCTAACAGGCTTCTAACCTGTTTCTTTGTAGTTGGAACTTCTAGGTTGAGAATTTTTGATACGATTCTATCGTCTGTTAATAGTTTGCCTTCGGAAATCCTATGACCTAAGAAGTCTATTTCTTTATAGCCTATTTCAACCTTGGAAGGTTTGATAGTAAGTCCAAAGAGAATGATTTGATTAAAGACTTGTTGGAGTGTACGTAAGTGAGAAGTCATGTCTGAAGAATGGATACATATATCATCAATATATGATTGCACGTCCTTGATGCCGTGCAATAACAGTCTAGTTAACCTGACAAATGTGGCGGGAGCGTTTTTGAGACCAAATGGAAGATATCTCCATTCGTACAGCCCAAGTGGTGTAGTGAATGCTGTTATATGCCTTGAAGAGGGAGCTAGTGGTACTTGCCAGTAACCTTTAGCTAAATCAAGCTTAGAAAATAAGGATAATTGAGACATATTCAAAATGAGGTCTTCACAGCTGTTCATTGGCTCAGCATCTGTCGTGGTTATAGTATTTAATTTTCTGTAATCTATGCATAACCGAATAGTTTGGTCCTTCTTTTTCACCAGGACAATTGGCGAAGAGTACTGGGAAACAGATTTCTGTATTATTTTATTTTTTTCTAAGCCCAAAATTTCTTTGTCTAAATTTGCTCTATAATGTAAAGGAATTGAATATGGTCTACATTTGATAGGCGTTAGATCTGTCAACACAATTGAATGTGTTATTTTGTCAGTCTGTCCAGGTTTGTTTGAGAAGATAGTTTTATAGTCGTTAAGAAGAGACAAAATGTCTTGTCGCTGCTGTTGTGTCACAGTGTCAGAGATTTGTATGTCTTTCATCGTACTGTCGTCGTTCATAATTGGTACTGGAATTTCTATATTGTCTACGTCCGTCTGATTTACTACTGACGCTACTGTTTGTAAATTGTCTTCAATGTCATTGTCGTCGTCGTCGTTGAGACTAATAGTTGTCAATGTGTCGTTAAATTGGTCGTACATGTCATTATCCCATATTGTCTGTACTGCAGATATGTTTTCGTCGTCTTCGTTGTCACAAGAATGAGTCGTTAATGATGCTTCGTTTGTCGAGGTGTCATTCAGTCGGGTAGTTGTCGTTTCGTTTTCGTTGTCCTTCTTGTCAGTTTGGTTATTGTCATCTGTTATCTGCGTCTTCTTGTTCGTGTCACTGTCCTTTCTAGAATAGTACGGTTTTAACATATTTACATGGAATATTTTCAACTTTCCATTCAAAGAAATTTCGTAGTCAACTTCCGAAATCTTTCTTACAACTTTAAACGGTCCCTGCCAAGAGGTTGATAGTAAATCTCTCTTGTCAGGTAGTAATAGTAAAATGTCTTGATTTGGTTGTAATACAATCGTTTTTGCCCCTTTGTTGGCGTACTGCCTGTACCTAAAACCTTCTCCTGCAATGATGTTCTGGCCAGTATACAGGATCTAATGATTTTGTCTCTGGTGCCAGTGACCAAATCATAGGTGGGAACAGGTAATTGGGTGTTTACGGGTTGTGATATTATATCTTTGTAAATAGTGAGAGGTCCTCTTGGGTTCGCTCCGTATATCAATTCAAATGGAGAGAACCCCGTACTTGATTGTGGGACTTCTCTGTATGCGAACAGCACCGTTGGGAGAAGTATATCCCAATCGGCTGGATTATTAGCTGTCACTTTGGATAACATATGTTTTAGGTCCCATTTAATTTTTCGCAAATTCCATTTGCGGCCGGTCGATAGGGACTTGTAAAACATTGTTTTATGCCTAGTAACTTAGTTACCGATTGAGTGGCATTAGATATGAATTGCGTTCCTCTATCCGATATCTTCTCCGGAAAGCCAAAACGGGAGAATATCTGTAATAACACGTCCGTCACATCCTTAGAGGAGATAGATTTTAATGGAATCATTTCTGCCCACCTCGAACACAAATCAACGAGTGTAAAAATGTATCTATTTCCTTTGTTTGAGATGTGGGTCAAAGGACCTACTAAATCAACCGCCACGATTTGAAATGGTCTCGAGGCAGTTGTGGTTGATTGAATTTCTGCCGTAGGGTTTTTCCCTTTTTTGATTAGTTTCTGACAGGTATCACATGATTTACAATGGGTTTTTATGTCTTGGCAAAATTTAGGCCAATAAAATTGGCTCAGGACTCTGGCCCTTGTTTTTTCGTAACCCATATGACCTCCGAAAGGTGAGTCATGGGCTATATGTAGCACTTTCTCACGATGTGACTGAGGTAAAACCACTTGCTGTATCGTGGTTTGATCTCTGGTATATAATCTAGTCAGAATATTATTATTTAGTCTAAATGTCCAAGAAGCGTTTTTCGTCAATTTTGGCTTTAATCCTACTAGCCGAAAGTATGGCGAAAGAGTTAGATCTGCTTTTTGTTCTTCTATAAACTCGGTGGTGGTAATATTGGGTGAAATGATTTGTAGCGACTCCTGAAGTTGGTCGTTGTGGGTTTTGAGTGTCATTTGTCTTGTTACTATATTAGCGTATTGTGTGTGTTGTTGCACATTTACAGGCTCAATATTTTGTGGATCGATGGCGTCCTCAGTTCGAGGTGTTAATTTGATGGTATCATTGAAAGATTCAACCGCCCCAGTATTCTGCACCTCTGTGAATTCGTTTCGAATTCTGTCATCGGTTGTCTCCCTTGTGCTTTTGGCAGTTTGAGACAAGCACGCGTGGTTTTTCATTTTGGAACCACTGTTCAGTTTTTGGATACAGTTTTTCTGTTCCCATTCTCTGATTTCTTGTTCAGAGCAAGATCTTATGTTGGGAAGATTCCCAAGGATGATTTCAGCGGCAGGATTTTCTAGTACTGCGCATAGCACTTGTCCTGATATAAAAGGTGTCCGAATTTCGGCAAGTGCTAGGGGGTATCTTTCGATAGTGCCTGCGAATGTGCGACAAGTTACGTATTTGTGTGTGTAGTCTTTGTCATTAACTAATGTTTTCTTAATTCCACAAAGAGTCGCGCCGGAATCGCATATTAATGTACATTGTTTGTTATTAACAAACCCTGTTGCAAACTTTAACTTGCCTGTTGATGTTAAGGCTGCGTTGGCCATTTCGTTAGAAACTGGGATTGTGTGGCCGCATAACAAAGTTGTATCCAGCTGAAATTTTCTACAGGTGTTACATGTGTTATCAGTGATGGTGTTAATGATTTCTACTGCATTCCCTAACTCACTCGTACTTTCATTCTGGATGTCGCATTCGTTCTGTTGTTCAATTTCTTCATCTGAGGATGTGTCTATTAATGCGGCATTAGCCTGCTTCATCATCTTTCGTCCGTCACAGCGTGCTGAATAGTGCCCAAAGCTCGAACAAAAATAACATTTGACCGCTCTCTGATATGCGTTCCTTTTGTTCTTTTGTTTTTCCACTATCATTTGCAGATGATGTGGATAATTTGGTGATTTGTCACACATCACGTACTCTTCATGTTTCAGATGACAATACTGGCACGTTACTGGCTTTGTGAACTTAGAGCGTTGTTTGAACCTATTTTCATTTGGTTTTGAATATTTGGTGTTTGTAACTGCTGCTGTCTCATTTTGGCTCATATTCAACTGAAAAATATTGCGGTTCGCTGTAAAATATGTGCTCCCCTTATTTTCTATTTCTTGAATAGTTTTACAATCCATTTGTCTCAAAAATTTAGAAAAAGGTGTTGGTATTGTGCTAATAATTTTGTCAATTATAATTAGCTCCTTCAGTTTATCATGGTTGTTATTTGTTTTTGCTGAGGTTATCCATTTTGTACAAATATCTTGGACTGTAGACACGTAGTCTATGAAAGTTTGGTTAGGCAATGGGGTTAATTTGGAGAACTGTAGTTGATAGCCTGCTGTATCTAGTGAAAAATGTTGTACTATTCTTTGTTTCAAATAGTCGTAATCTTTCCTCATGTCTTGTGGAACTGTCTCTATCACTTTTAAGGGCTCTAAAGCTAAATTTCTCATCAGAATAAATGACCAGTCGACTTTTGCGACGTTATAAGAAGTCATCAAGCACTCAAAGTTCTCTAAGTATGCGCTGATTGAATCTCCTGAACAAAACGGCTTGACCAGGCCTTTATATTTGTTGTATTTTTGTTCATCTTCTTTACTTCTAATTTTGTTTACTGACATTTCTAAGTTGGAATCAATTTCCATTTGTTTCAGTTTTATCTGTGTTTCTGCACTTAATTGGGCTTGCTTGGTCGCAGCTTCGAGCTCCATTTGCATCTTCTTCTCTTGAGCCTGCAGTTGCATTTTCTTTTCTTCTGCTTCCATTTGCATCTGCATCTTTTTGTCTTCTCTTTCTGCTTGCATCTTTTTCTCTTCTCTTTCTGCTTGCATCTTTTTCTCTTCTCTTTCTGCTTGCATCTTTTTCTCTTCTCTTTCTGCTTGCATCTTTTTCTCTTCCCTCTCTATTGCTCTGTCTTCTCGTGCAATATTTTCTGAATGTGTCTTTTGTGCCCATTCTGAAAGTTTCTCCTCAATATATCCTAACCTAATACCTAATTCGATGCACTGTTCTAATGTTGACATCTTGTATTTTAGTTATTGTTCACTTTATTGAAATTAAATCCCTTTGAAATTAGTCTGGGTGTACAAAAGTTGGTTATCCCCCTTAATGTTTACATTCAAATTTACACGAGCAGGTTTACTTGGTTATGAGATTAGCATATACATAAAAATCAATACAAAGAAAAATGTTACATCAATGAATCATGGATGAGTATCGCTTAGGGACATAATGAGCACAAAATGAAACTCATCTTATTTTTCCTGATCTCTCGACTGTAGTCTTGTTGTGCTTTCCTGTTTTCTCGCCACTGCTGGAGTACAGGTTACATACACACGATATTTCGCGGAACAATCTGATGTTGGAATCAAAAAAAATTAGTAACAGTCAATGTAATTGTCACAGTCATGTCAATGTCAAATTTTATGAGCATCAGTATAAATTCAAATATCAAATATTTTTGTAGAGGGACTATAATAGCTCATTTACAGATAATATGATGATAGCTGCACAGTTTTTGACTTTGTCATGTATGATATTTTTTTTTTTTTTTAACTTGACAAAACCAAGAGCTGTCTGAAAGTAAAGCTTGTGATGGCCAAAACCGGCTTGCCCCCAAATAGCCTGTTACCGTCATAGATCTCTAGGGGAATGAAACTCGGGATCATACAGGCAACAAACTCCGTTCATATGCAATCTAACATCATTTATTATTATTATGTTACAGTAAGCTGGCAAAGAGAGTTTTCGCAAGCCAGCGATCTGTAAGTTGCATATCACAGGAGTTTACAATAAACATAATTATCACAACAACTCTATCAGCTATCTAACATATGCATAAGACCCCTAAATACACTTGGGTCTAAACTATCAAGTCCCCCTTAAGGTAAGCCCTGTTGCTTCCTCGATGTAAAGTCTGTGTCTGCCTTTCCACACGTGTCGCAATCTGACACGGGTGGTAACTCTCTCTGAGTTTCTCGTGGACCCCGCAATCGGCGGGCCCCATCGGTGTCCACGGGGCTGTGGACACACTGACTGGTCCTTCGAGAAGGCTCTGGATTATTTGAGCCTTCGAGTGACTCGGTTCTTTCCCTTTAGCTGGAGTTCTATCCCTTCGCTAGTCTCTCTTACTTTTATGTTGGTACCGCCCCTATGTGAGGCTGTGACACTATGCAATGTCCAGTGTTGCCAAACTCCGTGAAGGCATGGACGCCAGAGAAGACAGAAGGTAGCAGATTAACTGGAGGTCAGAATTGCCTAATGGGTAAGAGATCTTGCTCTTAAACTTCCGGTGTGCTGATGCTGAAGTAGCGGGTTCAACCCCTATACCGGTTAGTTGTACTAAAGTGTTGACTTCTCGTCCTTGACTTGGGGACGTAAATTACAAGTGCCTCAGAAGTCGGATTGGATTCGCTTGATGGCGAGGGACACTGGTAATAGGGAAAGCTAATCCACACTTAAAAAATCAACCAAGTACACTAGAAGTAGTAGCACGTGGATGGACTATGCTTGAGTTAAAAGCAAATAAAAGCAACAAAAAAAAACACACACACACACACGTAGATTAACTGGTGTCATTGAAAGGCATACACGCATACCATGGTCAGCAATTTGTAACCTGCTGTATCAGTAATCATGAGTCAGCTTGGCCTGAGCTTGTATAGGGACGTTGGTATATCTTACTCACTCACATATATATATATATATATATATATATATATATATATATATATATATATATATATATATATATATATATATATATATATATACACAGACACATTATTATTATTAGCTGCATGTCTTTGCAGGACATTGCTGTCAACACCAAACCCAAGTTGGTTTTCCAGCTAAATTTACGTTAAGTAGTTTGCCATTGCTTTCTAAACGGGAAGTCAATGTTGAAGTCCCAGCTGAGCGATGTAAGGAAGAATCAATCCACCATGCCATTAGCGTGTGAGATTTCTCTGTGTGTTTGTGTGAGCCTGTGTTATGTGTGTGTGTGTTTTTTTTGTGTGTGGTGGTCAGCATGGCCGAATGGATAAGGAGGTTGCTTTGAAACTTCCGGTTTGCTGATTGCGAGGGGGCAGGTTAAACCCCTACAGTTGGACTAACATGTCGTTTTGTCCGTGACTTGGGATAAACTACAAGTACCTTTAAAGTCGGAGTGGGGTTGCCTAATGGTGAGGGACTCTGGTAATAGGGAAAAGCTAATCCACACGCTAAAATCAGTGGCAGCTGATCAAGTCGTAGCTGCATGGGACTGCTTCAGTTCAAAGCGAACGAACGCACGAAAAATAAAAACAAACCATAAACAGTCAGAAGAACGAAATATAAATAATAATAAGTAAACGATTACACATTGCATGTTGCACATGTAAAAAATAGATAAACCCTAAACAGCAAGAAGAAAGTTATAAATAATAATGAGAAAAGGAATATAGAATATAGACAACATGCTGCATATGTAAACAATTACTAGACACTAAACATTGTACCTATAAGGTTTCTCATATATTGTTCATGTAGTTTGTGACCTGGGACGCAGTCCAACTTGAAATGCTATACACTATACGTGTTTTATTTATGCTATTGACTGCCAATTTAATAAATATACACACCAAATATAAAATATAACATATTTCAAAGGTTTCTAATAGTTAGGTCTTAACCAGATATGACTGAGCTACCATATGAAAGTAGACGGTACTAGCTGCTTTAGCGGTGAATGTTGGGTGGCACTCACCAAACCCACCCCACACTGTGCCAACGGCTTCAGGCGGAGGAGTGCAATTGGGGGTGGGGGTAGGTGCACAGGTCTTACTCTAGTGCAAGGAAATGCAACCTAAAGACTAAATGATCAATGTCATGACAGGACAGACCAGGCCCTAAGCCTTGATCGGCAACTGGTCTAGGGTGGAAGCTCCAACAGGCTGATAGTTAGGGCATTGCTTTACTGACCCAGCAGCTTCTGCAACTTGCCTTGTTCCAGACGCATTGTTGTTACCTTTTCTCTGGAATAAACTAAGCAGGCCAAGAGAGGGATCTTGCTTCATGGACAACGCATGGTCTCTAAACTCAGCCCAGGCTTTGTGTTATGGAGAAGTATAACTCCATTTTACAAACTATTGTCTGTCAAGACAGCAAGGTGCCAGCCAGTCAAAGGTTTCTAGTCCACATTTATTCAATTAGGGTGAATAAAAGAAGCATTAATACTATCATCATTTGTAACATTTTCTTTCTTTATGTGTTTTCTTATGGTATTTCAAATAACCAGGTTAAGTTGAATAAAATAACTTCAAATGTAACCATTAGATGCAAGCCTTGAAAGATGCAAAGATGAAATAAACACCAGCACACCAGCCTTTAGAATTAAAACCCAGTCTTCTGGAGGGTTTACAATAAACAATCTCACTACTGTTCATCATCCTTCATGTAATTAACCGTAATTATTAAAAATGATCTCAAATGTGTACAAGATTACTCAGATTATCAAATACTGAAAATTTACAAGTGTGTCATTTCTTCTTCTTGTTCTTCTGAGTTCATCCGGAGTTTTTTTTTCGGACGTGATTGCGTTGTGCCTGTTTACAGCAGAGCTGTGTTCGTGCGCCGTTAGGCCGACTTCTGTGGGCATTTGTTGACCGGGTTAACCTTCCCGGGTGTGTCATTTTATAAGCAATTATGGCTGTTCTTGTCTGTCAAGACATACCATCAGATTCTGCAAAAAGAAGTTCTCAGAAAAAATGGATTCACTATTGTAACAATGGGCTTCAGAAAATTTTCTAAAAAGTATTTTCTCAACACATTTAAATATCACTTTTATATTTATCATTCAATCAGATCAGAGGCCAAAACAACAGTTGTAATTTTCCAAGATATATAACAGCTTGAACAGGTTTGTGGGTTTCCAGAAAGTAGAGTTGTATCAAAATTCTTACAAGGTACAAAGAGAAAAGCCATTGCAAGTAAGTCACTAAAGTAAAGGACCTTTTAAATGCCAGGAGGAGTAATGGGTTTATGGTGCTAGCCCCACAATTTACAGACCAATCAGCACTCGAGGGGTGATGTGGTCAATATCAAGTGGGCTGCCTTTACTTCCCAAGACATTTCCTGCTGCCTGTTTTAGGATGGTTGACTTTGGAGCCCAGGTCAATTAAAATAATGCACTTATGTGTATTCAAATACAAGATCACCATGCCAGCAGCAAGCATGCTAGTCACTTCACTGACATGGCTACCAACCACCATTACAAACACCTAATTTTATTGTAAGAGAACAGCTGTAATAGAAAGCTGATCAATAAAAGTTTGCCAAGAGGCATCTGTAACAACAGCCTTGCCATCACACTCCAAGAGAACAATGCTTTGAAAAACCCAATAGATGAAACTAACTATTCAAAGAATATTATCCTGCAGCAAATCAAGAACACTACTAACTGTGTATGTCGAAGAAAGTCCCTTGCTATTACCTACACCACAGTAAGTGAATCAAAGACGCTTTAAGTTGGCAACTGGTCACAAAGCCATTCAGCTTTAGCATAATCAACAACGGACAAAATAAGAAGAATAAGCATAATCAAAGAACTTTATTTGTTTAATTTGCAAATATCAATAATTGTAATGTTATTCATAATGCTGTATTACATGCATGTCTGTTACAAAGAATAATAATTTCTAGTTTATTACACAAGAGCACGCAACTCGGGATATTCCACCACAAAGTTGTTTTATTTTAAATCGCATATCCTTTACCCGACATCGCTGTCAACATCACCATCTTTCAGCTGATTGTTGATGTCTTGGCAAGATTACGCTCAGTAGTTTGCCATTCCTTTCTGAGCGACCGGCTCACATACCCCATAAGTTACAGGCGCGGAAAGAACCGTTACAAATTCTCGCGCACGTCACGTTAAAAGAGTATACAGGATTACAGAGAAAGTCGTGTAACCCCCAGACCAGAAAGACCGGCATCACAAAGTTCGCTAAACAAATTAACCCAGTGAATTGTGAAATATGATAAATTAAACTATGATTTTACACCAGAAAAGAGTACAAAAGCAAAGCAAACAAATGTTACACTTATTCATGAAACCCCTGGACAGCTCAGTCTGCATCATTGTTTCCCTGTCAGACTGTGGCTGTAACAGTTGCCAAAGTACATGTGATAGACTGGTGTGGCAATATTATTTTGTGTGGGCTTCTTATCAATTGTGACTTTTTTTTTGCATATCCCTTACATAACGTGGCAGCCAACACCAGCATTTTTCAGCTGCTGTTGATGTACAAGGCAAGTTTTTATGTTCAGTAGTTAGCCATTGCTTTCTGAACGACCGGCTCACATACCCCCGTAAGTTACAAGCTCGACACAATCCGCTGCAGAGTCTCATGCAGCTGTTTTCCCCACGTGAATATACGGGAGACCGGATCAGTTGTGATAGTCATCATTATTTGTAAATGTACAGGCTGAAATTATGGGCACACATACACAATTGTATATACATGACTGACTGGCAACTTGTCTTGACGATAGTTTTTTCAAATGGAGTTATCTCTCCATAACATAAAGCCTGGGCTGAATTTAGAGACCATGTGTTGCCCATACAGCATGATCCCTCTCTCGGCCTGCCTAGTTTACTCCAGAGGAAAGGTAATACTAATACATCTGGAACAAGACAAGCTGGCGGATAAGTAAAGCATTTCTCTAACTGTCCGCCTGCCAGAGCTTCCATCCTAAACTAGTTGCCGACCAAGGCTTAGGGCTTGGTCTGCCATGCCATTTAGTCTTTAGGTTGCATTTCCTTGCACTAGGGTAAGGTTTGTACCCTCTCAATTGCACTCCTCCATCCGAAGCTGTTGGCACAATGTGTGGTGTCGGGTTTGGTGAGTGCCGCCCAACATTCAGTATTAACAGAAAACAGGTAGTACTGTCTACTGTATCTGACTAAGACCTGACATAAGGTTTATACATAGTATGTAATATATACACTATGCAGAAATGATTTACAATGGCTGTTAGGGCAGAGAAGACTGGCCAAGCAAACATAGTTGGCTACCATCACCTTCATCGAGTTTACCAGAGAAATTTTGGAACATGCTTTGTGGCTGTTCCTGTCAAGATCACTGTAATAGCTTGTTCACTGTGATACCCCATCATTAGAGACTAACGTGTGTTGAGTAAAGAGAAACAACCATAAACATCACATCTGTGAAAGTCAATGACCAACTCTCACACCATGAGGTGTACTGGTTATATGGTGCTAGCCCCATATTTTTAGACCAATTGACATTCGATGGGTGATATGTTGATTTATTATAATTTTGGAGTATTCTAGAGCTTAAGTTTGAATTAAATAGAAATCAAAATTAATCTATTTCTAAAGTTTAAACATCGAAGCCACAAACAATATGTTGTCCAATTCATTGTAATATCGATTATAAAATAATATTGTAATAATATTATTGTAATATCCATTGATGCCACATGCTTTAGTTTAAGATCGATAGTATCCAGTAGTTTGACCAGTTCAAATGAATCTTAATATTAAGGGGTTTGATTGAATGTCGCACTGGTTTAGCAGTTTCTGCAAGCCATTTCACCATCCTATGTTAGACAAGAGTTGGGTATAGATTAGATCAGTCTCAAAGGTTGCCCAGGCCTGTGCAGTTTAGGAAGGCCATAAAGCTGGGTGTTTGTGAGCTTGTGGAATCACTATCTGTGCAGTCACCTCACTGATGAATTTACTATCTAAAAGTGATTGAATCTCCTTCCTCACTTTCGCATCCAATTCCTCAGGGTTGCTGGCTTTAGGATCTAAGTGAAATTCGGTTGCCTTCTTCTTCTTCAGCGTTCCGAGCCATTGAGTTCTTTGCTGCAGATACAATCCGTCTCCATTCGTCTCTCTGGTGGACCTTCCCTTGCCAGTCGTTGATTCCAAGTGCTTGTAGGTCTGTATATGTATTATCTCTCCACCGCCTTTTTGGTCTACCTCGGGGTCTACGGTCATTTATTTCCTGAGTGTAAGCGAGTTTTGTTTCCCTATTATCTTCCATTCTTTCTATATGCCCCAGCCATTGTAGTCTATTAGCCTTCAATATACCAGTGATTAGCGGGGACTTAAACAGATCATAAATGTCTTTGTTACTTCTTCTTTTCCACTCTCCACTTTGTGTATCCCTAATGGGTCCAAAGATGCGTCTTAAAATTTTGTTCTCAAAGGTTTGTAACAAGGCTTCGTCTCCTTTCGTTGTACTCCAGGTTTCAGAGCCATACAGCACAACTGGTCTGATCAGTGTTTTGTATATTGTGATTTTGGTGTTACGAGATAGCGCATTTGATTTTAGTAGATGTTGTAGTGCATAGTATATCTTATTTCCAGAGTTGATTCTAGTTTGTATTTCTTCCCTTATGATGTTGGAGCAGTTGAAGATTGTACCCAGGTATTTGTATGTTTCCGTTCTTTTAATGGTCATATTATCTATTTGTATGTGGCCAGAGTTTTTAGCAATTCCGTCTCTTGAAATTACCATATTCGGTTGGATGCAATAAAATGTCTTCTATTTTGTTGGAAGCAGCAACAATATGATTCCTGAGATGGTTGTTGCAAATGGCCAGAGTAACTTAACAATGATTGCCTGGAAGAGGTTAATGAAAGTAGTACATTATATACAACTATCAGAAAGAGACAATAGCATTTTTAGGATTGTGATGAGAAGAGAAGCATGGGAAAGCATTGTGACAACTGGAAAGAGCAGTGGGAAAAGAGACATGGGCTGACAGAGAGAGATGATGCTGGATGGACTGTACGTGACATTGAGAAATATATCAGCAGAGTAGATCCTGAATAGGGAGCAAGTTTTGAGGAGATACATAAACCCCTGTGCTAGTTGGCAGGGAAAATGATGATGATGATGCGATCTCTTAAGGTTTTTCAGATTGCCAATATGAGTAAAAGAAGCACAACAATCATCACACTTGTAAGGTTTCTCTCCTGTATGCACTCTCTTATGATTCATGTTCTTTTGGCACTCTAGATGGTCATCTTGAATCAAAAGACCATCCCATTCATTACATTCGTTTGACATCCCTTCACAATGTGTTCTCTTATATCTGTCTACACAAACATTTGGACTGGAAACATCAGACAAGTCTCCTGTGTGAATTCTTTAAGAGCTATAACTGACATAATCAAAAATGTCATCAAGAGAATTTTCAAAGCTCTGTGTATAGTTTTCTTGTGTTTATTTATTTTGCTGCTGACAATTCTCAATAGCCAAAGATAGTTAATTGTTCGTATCAATCACAGAAGACACATTTTCTGACACTTCTGTATGTGTTCTCTTATGTTTCTTCTCTTGTGGTATTTTAAACTCGGAGCTTGAGTAAAAAAAAGCACCACAATCATCACATTTGTAAGGTTTCTCACCTGTATGTGTTCTCTTGTGGCATTTCAAAAGGTCAGGGCGAGTAAAAGAAGCACCACAAACATCACATTTGTAAGGTTTCTCTCCTGTATGTGTTCTCTTGTGGGTCTTCAGACTGCCAACTTGAGCAAAAGAAGCACCAAAATCATCAGTTTCTTCTTCTTCTTTTGTTCGCTTGAAATATGTCTAAATGTTGTCTCTTGTATGAATTTAACTTCTTTTTCAGTTCACACAGTGGTCCATAGAGTTTATCTTCCACGGTCGTCTCTCTAGGCCAGAAGGTTTGCCCAGATATGTTATATTTTGGGCAGTCTTGGAGTATGTGCTCTGCTGTCTGCGAGGCCAATCCACATGCGCACATGGCTGTTTCGCCAATCTTGAATGCAGAATAATGACTTGTTCTGGTCTGTCCATAACGTGGTAGTCATCTTGAGCAGATTTTTGTGGCTTTCTGACTGATTTGATCATTCTTTTCTTTTGGTGGTATGTAACGGGCACATCAGGCTGTTCTTCTTTGGCTCCCTCCTTAGCCAATTGATCAGCTCTGTCGTTTCCGGATACTCCACAGTGGGATGGTATCCATTGTATGGCGACCTTATGCTGACTGCTAAGTTCAGAAAGTAGTGTCCTTAGTACTGGCAATTTCCCAGACAGGAGCGCCTTGAGAACTGATTTTGCATCTGTCAGTATCACCACATGTTGTGTACCATTGCTGGTATTTATTAATTTCTCTGTTGCTATTTTGATTGCCTCAATTTCAGCATCATAGTTATGGCAGTACTTTCCTGTTGGTACTCTGGTTGTGTCCCTAGTATTATTTGGGTATTCTATATACACACCCGCTCCTCCATTTCAAACAGCATTTTGTGCCGACCCATCTGTGTAGGCTCGGATCCAGAAGTCCTGTGGGTATTCTTCATCAAGGAAGCTGAGAGTGGCTGTTCTGCACTGCACACTGTTCTGTTCTTCCTTGCCAAATATTCCTCTCACTTTTGTCTGGATTTGTAATGATAGTCTATGTTCATCTTTCCAAGGAGTTCACTCTGGAATAGTTGTTAGGGGGATACTAACTGTGGGCAGATAGATGGTTTCTCTGCAGAGCCGTTTGGCCTGGTGGATAAAAATACTTCTTTTCAACCGCCTCATAGCAAGGTCTTCAAATCTATTCTTCATAGGGTGGCCTGGCAAGCTGAGGAACTTTCCTGCTTGTATTAGTGTTTTCGTATCTCTGCGCTCTCTCAGTGCTTGTGTCCTCCCTATCTTCTCCATTTCCACTATAGGGGTTGATCTCATCCCTCCTGTAGTGACTCTAAGTGCTTGATTTTGCACCTTGTCCAGCTCTTGTAGTGTGGTTTTTAATGCTGAACACCACGCAGTTTACCCATATTCCAGGTGTGGTTGTATGCTCTGTTGATAAACTTTGCTAAGTATTTTCCCACTGGCTCCCCATGTGGTTCCACTTAGCTTTCTCAGGATGGCTATTTTCCTTCTGGCTTTTGCTACTGCTTTGTTGATGTGCTTTCTCCATGTCAGCCTGCCATCAAATGTTACTCCAAGGTATGTTGGTTCTTTATCTTCTCTTAGGGGTGTTCCATTTATTTGGATGATCCCTGCCTTCTGTTTTGAAGAGAGGATAAATAGAGTGGTGCTGCACTTGTCAGTGTTTATGCTGACACACCATTTATTTGCCCATGCAGCAAATGTATCTACAGCTCTTTGTAGCAATTTGGTGGCCACTGATGCATGTTCATTTGTGCTCCATAAAACTAGGTCATCGGCATACATTGTCGCTTTAATTCCATGCGGTAGATTAGCAACAAGATCATTGATGAAGATTAGAAAAAGTGTGGGGGACAAGACTCCGCCCTGGGGAACACTGTGACGCAGTAGTACTTTCTTGCTCTTGAGTCCATCTATCTGTACTCGGGCTCTTCTGTTGTGCGAGTATGCTTTCACCCATTTGTACATTCTTCCTTTCACTTTGCAGTTTCTCAGTTTCTTCATCAGACCTTCTTTCCAGACTTTGTCAAAGGCTTTCTTCAGATCTATCCATGCCGCAAGCACCAGTTTCTTCTCTTGGAATGCATCCTCAATTTCTTGAGAGAGGTAGTTGTCTGATCTTCCGTAGAGTAGCACTGCCTAAAGCCAGCCTGCTGTGGCACAAGGATGTTTTTACTTTCAATGTACCACTGCAGTCTGTGGTTGATGATGCTCTCCAGTGTTTTGCAGAGACAGCTGGTGAGGCTAATTGGTCTGTAGCTAGAGACAATGGAACCATCTTTCCCTGATTTTAGGAGGGGTATCATGATTGCTTCTCTCCAGGCTTGTGGAACACTGCTTAAGGTCCAACTGTTATTGAAGATCTGCAACAGTTTTGCTTTGGCCTCTGTTCCTAGGTTTCTGATAATTTCATTGGAGATACCATCAGCTCCTGGTGACTTTCTCATTTTCAGTTTTGATATGGCTAGCTCCAGTTCGCTGATTGTGATGGGTGCTTCCAGAACCTTATGTACTATTTCCTTCTGTCCTGTATGTTGTCGTTTCTCTCGAATCTCTTGTTGTTTCTCTGGACTAACTTTGATATTGTTATCTTGTGCGAATGAGTCCGCAAAATGGTCAGCTGCTTGCTTTCTTGTTAAGATGTTTCCATCTTTATGTAGTGCAATTTTTGAGTTTCTCCCTGTGCCCTCATCGTTAAGTTGTTTTATTAGCTTCCACAATTTCCTTGTGTCTCTTTCAAAGTTCAGAGACTCCGTTTTCTCCTGCCAGCTTTTCCATCTAGCCTGCAGCTTGGCCCTTTGAAATTTGGCTTTTGCGTGCTGGAATTTATTGTGGTGCTCTTGGCTGGGTGTGGCCTCTGCTGTCTTTCTACACACTTCCACATCGTTATGCAAGTGTTCCAGTTCACTACTCCAGTAGGGGTTTACGGGCTCCTCTTGGTACTGTTTCTCGCACTGCCTGTAGCATGCATTTCCCAAACTCTTCAACTACTTTATTTATGTCTTTCTCAGTGTTCAGGTTTCTAACCAGTATGCTGGTGCAATGCTTGTACATTGCCCAGTCTGCTTTCTTGTAGTTCCACCTCAAGAGGGTGCTGCTTTCATTTACAAGCTCATTTTCTACGGTTAGAAAGACTGGCCGATGGTCACTGCAACCAAGTTGTTTCCCAACAATTTGTGTAATGTTCCACTCCAGGTCTGGTGAATGAAAAGCCAGGTCAGGTGTAGTTGTAGTGTGCCATGATCTCGAGTAGAAAGTATGTGGGTCGGATGGCTTGTTAACCAAGATGAATCTATTCTCATCCTGCCAGTCTTCCAGTCTCTCTCCTCTCTGGTCCATGTGATCATAGCCCCAGCTCTGCGAGTGGCTGTTGAAATCGCCACACACAATCATTTTTTCTTTTAAAGATAGTGTGTCCAGCGCCTGTGGGCGATCACTTGGACAGTAGTAATTGATCAGATGTAGGTCTGTATTACCTGTCTTAAGTTTAAGTGTCTGATACTCAGCCCCTTCCATGTAGACTTCGATTTGGGAAGCAATGATGTTATTTTTTACGAGGGTCAGTATCCCATCTTTTCGCCTGTCCTTTCGGTCAGATCGGTAACACTGGTAGCCTCTGATTTTGAAGGCATTATTTTCATTGAGGTGAGTTTCTTGCAAGCAACATATGCTTACTTTTTCTTGGTCTAAGATGTTTTCTAATTCTATTTTTTTTTTTGCTGACTCCCTCCGCATTCCAGTGCATTATTTTAAGTCTTCGTTTAGTATGGCCAGCCGTCCTACTCTCATGTCCCCTGGCTCCACAGGACATCTGAGAAGGACCTCCAGTAGATGTGGTTGGACCCTTTCGAGACATAGGGCCCAGCACTGCTCCTGCCTGGGGGTCCAAAGCAGGACGAGCACCATAATATTTAGCAGTAGTCGACATATTCCATTTTGCGTGATTGCGTGGCATCCTGATTTCTGTGGTGCGCTTCTTGGCTGGTTGCCTCCGTCTTCAGCACCTTTCTTTGCTAGGATCATCACAGTTTTAAGGTTTCTCTCCTGTATGTGTTCTCTTATGTTTCTTCAGATTACCAGCTTGAATAAAAGAAGCACCACAAACATCACATTTGTAAGGATTCTCACTTGTATGTGTTCTCTTGTGGTATTTCAAACTTGTAGCCTGAGTAAAAGAAGCACCACAATCATCACATTTGTAAGGTTTCTCACCTGTATGTCTTCTCTTGTGGCATTTCAAATTGTCAGTGCAAGTAAAAGAAACACCACAAACATCACATTTGTATGGTTTCTCTCCTGTATGTGTTCTCTTATGGTCCTTCAGATTGCCAGCTTGCGTAAAATAAGCACCACAAACATCGCAGTTGTAAGGTTTCTCTCCTGTATGTGTTCTCTTATGTTTCTTCAGATTACCAGCTTGAATAAAAGAAGCACCACAATCATCACATTTGTAAGGTTTCTCTCCTGTATGTGTTCTCTTATGGTTCTTCAGATCACCGGCTTGAATAAAAGAAGCACCACAAACATCACATTTGTAAGGTTTCTCACCTGTATGTGTTCTCTTGTGGCATTTCAAATTGTCAGGGCGAGTAAAAGAAGCACCACAAACATCACATTTGTATGGTTTCTCTCCTGTATGTGTTCTCTTATGGTCCTTCAGATGGCCAGCTTGCGTAAAAGAAGCACCACAAACATCGCAGTTGTAAGGTTTCTCTCCTGTATGTGTTCTCTTATGGTCCTTCAGATTACCAGCTTGAATAAAAGAAGCACCACAAACATCACACTTGTAAGGCTTCTCACCTGTATGTGTTCTCTTGTGGTATTTAAAACCTGCAGCTTGAGTATAAGAAGCACCACAATCATCACATTTGTAAGGTTTCTCTCCTGTATGTGTTCTCTTATGGTCCTTCAGATTACCAGCTTGAATAAAAGAAGCACCACAAACATCACACTTGTAAGGTTTCTCACCTGTATGTATTCTCTTGTGGTATTTTAAACTTGCAGCTTGAGTATAAGAAGCACCACAAACATCACATTTGTATGGTTTCTCTCCTGTATGTGTTCTCTTATGTTTCTTCAGATTACCAGCTAGAATAAAAGAAGCACCACAAACATCACACTTGTAAGGTTTCTCACCTGTGTGTATTCTCTTGTGGTATTTTAAACTTGCAGATTGAGTAAAAGAAGCACCACAATCATCACATTTGTAAGGTTTTTCACCTGTATGTGTTCTCATGTGGCATTTCAAAAGGTCAGGACTAGTAAAAGAAGCACCACAAACATCACATTTGTATGGTTTCTCTCTTGTATGCGTTCTCTTATGTTTCTTCAGATTACCAGCTTGAATAAAAGAAGCACCACAAACATCACACTTGTAAGGTTTCTCACCTGTATGTATTCTCTTGTGGTATTTTAAACTTGCAGATTGAGTAAAAGAAGCACCACAATCATCACATTTGTAAGGTTTTTCACCTGTATGTGTTCTCTTGTGGCATTTCAAAAGGTCAGGACTAGTAAAAGAAGCACCACAAACATCACATTTGTATGGCTTCTCTCCTGTATGCGTTCTCTTATGTTTCTTCAGATTACCAGCTTGAATAAAAGAAGCACCACAAACATCACACTTGTAAGGTTTCTCACCTACATGTGTTCTCTTGTGGTATTTCAAACCTGCAGCATGAGTATAAGAAGCACCACAATCATCACATTTGTAAGGTTTCTCTCCTGTATGTGTTCTCATGTGGCATTTCAAACCTGCAGCTTGAGTATAAGAAGCACCACAATCATCACATTTGTAAGGTTTCTCTCCTGTATGTGTTCTCATGTGGTATTTCAAACTTCCGGCTTGAGTAAAAGAAGCACCACAATCATCACATTTGTAAGGTTTCTCACCTGTATGTGTTCTCTTGTGGGTCTTCAGATTGCCAGCTTGAGTAAAAGAAGCAGCACAATCATCACACTTGTAAATTTTATCTCCTGTATGTATTCTCTTGTGATACATGTTCTTTTGGCACTCTAGATGGTCACCTTGAATCAAAAGATCATCCGATTCATTACATTTGTTTGACATCCCTTCACTATGTGTTCTCTTATATCTGTCTACAGAAACATTTGGACTAGAAACATCAGACAAGTCTCCTGTATGAGTTCTTTGAGAGCTACAACTGACATAATCAAAAATGTCATGAAGAGAATTTTCAAAGCTCTGTGTATGTCTTTCTTTTGTTTCCTTATTTTGCCGCTGACAATTCTCAATAGCCAGTGATAGTTCATTGTTTGTATCAATCATAGAAGACACATTTTCTGACATCTGACAACAGTTTTCAAGTTTTACTGATGCCTTACAACTGTTCTCAACCATTATTGATTCTGAGTTGTGTTCTGTCATTTCTTGAATGATGCTCTCCCCAGATATGTCTACCATTTTACTGAATCTGTGACTCTTGTCCTCACACAGAACATCTGATAGTTCTTGTTTCACAACCTTCATGTCTATGCTGTCATATGGCCACTTTTGTGAATGCTCTTGTATGGAGTGGTAAGGACTCCTTGGAGACCAAGCGTGTATTTCTGAAATACACCAAAGTAAATAATTAATAACCTCATGAATATACCAGGTAGTGATTATGAACAGATGTATATGTGTAATCAAGCTGGTACATATTGCAGCTGTAGACAATAAATTTCAAGTGAACGAAATATGGAGAAGAAGAACGAACGAACGAACGAATGAAAGTCTTTATTTTCAAAGGGTTAAGAATTGGGCACACAGGCCCGTCTGACATTCTGCCCTTCTTCTCTATTTCCTCTCATACATTCTTTCATTCAACATCATATGTATAAGAATGATTAATGTGCTCATGTATGATCTAGTGATCTAGACCAGTGGTTCTCAAACTTTTTTGGCCTGTGCCCCCCTTTACCATATTTTCAGAACGTCATCTCCCCCCCCCCCCCTTTTCGTATTTCCTACCTAAAAATTTGACCAGTGCCCCCTTCACCATATTTTCAGAACATCACCCCCCCCCTTTTCGTATTTCCTACCTAACACCCCCCCCCCCCACACACACACTGTATACATAATAATGGAAGCACATGCTACTAAAACAAGTCTAGACGTCCACATAAAATGTGATTTGTGGGTCTACTTACTTTATAAAATGAATATTAGAAGGGTGAGACGTACAGAACAGTAAAGTATGAAGGGAAAAACAATATCAAGTAATCGGTTCTAGTATTAACGCAATCTTGAAATAATCTTCACCCCCCCCCCCCTGGAAACCCTAAAATTCCCCCCTGGGGGGGGGGGGGGAGAATTACTCCCCACCAGTTGAGAACCACTGATCTAGGCTGATGTGTGACCTAAGTTCATGATGATGTGACATATTTGTGAACCACAAGACAATACATACAGGAGAGAAACCTTACAAGTGTGATGATTGTGGTGCTTCTTTTACTCAGAAGACAGATGGATGATATGGGCTGATGTATAATCTAATCTGATGTATGCTCTAAGTTCATGATGATATAAGCTGATTTATGATGTAAGTTCAGGTTTGATCTAAGCTGATGTATGATCTAAGCTGATGTATGATCTAAGTTCATGATCATATAAGCTGATGTATGAACTAGGCTGATGTATGATCTAAGATGATTGTCATGATCAAGGGTTGACTAAAGCTCTTACTTTGATTACGGTTTTGACTGCATCCAGGAGAGAGAGACTTCTCCTAAACAGGACACTCGAGCTGAGACCGTGGTAGAAGTTAGACGGTTCAGACTCGTTGTGGGCAATGGCAAGATTTATATTGCCGCCATCTGCATATATTTTAGTTACAGACGTTTTATAGTTATAAGAGTGATGGCGTGTGATGTGATTATGTTAAAGTTGTGTAAGTCTTGTAATGAATAACAAGAAGCTTATTCGGTGAGAATGTAATTGTTAATCCAATGACAGGATAGACAACATGAAACTGCCCGGTGTGCTGTTAAGTTTTTTGTAATTAATGTGTCACTCTGTGATTCCAGAGTGATAGATGGAAGGTATGAGAGAGTTCAAAATATAATATTATAACCAGTCACTCAATGATAAACAGCCACTCAATAATAGTCAGCAATTCTGAGCCATGACACTGATGGATGATCTAAGCTCAGGTATAGTCTAGGCTGATGTGTGATCTAGGCTGATGTATGAACAAAACGAACGAACGAACAAACTTTATTTTCAAAGGGTTAAGAATTGGGCACGCAGGCGCGTCTAACATTCTGCCCTTCTATCACACTCTTTCATACATTATTTCATTCACACATCATTCAAGGCTAACAAAGAACAGCAACAATATAAAATGATCTAAGCATGATCTATGTTCAGGTATGATCTAAGCTGATGAATGACCTAAGTTCATGATGATCTAAGCTGATGTATTATCTAGGCTGATGTGTGATCTAAGCTGATGTATGATCTAAGCTGATGTATGATCTAAGTTGATGTATCTTCTTCTTCTTTGTTCATCCGGAGTTTTTTTTTCGGATGTGATTGCGTTGTGCCTGTTTACAGCAGAGCTGCGTTCTTGCGCCGTTAGGCCGACACATCCGACTTCTGCGGGCATTTGTTGACCGGGTTAACCTTCCCGGGGAAGTTGATGTATGATCTAAGCTGATGTATGATCTAAGTTGATGTATGATCTAGGCTGATATATGATCTAAGTTGATGTATGATCTAAGCTGATGCAATATCTAAGCTGATGTATGATCTAAGTTGATGTATGGTATAGGCTTATGCATTATATAAGCTGATGTATGATCTAAGTTGATGTATGATCTAAGCTGATGCATGATATAAGCTGATGTATGATCTAAGCTGATGTATGATCTAAGCTGATGTATGATCTAGGCTGATATATGATGTAAGCTTAGGTATGATATAAGAGAGGTAAAGTGACTGCGTTTGTGTAGATTAACAGATTAATAGGTCATCATCATCAAGTGCCATGCCAGCTTGCGTAGGGGTTCATGGCTCTCCACAGATCTCGGTCTTTGGTGTTCTGGATCAACTCTGCTGATGATATTCCTCCATGCCACCGTCTCAATCCATCCAGCATCATTTCTCTTGGTCTGCCTCTCTTCCCCTCGATCTATCCAGTTGTCATGATGTTCTCCAATGTCTCTCGTCCTATTACATGACCAAAGAAAGCTGTTTGTTGCTTTCGTGTTGTACGAGGGGAAGTCAATAAGAAAGCCACAAATGGCTGTAGAAAAATAACTAAATATGATAACAACTGGAAACCAGTTTATTTTTATACAAACACTGTTCTTTTATTTCACAACATAATTTCCACCATCATTGTTGCACTTATCCCATCGTTTTATCAGTCCTCCCAAACCGGCTGCATAGAACTGCGTGCCCTGTTTTCTAAACCACGTTTTCACTTCACATTCACCTTCGGCATCATTGGCGAAATGTCTCCCGCCAAGGTGAGATTTCAGTGTTTATGCCGACAAATGTTTGTCCCATAAAGCGGTGCATAGCTGGGTAGAAAAAGTTATGAAGGAGAGTCAATAAGGAAGTCACACAGTTCTGTAGGATGGCCAGTAAATGGGAACAGGGCATACTTTTCTATGCAGTGGGTTTGGGAGGACTGATAAAATGATGGGATAAGTGCATCAATGTTGGTGGAAATTATGTTGAGAAATAAAGGGACAATGTATGTATAAAAATAAACTAGCTTCAAGTTGTTATCATATTTAGTTATTTTTCTACAGCCATTTGTGACTTACTTATTAACTTACCCTCGTATGTAGTGTTCTTGTTTCATTAACCTCTTTCAGGCAATCGTTGTTAGTTACTCTGGCAGTCCAAGGAATTTGCAACATTCGTCTCAAAAACCACATCTCTGTTGTTTAATTTATTACTGACATTTTTCACTTATAAAGTCTATTTTAAGTACAGTTATCGCTAAACAATGTATAACAGCAAGCAATATTGATATTTCATTGCAGTCACAATCAAGAGTGTTAACCTCCTGCCTGAAACTAACATTAATGGTGCAACTTGAGGTGCTATATTACAGAAAAAATCTAAGGTGGCAAGTCAGAAGGAAAAAAAACTTGAAATAGAATGTCAGGAAAAAAATCAATGTGGAGTTGCATGTCTAAGACAACTAAAGTTTAAATGGAATTTCAACAACAACAACAAAATAAATAAAATAAAACTTCCTCATTGTAACTCAGTGTTACTGTTCCTCACTTAACTCAGAGTTCTTGGTCCACACATCTGCTACAGTGCACTGAACCTCACAAGGTGTTCACCTTCCCATTAGATTAGCAGAAATACCAATTATTTAGATTAAAATTTTTGAGGACAAGGTTATGGAACCACTGGGCATTGGCTGATGCTCACTGACTAAACTTGTACATTCATCATTATCATGTGCCTTTTCAGCTGGCATAAACATTCATATCTCTGCACACATCTCGACCCCTGGTGCTTTGAACCAAATCTGCTGATCTGGTGACAAAACACCTCCTTGTCTAATTGCTGCAACTTGTTTCCAGTAAATATGTTTTATTATTCCAAGATCTTTCCCATCATTATTAATATCTTCTAACATTTTGATAATTTCATCACTTTATCAAATGCCTTGGTGTCATGGTTCGTCTTTCATTGCCATGAGTGCTGAGTTGAGTTGAGCTAAGAACCGACATCACTACACTCAGGACATTCCCATGCGTGCTCCGTCCCTTGCTTCAACAGCCAGCAATGAGTTATACTACTAATCATTTTCACCACTATCTGATTGAAAGTTCTCCAGGTCTTCCCTCTCAGTTTTGAGATTCCTCCAGAACCCCTGCCAATCCCCAGCAATCTCATTCTTTCTACAAATGGGTTCTCAATCTGTTCGCACGTCTTCTCCACCAGGTCCTACAAGTGAATGACTATCTCCCCCTTGTCCATAGGTAACCCACCACCAAGAGGTGCATTCCCCGCCAGCCTATCAGCCTGTTCATCCCCCCCCCCCCCCCCCCCCCCCCCCCCCGCATGGCCAGGGCAAAATATCCATACAATTCTCACAATCTGTGACCTCTGAAGCGACAATAGCCATTCTACATGAAGCATTCCTTTCTCCACCTTACTAAGCATACTCTTTGAATCCGTAATGAATACAATGTGTGTTGCAGTAGTCTTCTCTAACGAATGGAATGCCACTGTTACTGCTTCCACTTCCATTCTCATGCTGGAGGTCGTAGTCTCATATGCCAGACTCTCCTTTTTCAAGACTCGTCCATTAGACTTTGCAATGAAACCCCAACCACTACGTCTGTTTCTCACCACTGACCCATCGGTGTAGATGACTATGTCACCTTGATGTGTGTTACTCAGGATCAGTTGTTGCACTTCAAACTCAGTGCGGCCCGCTGCCCATTCTCTGCACTTACGACCCAGTATTACTATTACATTGTGCCAGTCCTTCATGTCTTCTGGAACTTCAACCCACTCTTTCCCTTGATTGATGGTCTCTAGATCACACACCCAATGTATAGATAGTTCTGCCTGTGCCATCCAGGACATGCCTCTTCTTAGTCTATGACCCTTGACTATATCCATGGCTACATGCAGCGGGTGATCCCTATCTGCAGCAACTCTCAGGTACCATTTGGCCTGAAGGGCCCTATGCCTATCGGTCATTGTTAGTAGCGCCAGGATATGCCTCATGCATATAATTGGTGTGTCCTTTGTGCACTCCAGGATTACCCACATTGCAGCATTCTGTATGCGCTCCAACCTTTCAAGCTGGCTCTTTGATACTGTCATCAGCCCCAAACCATACTCAATGACAGAAATTATCAACTGCTGAAAGAGCCTGTAAAGCATCCTCTGCTCTACCCCGGTTGCTGCCATCGCCCTCAATGCATTAAGTCCCCTACCAGCCTTCACCACCAAAGTCTCCACATGATCCTTAAAAGACAAACACCTGTCAAAGGTGATACCCAAGTACTTCAATTTACTCTCTCTACTAAGAGGATATCCATTTAATATAATACCTGGGATATCTGCCATGACGATCCGGTTATCCAGGGAGTACCACACAACCGATGCCCTGTCTAGGTTTATAACAGCCCCTGCGTCCCTGCACCAATCAGCCAGCCATCCTGTTTACTCCCACTTGTAAGTCTTTCGCCAAACTGGCCCTGTCTGTATACCAGCACGTCATCTGCAAATGTCAAGATTCTACCCACACCTGGTGTCTCAATAGCTGCAATTTTGCTGGTTTAGACATTAAAGAGCACTGGGGACATGGCAGATCCCTGGGGCAACCCAGGTGTAATAGTACAGGGGTCAGAAGTCCAGGAACCCATGCGCAGTGCAACCTTATGCTCATAGAGGACTGTCGCAACCCATCTAACAAGGCAGACTTCGATGTCCAACAGTGTGTATATCAATCGATCATACCTGACCCTGTTATACGCATCCTCTAGGTCAAGAGCTACCGCCACTGTCTCTTGTTTATCCTGGAAGCCCTCGTAGACATCAAATGCAAAAGTTGCAGCATTGGCCCAGGTGTCCTTCCCACGCCAGTAACTCCCGAGCCCTCTGGGAAGCAGATTACGACTTTCCAAATATCGCTGGAGCCTGCGTGCTACTATCTTTTCGAGGAGTTTGCCATACATGTTTTGCAGGGTTATGATTCGGTATCCATTAAGTCTGGAGTGATCCTTACCTGGCTTTGGGAGAGGGACCAGGTAGCTGTGCAGCCAATCGTGGAGTATTTCCGTCATAGTGATGCTTAGGTTGAACCAAAGAGCCCTTTCTTCCAAGTCCCCATCATTAATGTTACTCATATGGGTGTACCTCACCCCATCTGGGCCTGGCGCAGTGTCTTTAGCCCTCATTAGTACCCATCAAATATCCTCCACCATAACCTCACAGTCCTCTTTCCTAGTGACCGGTGACAAGGCTTCTCTGACTATATCTCTAATAGCCCTATCTTGCTGATCTATCTGTTTTAAAAATCATGCAAGAAAAGCCCCCCTTTGTTCTGGTCAGTTGTCATAGATCAGTTGTTATCAACATAAATGGGGCCATGTGTACCAGGCATCGCCTGCCTGTTCATCTGCCAGTGCAGCCTTCAGAATTTACTCAATGTCACATCCCAACCGACTTCATTTATAAACTGTTCCCACTTCATCCTGTTTGTGTCTGCTGCCCGGAGTTTAAAATCCTGCACCATGACTTTTTTTTTCTATACCTTTCACCTCCTCCAATTCTGTGTGGTTGGTTGTCATGAGTGTATTGATAGTATCATGAATTGCTATTTATAATGATTAACTCCAATATGTACACTAGGATAACAGTTCTTTGAAATACAATAATTCCCTTCTCATAATTCGCATTACACGTTTACGTTTCACATGATCACAAAGTCGTACTATCAATCACTATTACACTACACTGATATAAAACTATAAAACTTCGGCGGCACTCTAAACATTGTCCATTGCCTACTAAGAGTCTGAGACGAGTTTTCCCTACGACGGTCTCAGCTAGAGTGTCATGTTTTTGAGAGACCTTTCTCTCTCTGACTCAGTCCAAAGTGTGCTTCCCACTCAAGGTTATACACACACCCAACCGTAACAAGAGTGTTGCACTCCCAGTCATGACACTTAGTATAATAATCTATAAAGCATAAGTATTTATATCTTTCTGTGTATCAACTGATCACTATATTAGTGTTTGTAATGTGTATATTGCATTATTTTTAACATTTCCTTCAACATATCTACACTTTCTAACACCCGTTTCCATCTTTACTTTTATTCTTGTTCTCATAATTTTGAGTAGATGCTTGCTGACATGGGTTATGAGGTTGACTGTACAAAATATCATATGCAATAGCTACTGGTCTTTTTGTTAGAGCTAGGACAAGAGAGTGCCCTGCTCTGCTCAACTGCAGGGTTGTGCACTGATCGTGTTGGATAATTGGTCACACCTACGACCTTATTTTTCTTAGTGTCTGAGTAGATTTACATTGTGCTATTGTGTTGATTTTGATGGTATAATTCTTTGACAATTCAGAAATCAATGGCAAACTTCAAAATGTAGAATTATCTAGTAAATCACAAACAGCCAATAAATGCTGGGGTTGACTGCAACATCCTGTAAAGAATATTCTACTAACTGTTACATTATATTGCACTTAATCTTACCTTGACCTACACAGACTTCAGGTGGTTCTATCTTGACACTTGATACAAGTTTATGCTCCATCTTATGTCTACAGTCAGTCTGAAAGGATTTGTAACTTACATTTGTATGCAAACACAAACTATATAAATGAATTTGATATTTTGTTTTTCAGACACATTAAAGTTGAAGCAATACTTATAACTGCAGCCATTCTTTGTTATACCTCCCCCCTCCCTCATTACATCCAATAATGAGTCTTCAATTGAAGAGAAAAACAAGAAAATCTTGTCATCAATGTTCCCTTTAAACTGTTGCTTAGGAGCAAGAATTTTACTTTGTTAGCTTCTAGCATAAAACTTGTGAGCATGCCTACATTTGACAATTAGAGACATTTGGTCCCAATATTGTCTGCTTGTGCATTGAAGCTCGATGATCTGGACTTCATTGATGACATTGCCTTCTTGTCCCTCACACTGAAATGAGATGCAAGATTTAGCTAAACACATTGGATAGGAGGTCACAACAATTAAGTCTAAAAATTCACAGGGAATGACACAGATAATGAGAATAAATCAAGCAAATAATAACCTGATCTTCCTTGGTGAAAGTTCACTTCAAGGGACAAAATTATACACCTATTTAGGAAGCAATGTAGACACAGATGGGTCAACATATAAAGATATTACAATAAGAATGCAAAAGGCAAGAGGACTTTCATAGCAACTGGACATTTGTGGAAGTCCAAATAAATTAAACAACAGATTGTTCAAGTAAAACATTAAAACAGTACTACTGTATGGATCAGAAACACAGAGAATGACATACAATGATTATTACTAAACTACAAACATTCATTAATTGTTGACTGTGGGCAAAATGGTGGACTAAAATGGTATGAAAGAATCACCAGTGTGGAACTTCTGGCGAGAACTAAACAAATACAAATACATCAAGAAGGAATAAAAAGACACTGTACTGCATATGACATACTCTGAGAACACCTGAGAATTGTACCAAGTAAAAAGCCTTTGTCCAGAATTGACAGCACAAATGAAATAAAGGAAGACCTAAAACCACATGGAGAAGTGAGTTAGAGACAGAAGTGAATAATATCAGTGTCAACAACCTGGATTTATACAGGCATGCGGGTATACTTCATTTGTACCACACGATCTCAAACTCGTTTGTGTACAAAGGGAAAACATCATTTATTGTGCAATGGATACAGTCTGCTCCTCGAGCACACATCGGTTAACATTCATTATGTGCATACATTTGTCTAACATCATGACAATCTAATATTTCTAAATACACTCTCCTAAGATTCTAACACGCTCCTATTTCACTATATCTAACTGTGTCCTGTTAACTACACAGCGGTCAGGTTAGACACATAGGTCTTGTCGCTCCAACTGTCAAGTCCGGTCTGCCTAAGTTTACAGCTCTGTCCACTTGCTGGCCCGTGAACTCCCGTGCGGGCAGCAGTGCTGCGTGCCGCGTCACTCAGCACGCAGTTCAGTAGTCCGTTACTTGTTATATTCTAGCTATACTAGAGTTCAGCCTGTTTACGGGTACTTCCCATGGTTAACGTATTCTGCTCTAACTTGGGAGTAAATCCCTGTCATGTCCTAGTATGTCCTAATTAGAACTGTTTAGAGTTCTATCTCCTTCTACTGTCCCTTTTCTATCTATTCCCTGGTAAGGGATCTTATCTATATCCTGTCTTAGTCTTTTTTCCTTACTTCTGTCCTTATACTACTTCTGTCAGCTCTTTGACAATCAGGAGGACATGGGTAGCTGTATAAATTAGCAAAAGATAGAATGGTTTGGACTGAATTGATTGACGACCAATATAAAATGGGGGATAAAGTGAAAAAGTAAAAGATTTTGATAAAGTTCAATGTGGCAAGTCCCTAAGTATCATACAATATATCAGGCCAGAGGTATTTAATATTTGGCCCCTGCCAAAAAAGGCTTCCTATCTAGGTCTATGTCCACAGATTCCCACATTCTTTCGACAAAAGTCGACCAACTGGCAGAAGCATTTATTTGTAAATTGTGCAGCTGAAGAACACAATTCACTCACAATCAAATAATAATATATCCATTATAACTGACCTAGAGTCTTGAATGAAGTACCATTGGATTTAATTATGTCAGTTCTATCCAACTTATTTTTATTGGTTGTTTTGTCTCCCTCCAATTTTGTTTTTTCTAAAACAATTAGGGAAGTGTCATGAAACTTCTAAAGACATTTGATGGGAGGTCACAACAACTAGGTCTAAAATACATAGGTAAAAGTTGAAGATAATAAGAATAAACATAGCAAATGATAACTTGATCACTCTTAGTGAATAATAACAGATAAGAGAAGTAAAAAGATTTGTCTAATTTCACTTTAAGAAGTAGAATCATACGTATATTTATGTACCAATGTAGACAAAGAAGGGTGAACATATTTTATTTTTATTTTTTATGTTGCATATCCCTTACAGGACGTCGCAGTCAACACCAGCACTTTTCAGCTGCTGTTGATGTGCTAGGCAAGTTTTACGTTCATAGAACGACCGGTGAAAATATTTTCAGAAATGTAGAGAATATAAATGGAATCAGCATTGGAGGACGAAACATCAATAACATTAGATATGCAGATGATACAGTATTAATTGCATACAATGCGCAGGACCTGCAACAATTAGTAGATGCGGTTGTTGTACACAGTGAGCAACTGGGGTTAGAATTAAATTGTAAAAAGACTCAGGTTATGGTCGTCGCTAGGAAGAAAGAAGTGCCACAATGTAATATACAAGTAAATGGAAATATTCTTCAACAAGTGAATCGGTACAATTATCTTGGAACAGTCTGATGGGGGTTGCCTTGAAGAGATTAGAACAAGAATCACCATGGCGAAAGTAGCCTTTAGCAAGATGAAAAACATTCTGACCAATAAAAAGATCAGGACTTCTCACTGGCAAGGAACACCAGGCCTCCTAAATCCAGTGAGCAATAATCAATTGATTATGTGGCTGTTTCGGGATTTGAAATTTAAATATTGAGCACAACCCACTACTGGCAACGCCGATCGCATTCTGGTATGAACCTAAGGCCTATCCACGTCAATATGGAAGCACTATACTCGAGTTTCGCCCTCATTTGAGCTCGTCAGTAGTGCATATCCCTGACCGGATCCGGAAACAGTCCCGGATCACGCGTGTGAAGCAGTGAGAAGTCCTGATCGTTCGGGTCCCATCGATTGACGGACGTCAGTCGTGGCGATTGGGCAATCTTGAGCATAGCCTACGATGGGTGGCGTTGTGATATTCTGTTGTGATAATTTGGTGTGTCCAGTGTGTGCCGCATTGTTACACACCCGCTTCACACGCGTGATCCGGGACTGTTTCCGGATCCGGTCAGGGATATGCACTACTGACGAGCTCAAATGAGGGCGAAACTCGAGTATAGTGCTTCCATATTGACGTGGATAGGCCTTAGGTTCATACCAGAATGCGATCGGCGTTGCCAGTAGTGGGTTGTGCTCAATATTTAAATTTTAATAATTAATTAACTGCTGCTTAATTTATGCAGCAGTTAAAAACTTATTTACTTACATTAATGCATGATATTTAATTAACAAAAGAAAGCAGTTGCTGTTGCGATACAGCGGGTACTTTAAGACAATGTGAGTTCATTTTCATGAATTGTTCTTTCACTAACGACAAACATTTCACATGACATTTAATTAATATAAATGGGCAGCTATTTTAAACTATTAATTAGGTCTCAGCACATCCTATCGAAAAGTTTTAAAAGTCAAATGCATTTTTCTCTAAGACACAGAGACTCTCGTGCTTTGTGCGATGCTTTCGGCAGAGACTGAGCCATACTGAGGAAAGCCCAGTGTAATGAAGTCGATCCTCTCAATCCTCTCGACATTCTATAGAAAGAGAAATGTGACCTTTACTTTCCTGTTACCAAAACGCATAATAAGATATACATGTTACAAGGTTTGTTAGCAATGCGACAGACTTTTAATGAATAATAAACCATTGGCAGCCATTTTTAATTATTAATTAGGTCTCGGCACATCTTATTGAAAAACAGATATGTCAAGTTAGGCCTTGCCACCCCGGATGCAATGATATATGGTACTACGTTGTCTGTTTAATAATAAACAAGCCACAGTAATAGAAGGCAGAATGTCTCAGCTTCCAATTTATTGAGCCGTGATAAAATCTCCCCCATTATTATACTTCCTGGTTTTAAATTACGACACAAGAATATTCATAACTCCGCTTAGAATTAACGTATACTCTACGTTGAGATACCGTTGGATTCGTCTTGTCAAACTGTATCCAACTGTTATGATGTCATAAATAGAAACCTCATTTTAAAATATTCTCTGTATATGCTACTACTACTGTGAAGCCGTGAACTGAAAGTGAACCGAGCTCGGAAGTCGAAAATTCCGTTGGAAAGCATTTTTCAGGTCCTATTCAACTGTCCAGATGTAATTAATACCAAACCAATTTTTAAAATGTCACTAAAGTACCTATCGGAATCGAAAACACAACTTTCGGAACGCGAGGCAGGCTGCTTGGCCACCGAACACCCCCCCCCCCCCTCCCTCGTGAGATAGTATGACGATATTCAACACCATTAAACAGTAAATGAATGATGTAGTAAAATATTCAACATTACCAAACAGAGAGTGTGTTTTAATTTAATATTCAACGTGCACATGCCGCCATGTTTCCACCATCTGCCGAAGTTAGAACAAGGGTTGCCACTTTTTTTTTGACCAAAAATATCTAGAAACGGTCCAAACAACATCCATAAATATCTAGATATCGTTGGAAAGTATCTAGGAAAAATATCCAGACTGAGAAAGTAAGAAATTACATATGTATTGATGTGACTGCCGTCTCCCTATCGAAGAGGTTTACGCCAACTACTACCGATGCATTATCGGTTCCAATTGCAGCCTAATTCTTCAAGTTTAAATGTTTACTGACCAAAAGTTTCTTCAGTGCCTGGACTATACTTTCTGCATCACACTCTACTTAGTGAACTAGTCCAAGAAATGTAGAAACTTCTTTGTATGTGCTGTTGCTATAATATAACACATGTACCAAGCACTTTCAGAACCGAAATGTCATTCGATTCGTCTAATAATAAAATATATTTATTTATTTGTAGAAATATAACTGATCAAATCTTCTTCAAAGTAAGAAAACAAAGTACTTCTGATCAAATTTGTACATTTGCTGCGATGCATTTTCACGTCATTAAGCATTTTACTGTCAGAAATAGTGTTTTTAAACAAATTAATCAAATGGTCACAGTTCACGATTGCACAGTGACAACTTTAAAAACATTGCAGACAGATCCTTCAGCTTTTGATGATTCATTACTCTGTGTAGTTCTGAAAGAAAATGTCAACGGTGGCATATCCCTAAATGGCACTGCATTTTTATGTTTTTTAGTCTTTGCATGTTTCTTCAAGTCTTGTATTTTCACTTTCATTTCGCACTCGCAGTACTTACAACGAGCCTTCCCTTAGTCGCATCTCTATGAACTGACACCACCCAATCTTTAATTATGTCATCCTGCAGCCACTCTTTCCGAAATTGTTGTTCATATTGCTTTACTTTTGGCATGTTGAAAGATTTGTTCAAAGTGGAAGACACATGAAGGCGAGCAATTACCCAAAAAAATCACATGAAAAAGAATCGCAAAGTCGGCATCACAGCAATAATTAATTCGCAACACGATGAGTTTACAGTTCAAATAATGTTAATATAATTTATGTGCCCTTTTACTCATTACCGGGGGGTTGCAAGATTGTTGAGCGTTGACCCAAGTCAGTTCAAAGTTTAAATAATGGCAGTCACCATAATTTACGCGCGTCCAGACCAAAAAATTGGTAAATGACACCGAAAGAAAAGTAAAATCTAGAAAGTATCAAAAATATCCGACTCCAAATGAAAAGTATCTAGAATTGCATCCAGCATCCAAACGTCAGAAAACGGTATCCAGATGCCGGCAAAAACCTCTAGATCTGGATATAAAATATCTAGAATGGCAACCCTGGTTAGAACAAAAAGTTACAAGTACTCTCAAATGGTCAATCGGCCAATAGCATTGCCGAAACAATAATATTAATAATAACAATCAAAAATAATAATAATAATAAATTTGCAGGCATTTATTGGCACTCACAAAAATACAGCACAGATTCGAATTAGCTTGTTTGTCGTAGTTTCTTCTTCTGCGTTCATCCAGTTTTTTTTCCCCGGATGTGATTGCGTTTGATTGATTGATTAATTGATTGATTTAGGAATCGACATCACAGCATTCGGGGCATTCCCATAAGTGCTCCGTCCCCATCCTCAGCAGCCAGCGAAGAGTTCCAACACCAATAGTACCAGTAGCAATCTGATTATATGTCCGTCTCGCCTTTCCTCTGAGCGTTGAGCGTCGGCCAGATCCCCTCGTCACTCCTCGCTGTCTCATTCTTGCCAGACCATGGTGATCCATTTGCTCCTCCGAGGTATACACGTGCTCCCACAAGGCCGCAACCACGTCTGCCTTGTCATGTATCAATACTCCACCAAGTTTTGCCGAGCCAGCCAATCTGTCCGCCTGTTCATTTCCCAGCACACCGGCATGCCCCGGAGAAAAGATCCAGGCGATGCTTGTCACCCGTGACCTCCGAAGCGAAGCAAGCCACTCCGCACGAAATCTGCCCATCCTCACCCTCGTCAGCATGCTTTCTGAGTCAGTTACAATCACGATGTGTGTGTGTGTGTCGTATTCTCCATCCAGCGGAGAGCCGCAGTGACTGCCTCCACCTCCATTCTTAAGCTGGATGTTGTGGTATCATATGCCAGGCTCTCCTGCCCCAAACGTCAACCATTAGCTTTGGCTATGAACCCCCAGCCACTTCTCTCACCTCTTGACACCGAACCATCTGTGTAGATAATCACATCACCCGAGTGAGCATTGTCCTGAATTAGTTGCTGGATTTCCACTTCCGTGGCCCTTGCTGGCCATTCCCTGCACTTCCGGCTTAATGTGATTATAACTCTGCACAAGTGTGACTGCTCCGCTGGCACTCTGACCCACTCTTCTCCACGCCTAATGTTCTCCAAGGGGCACACCTGTCTGATCGTGTCCTCCGCCTGAGCCATCCATGATTTCCCTCTTATCAGTCGCTGACCCTTAACTACGTCCAGCGCCTCGTGCAACGGGTGATCTGTGTCTGCAGCTACTCTGAGGTATGCCTTCGCCTGCATCACCTTGAGCCTATCAGCAACAGTCGGCAGACCAAGGATGTAACGCATACACATTACTGGGGTGTCTCTAGTGCATCCCAGAATGACCCGCATAGCTTCGTTCTGTATGCGCTCTAACTTCACCAGCTGACTCTCTTAGACAGTGAGCAGACCTAATCCATAATCAATTACAGAGAGGATCAAGTGCTGGTATAGTGTGAATAGCATTCTCTGCTCTGTGTCCATTGCAGCCATAGTTTTAAGTGCTCTGAGTCCCTTTTGAGATCTTGTCACAACCATCTCCACATGGTCCTTGAAGGATAGCCTGCTGTCAAATGTGATCCCCAGATACTTCAGTTTGTTCTCTCTGCTGACATTTCTACCATCTATCGCGAGGCTTGAGACATCAGCTCTTACAATCCTGTTGTCCAGAGAGCACCACAAAACAGCCGCCTTTTCCGGGTGGATGACAGCACTCATTTCTGTGCACCAGTCAATCACTTTATCTACTGCCGCCTGTAACTCCTGAGCTGTTTGCTCCCTATCTCTCCCCTGCCTATATGCAAGAATATCATCTGCAAATGTTAGTATTCTTCCTACCCCTGGTGCTTCTAGGTTTGCAATCTTGCTCGTATACACATTAAAGAGCACCGGTGAGACTGCAGATCCCTGTGGCAGTCCTGGGGTTAACAGATGTGGCTCTGAGGTCCGTGCACGCAGACGGAGGGCAACCCGAAGAGAGTGCAGGACGGCTGCTATCCAGTTCACCAACCAGGGATTGACCCCCTTCTCCATCAGTGCGGTCATCAAAATATCATATCGAACTATATTGTACGCATCCTCGAGATCAAGCGCTACCGCCATCGTTTCCTGTCTACTCTGGAACCCCTCATAAACATCAAAGGCAAAAGTGGCTGCATTTGACCAGGTATCTTTTCCTGGCCTGTAGCTCCCCAGGCCTCTTATAAGAAGCTTCCCCCTTTCCAAAAAATCCTGCAGCTTAACAGCGACTATCTTCTCTAACACCTTCCCAAATGTATTTTGACGGGTGATGACCTTAAAGCCGCTAAGCTTTGACTGATCCTTGAATGGTTTTGGGAGAGGGATGAGATAGCTGTGCACCCAATCCTGCGGTACTGATGCTGATTGCGTTGTGCCAGTTTACAGCAAAGCTGCGTTCTTGCGCCGTTAGGCCAAAACATCCGACTTCTGCGGGCATTTGTTGACCGGGTTAACAATCCCGGGGGTTTGTCGTAGTTTGAGAATTTACTTTCCATGCTGTTTCAATGTTCTCTAAACATTAATATTTTATGTGTGTTACGTGAACACGCTCACGCCATCACATTCACAATGGCACAAACAAGCATGCATTTGAATAACAATAGAATGCACGATTTATTGCCTGGTATATAATTTCGCTGCATCTCATCAGGTACATACTGATTACTGCAGACATCATACAATATAAAGTAATTAGATAAATTATTCAAGCTGAAATATACATATATGCTTACGGTTGCCGGGGCCCTCGCGGGGAGCAAAGAATAGTAACACTGTTGCCTACCATGCACGCCGTAAGAGGCGACTAAGGAGGCTGATTGATTGATTGATTTAGGAATCGACATCACAGCATTCGGGGCATTCCCATAAGTGCTCCGTCCCCATCCTCAGCAGCCAGCGAAGAGTTCCAACACTAATAGTACCAGTAGCAGTCTCATTATAAGTTCGTCTCGACTTTCCTCTGAGCGTTGAGTGTCGGCCAGATCCCCTCGTCACTCCTCGCTGTCTCATTCTTGCCAAGCCATGGTAATCCATTTGCTCCTCCGATGTGTGCAAGTGCTCCCACAAGGCCGCAACCACGTCTGCCTTGTCATGTATCAGTACTCCACCAAGTTCTGCAGAGCCAGCCAATCTGTCCGCCTGTTCATTTCCCAGCACACCGGCATGCCCCGGAGAAAAGATCGAAAAGAAGGAGACTATGGTTCCGTCGCCCTGCTACTGAGTGAGTGCGTGGCGCGACACTGTGAGCTGTGAATTTCGCGTGGAGTGCTTTTACATCTGTTCGCAGTTTGTAGCGTGAACTGCAAGTTCGGAACGATGGCAGCCGGCTGTTGCTGGATTGACTGGTTTGCCTTTTCGGTTCACGAGTGCATTTTTCAGGAGACTCCTGGGAGTCGTCGCTGGAGCTACGGAGTTCGTGCTTTGTGCGGCTATTTCGGCGGGTTGCCCTGCGAAAAGAGACCGAGCCATATGGGATAAAACCTGGGTCAATGAAGTCTTTCTGGTGACTGCCGTTTCCATGAACTGTATTTCAATGAACTGTATTTTTCGTGGAGGACTTATGTGTTGGCATTCTGGCGGCGACATTATGCACAGTGTACCTGTGGGGGATGTTGGCTTGCCGACACTCCTGTCTATTCCATTGTTCACATGGGGCAGTGAGGAGCATTTTGTGATATTCACTGGTACAGGAACGGAGCAATATGGGGACGACCCGTTGCCGTGAAGTTGGAACCGCGACTAACTAACTACGGCCAAATGGATAAGGAGGTTGCTCTGAAACTTCCGGTTTGCTGATGGCGAGGGAGCAGGTTACACCCTACATCTGTCAGTTGGACTATCATGTTGACTTTTTGTCCGTGGCTTGGGGACATAAACTACAAGTACCTTTGAAGTCGGAGTGGGGTTGCCTGATGGTGAGGGACTCTCGTAATAGGGAAAAGCTAATCCACACGCTAAAATCAGTGGCAGCTGATCAAGTCGTAGCTGCATGGACTATGCTTCAGTTCAAAGCGAACGAACGCACGAAAAATAAAAACAAACCATAAACAGTCAGAAGAACGAAATATAAATAATAATGAGAAAAGGAATATAGAATATAGACAACATGCTGCATATGTAAACAATAACTAGACACTAAACATTGTAACTATAAGGTTTCTCATATATTGTTCATGTAGTTTGTGACCTGGGACGCAGTCCAACTTGAAATGCTATACACTATATGTGTTTTATTTATGCTATTGACTGCCAATTTAATAAATATACACACCAAATATAAAATATAACATATTTCAAAGGTTTCTATTTGTTAGGTCAGTGTTTCCCAACGTGGGGCCCACGCCCCACAGGGGGGCAATTTGACTGTTAAGGGGGGCAATTCGAAAATGGAAGAAATCGGCTGAATATAACAAAACGGGGAGACTTGAGACTGAAGTTAACTAAATTGGAACCTGACATAAGATCTCTTTGCAGCAAGCATCAAGCGCAAGGATCTCACTAAATTTAAATAATAAATAATTACTAATAATTAAAATAATATAGAAAAATCTTTCATTAAAATTATTTTGTACTTGAATTTCAGATCTCCATTATATGTTTTGAAAATTTACTTACTGTGTTTGCTCAATAATTACCTAGTGATTTCTTCCTAAAACCTATCATTCAAGTTTCTTTAGTGAACATTTCAATTTTTGAATATTAAAAATAATGTATATGTTGGGGGGGGGGGGGGGCATGGGGCGGGGGAGGGGGGCAATATGAATTTTAGAAAGGCTTAAGTGGGGCATGGTACAAAAAAGGTTGGGAAACACTATGTTAGGTCTTAACCAGATATGACTGAGCTACCATATGAAAGTAGACGGTACTAGCTGCTTTAGCGCTGAATGTTGGGTGGCACTCACCAAACCCACCCCGCATTGTGCCAGCGGCTTCGGGCGGAGGAGTGCAATTGGGGGTGGGGGTGGGTGCACAGGTCTTACCCTAGTGCAAGGAAATGCAACCTAAAGACTAAATGATCAATGTCATGACAGGACAGACCAGGCCCTAAGCCTTGATCGGCAACTGGTCTAGGGTGGAAGCTCCAACAGGCTGATAGTTAGGGCATTGCTTTACTGACCCAGCAGCTTCTGCAACTTGCCTTGTTCCAGACGCATTGTTGTTACCTTTTCTCTGGAATAAACTAAGCAGGCCAAGAGAGGGATCTTGCTTCATGGACAACGCATGGTCTCTAAACTCAGCCCAGGCTTTGTGTTATGGAGAAGTATAACTCCATTTTACAAACTATTGTCTGTCAAGACAGCAAGGTGCCAGCCAGTCAAAGGTTTCTAGTCCACATTTATTCAATTAGGGTGAATAAAAGAAGCATTAATACTATCATCATTTGTAACATTTTCTTTCTTTATGTGTTTTCTTATGGTATTTCAAATAACCAGTTTAAGTTGAGTAAAATAACTTCAAATGTAACCATTAGATGCAAGCCTTGAAAGATGCAAAGATGTAATAAACACCAGCACACCAGCCTTTAGAATTAAAACCCAGTCTTCTGGAGGAATTACAATAAACAATCTCACTACTGTTCATCATCCTTCATGTAATTAACCGTAATTATTAAAAATGATCTCAAATGTGTACAAGATTACTCAGATTATCAAATACTGAAAATTTACAAGCGTGTCATTTCTTCTTCTTCTTCTTCTGCGTTCATCCGGAGTTTTTTTCCGGACGTGATTGCGTTGTGCCTGTTTACAGCAGAGCTGCGTTCTTGCGCCGTTAGGCCGACACATCCGACTTCTGCGGGCATTTGTTGACCGGGTCAATCTTCCCGGGTGTGTCATTTTATAAGCAATTATGGCTGTTCTTGTCTGTCAAGACATACCATCAGATTCTGCAAAAAGAAGTTCTCAGAAAAAATGGATTCACTATTGTGACAATGGGCTTCAGAAAATTTTCTAAAAAAGCATTTTCTCAACACATTTAAATATCACTTTTATATTTATCATTCAATCAGATCAGAGGCCAAAACAAGAGTTGTAATTTTCCAAGATATATAACAGCTTGAATAAGTTTGTGGGTTTCCAGAAAGTAGAGTTGTATCAAAATCCTTACAAGGTACAAAGAGAAAAGCCAAGTAGGTCACTAAAGTAAAGGACCTTTTAAATGCCAGGAGGAGTAATGGGTTTATGGTGCTAGCCCCACAATTTACAGACCAATCAGCACTCGAGGGGTGATGTGGTCAATATCAAGTGGGCTGCCTTTACTTCCCAAGACATTTCCTGATGCCTGTTTTAGGATGGTTGACTTTGGAGCCCAGGTCAATTAAAATAATGCACTTATGTGTATTCAAATACATGATCACCATGCTAGTAGGCAAGCATGCTAGTCACTTCACTGCCATGGCTACCAACCTCCATTACAAACACCTTATTTTATTGTAAGAGAACAGCTGTAATAGACAGCTGATCAAATACAAGTTTGCCAAGAGTAAAAGAAGCACAACAATCATCACACTTGTAAAGTTTCTCTCCTCTATGCACTCTCTTGTGATTCATGTTCTTTTGGCACTCTAGATGGTCATCTTGAATCAAAAGACCATCCCATTCATTACATTCGTTTGACATCCCTTCACAATGTGTTCTCTTATATCTGTCTACACAAACATTTGGACTAGAAACATCAAACAAGTCTCCTGTGTGAATTCTTTAAGAGCTATAACTGACATAATCAAAAATGTCATCAAGAGAATTTTCAAAGCTCTGTGTATAGTTTTCTTGTGTTTATTTATTTTGCTGCTGACAATTCTCAATAGCCAGAGATAGTTAATTGTTCATATCAATCACAGAAGACACATTTTCTGACACTTCTGTGTGTGTTCTCTTATGTTTCTTCTCTTGTATTTTAAACTTGCAGCTTGAGTAAAAGAAGCACCACAATCATCACATTTGAAAGGTTTCTCACCTGTATGTGTTCTCTTGTGGCATTTCAAAAGGTCAGGGCGAGTAAAAGAAGCACCACAAACATCACATTTGTAAGGTTTCTCTTCTGTATGTGTTCTCTTGTGGGTCTTCAGACTGCCAACTTGAGTAAAAGAAGCACCACAATCATCAGTTTCTTCTTTTGTTCACTTGAAATATGTCTATATCTGCAATGTTGTCTCTTGTATGAATTTAACTGTCTTTTTAAGTTCACACAGTGGTCCATAGAGTTTATCTTCCACTTTCGTCTTTCTAGGCCAGAAGGTTTGCCCATATATGTTATATTTTGGGCAGTCTTGGAGTATGTGCTCTGCTGTCTGCGAGGCCAATCCACATGCGCACATGGCTGTTTCGCCAATCTTGAATGCAGAATAATGACTTGCTCTGGTCTGTCCACAACGTGGTAGTCATCTTGAGCAGGTTTTTGTGGCTTTCTGACTGATTTTATCATTCTTTTCTTTTGGTGGTATGTAACGGGCACATCAGGCTGTTCTTCTTTGGCTCCTTCCTTAGCCAATTGATCAGCTCTGTCGTTTCCGGGTACTCCACAGTGGAATATTGTATGGTGACCTTATGCTGACTGCTAAGTTCAGAAAGTAGTGTCCTTAGTACTGGCAATTTCCCAGACAGGAGCGTCTCGAGAACTGATTTTGCATCTGTCAGTATCACCACAGGTTGTGTACCATTGCTGGTATTTATTAAATTCTCTGTTGCTATTTTGATTGCCTCAATTTCAGCATCATAGTTAAGGCAGTACTTTCCTGTTGGTACTCTGGCTGTGTCCCTAGTATTATTTGGGTATTCTATATACACTCCCGCTCCTCCATTTCGAACAGCATTTTGTGCCGACCCATCTGTGGAGGCTCGGATCCAGAATTCCTGTGGGTATTCTTCATCAAGGAAGCTGAGAGTGGCTGTTCTGCGCTGCACACTGTTCTGTTCTTCCTTGCCAAATATTCCTCTCACTTTTGTCTGGATTTGTAATGATAGTCTATGTTCATCTTTCCATGGAGTTCACTCTGGAATAGTTGTTAGGGGGGTACCAACTGTGGGCAGATCGGTGGTTTCTCTGCAGAGCTGTTTGGCCTAGTGGATAAAACTACTTCTTTTCAACCGCCCCATAGCAAGGTTTTCAAATCTATTCTTCATAGGGTGGCCTGGCAAGCTGAGGAACTTTTTTTCTTGTATTAGTGTTTTCGTATCTCTGCGCTCTCTCAGTGCTTGTGTCCTCCCCATCTTCTCCATTTCCACTATAGGGGTTGATCTCATCCCTCCTGTGGTGACTCTAAGTGCTTGATTTTGCACCTTGTCCAGCTCTTGTAGTGTGGTTTTTGATGCTGAACACCACGCAGTTGACCATATTCCAGGTGTGGTCGTATGCTCTGTTGGTAAACTTTGCTAAGTATTTTCCCACTGGCTCCCCATGTGGTTCCACTTAGATTTCTCAGGATGGCTATTTTCCTTCTGGCTTTTCTACTGCTTTGTTGATGTGCTTTCTCCATGTCAGCCTACCATCAAATGTTACTCCAAGGTATGTTGGTTCTTTATCTTCTCTTAGGGGTGTTCCATTTATTTGGATGATCCCTGCCTTTTGTTTTGAAGAGAGGATAAATAGTGGTGCTGCACTTGTCAGTGTTTATGCTGACACACCATCTATTTGCCTGTGCAGCAAATGTATCTACAGCTCTTTGTAGCAATTTGGTGGCCACTGATGCATGTTCATTTGTGCTCCATAAAACCAGGTCATCGGCGTACATTGCCGCTTTAATTCCATGCGGTAGATTAGCAACAAGATCATTGATGAAGATTGGAAAAAGTGGGGGACACCGTGACACAGTAGTACTTTCTTGCTCTTGAGCCAATCTATCTGTACTCTGGCACTTCTGTTGTGCGAGTATACTTTCACCCATTTGTACATTCTTCCATTGACTTTGCAGTTTCTCAGTTTCTTCATCAGACCTTCTTTCCAGACTTTGTCAAAGGCTTTCTTCAGATCTATCCATGCCGCAAGCACCAGCTTCTTCTCTTGGAATGCATCCTCAATTTCTTGAGAGAGGTAGGTTGTCTGATCTTCCGTAGAGTAGCACTGCCTAAAGCCAGCCTGCTGTGGCACAAGGATGTTTTTACTTTCAATGTACCAATGCAGTCTGTGGTTGATGATGCGCTCCAGTGTTTTGCAGAGACAGCTGGTGAGACTAATTGATCTGTAGCTAGAGGCAATGGAACTATCTTTCCCTGATTTTAGGAGGGGTATCATGATTGCTTCTCTCCAGGCTTGTGGAACACTGCCTAAGGTCCAGCTGTTATTGAATATTTGCAACAGCTTTGCTCTGGCCTCTGTTCCTAGGTTCCTGATCATTTCATTGGAGATACCATCAGCTCCTGGTGACTTTCTCATTTTCAGTTTTGATATGGCTAGCTCCAGTTCGCTGATTGTGATGGGTGCCTCCAGAACCTCATGTACTATTTCCTTCTGTCCTGTATGTTGTCGTTTCTCTCGAATCTCTTGTTGTTTCTCTGGACTAATTTTGATATTGTTATCTTGTGCGAATAAGTCCGCAAAATGGTCAGCTGCTTGCTTTCTTGTTAAGATGTTTCCATCTTTATGTAGTGCAATTTTTGAGTTTCTCCCTGTGCCCTCATCGTTAAGTTGTTTTATTAGCTTCCACAATTTCCTTGTGTCTCTTTCAAAGTTCAGAGACTCCGTTTTCTCCTGTCAGCTTTTCCGTCTAGCCTGCAGCTTGGCCCTTTGAAATTTGGCTTTTGCATGCTGGAATTTATTGTGGTGCTCTTGGCTGGGTGTGGCCTCTGCTTGCTTTCTACACACTTCCACATCGATATGCAAGTGTTCCAGTTCACTACTCTAGTAGGGTTTATATTGTTTACGGGCTCCTCTTGGTACTTTTTCTCGCACTGCCTGTAGCATGCATTTCCCAAACTCTTCAACTACTTTATTTATGTCTTTCTCAGTGTTCAGGTTTCTAACCAGTATGCTGGTGCAATGCTTGTACATTGCCCAGTCTGCTTTCTTGTAGTTCCACCTCGAGAGGGTGCTGCTTTCACTTACAAGCTCATTTTCTACGGTTAGAAAGACTGGCCGATGGTCACTGCCACCAAGTTGTTTCCCAACAATTCGTGTAATGTTCCACTCCAGGTCTGGTGAATGAAAAGCCAGGTCAGGTGTAGTTGTCGTGTGCCATGATCTCGAGTAGAAAGTATGTGGGTCGGATGGCTTGTTAATCAAGATGAATCTATTCTCATCCTGCCAGTCTTCCAGTCTCTCTCCTCTCTGGTCCATGTGATCATAGCCCCAGCTCTGTGAGTGGCTGTTGAAGTCGCCACACACAATCATTTTTTCGTTTAAAGGTAGTGTGTCCAGTGCCTGTGGGCGGTCGCTTGGACAGTAGTAATTGATCAGATGTAGGTCTGTATTACCTGTCTTAAGTTTAAGTGTCTGATACTCAGCCCCTTCCATGTAGACTTCGATTTGGGAAGCAATGATGTTATTTTTTACAAGGGTCAGTATCCCACCTTTTTGCCCGTCTTTTCGGTCAGATTGGTATCACTGATAGCCTCTGATTTTGAAGGCTATATTTTCGTTGAGGTGAGTTTCTTGCAAGCAACATATGCTTACCTTTTCTGGGACTAAGATGTTTTCTAATTCTATTTTTTTGTTGCTGACTCCCTCTGCATTCCAGTGCATTATTTTAAGTCTTCGTATAGTATGGCCATCTGTCCTATTCTCATGTCCCCTGGCTCCACAGGACATCTGAGAAGGACCTCCAGTAGATGTGATTGGACCCTTTCGAGACCTAGGGCCCGGCACTGCACCTGCCTGGGGGTCCAAAGCAGGGCGAGCACCATAACATTTAGCAGTAGTCGACATATTCCATTTTGCGTGATTGCGTGGCATCCTGATTTCTGTGGTGCGCCTCTTGGCTGGTTGCCTCCATCTTCAGCACCTTTCTTTGCTAGGATTATCACAGTTGTAAGGTTTCTCTCCTGTATGTGTTCTCTTATGTTTCTTCAGATTACCAGCTTGAATAAAAGAAGCACCACAAACATCACATTTGTAAGGTTTCTCTCCTGTATGTATTCTCTTGTGGTTCTTAAGACTGCCAGCTAGAGTAAAAGAAGCACCACAATCATCACACTTGTAAGGTTTCTCTCCTGTATGTGTTCTCTTGTGATATTTCAAAACACCAGCTCGAGCAAAAGAAGCACTACAAACATCACATTTGTAAGGATTCTCTACTGTATGTTTTCTCTTGTGTTTCTTCAGATTGCCAACCTGAGTAAAAGAAGCACCACAAATATCACATTTGTAAGGTTTCTCTCCTGTATGTGTTCTCTTGTGGCCATTCAAACTGCCAACCTGAGTAAAGGAAGCACCACAAATATCACACTTGTAAGGTTTCTCTCCTGTATGTGTTCTCTTGTGGCATTTCAAACTGCTAGCTTGAGAAAAAGTAGCACCACAAACATCACACTTGTAAGGTTTCTCTCCTGTATGTTTTCTCTTGTGGTATTTCAAACTGCCAGCATGTGTATAAGAAGCCCCACAAACATCACACTTGTAAGGTTTCTCTCCTGTATGTGTTCTCATGTGGATCTTTAGATGGCCAGCTTGAGTAGAAGAAGCACCACAATCATCACACTTGTAAGGTTTCTCTCCTGTATGTATTCTCTTGTGATTCATTTTTATTTGGCACTCTAGATGGTCACCATGAATCAAAAGACCATCCCATTCATTACATTTGTTTGACATCCCTTCACTATGTGTTCTCTTATATCTGTCTATACAAACATTTGGACTAGAAACATCAGACAAGTCTCCTGTGCGAGTTCTTTGAGAGCTATAACTGACATAATCAAAAATGTCATCATTAGAATTTTCAAAGCTCTGTGTATGTTTTTCTTGTGGTGTTTCCTTATTTTGCTGCTGACAATTCTCAATAGCCAGAGATAGTTCATTGTTTGTATCAATCACAGAAGATACATTTTCTGACATCTGACAACAGTTTTCAAGTTTTACTGATGCCTTACAACTGTTCTCAACCATTATTGATTCTGAGTTGTTGTGTTCTGTCATGTCTTGAATGATGCTACCCCCAGCAATGTCTACCATTTTACTGAATCTGTGACTCCTGTCCTCACACAGAACATACGATAGTTCTTGTTTCACAACCTTCATGTCTATGCTGTCATATGGCCATTTTTGTGAATGCACTTGTATGGAGTGGTAAGGACTCCTTGGAGACAAAGAGTGTATTTCTGAAATACACCAAAGTAAATAATTAATGTCCTCATTAATATACCAGGTAGTGGTTATGAACAGATGTATTTACATTGCAGCTATAGACAATAAATTTCAAGTGAACGAAAGATGGAGAAATGATTCATGTGCTCATGTATGTTCTAAGCTGATATATGATCTAGGATGATGCATGATCTAGACTGATGTATGTTCTAAGTTCATGATGATATAAGCTGATGTTTGATGTAAGTTCAGGTAGGATCTAAGCTGATGTATGATCTCAGTTAAGGTATGAACTAAGCTAATGTATGATCGAGGCTGATAATTGATCTAAGCTGATGTATGATCTAGATTGATGTATGATCTAGACTGATGTATGTTTTAAGTTCATGATATCAGCTGATGTATGATCTAAGCTGATGTATGAACTAGACTGATGTATGATCTAAGATGATTGTCATGATCAAGAGTACACTCATCAGCATATATCTTAGTTATAGACGTTTTATATTTATAGGAGTATAAGAGTTTAGTTTAGTTTAGTTTAGTCGTTGGATCAACATCACGGCACACGGTTTAACCCATAAGTGCTCCATTTTCCTCCTAACTCAAACCTGAGTCTGGAGAAACTCAGCTCAATGCACGAACTCCATTGCATCGGCGAGGATCCTGATACTTGAGTATTATACTGGAGTATAAGAGTGATGGCACCATGTTGTGATTATGTTAAAGTTGTGTAAGTCGTGTAATGAATAAACAAGAAGTATATTTGGTGATAATGTAATTGTTAATTCAATGACAGAATAGATAATGTGAAACTGCCCAGCGTCATGTTAAGTTTTTATAATTAATGTGTCATTCGGTGATTCCGGCATGATAGATGGAAGATATGAAAGAGTTCAAAATATAATATTATAAACAGCCACTCAATAATAGTCAGCAATTCTGAGCCATGACATTGATGAATGATCTAAGTTCAGGTATAATCTAGGCTTATGCATAATTTAGGCTGATGTATGATCTAGTCGTTCAGAAAGCAATGGCAAACTACTGAACGTAAAAACTTGCCTGGTACATCAACAGCAGCTGATAAATGCTGGTGTTGACTGCAACGTTCTGCAAGGGATATGCAACATTAAAAAAAATGATCTAGGCTGATGTATGATCTAGGCCAGTGTTTCCCAACGTGGGGCCCACGCCCCACAGGGGGGCAATTCGATTGTTAAGGGGGGCAATTCGAAAATGGAAGAAATCGGCTGGATATAACAAAACGGGGAGACTTGAGACTGAAGTTAACTAAATTGGAACCTGACAAATCTCTTTGCAGCAAGCATCAAGCGCAAGGATCTCACTAAACTTAAATAATTACTAATAATTAAAATAATATAGAAAAATCTTTCATTAAAATTATTTTGTACTTGAATGTCAGTTCTTCATTATATGTTTTTAAAATTTACTTACTGTGTTTGCTCAATAATTTCCTAGTAATTTCTTCCTAAAACCTATCGGCCTCTTGGCTAGGATCGGGTGCATTTGCTGCTCTCCCCCCAATAGTGCGCCTGGTCTGGTCGGGGGCCGGGATGATCAAATAAAAACCCATCACATATCTTCACCTTAGATGTGAGCCTGGTAGACCACTGTGGGCAATAGCTCACAGTGAGGATAAGGGTCCACACAAAATAGGGGGAGGCGGGGGAACTAGCTTGTCAGGGGTAACCCCCACCCCCCCCCCCCCCCCCCAAAAAAAAAAATTTCACCCAACGCAACCGACACGCATGGACGCGGGGCCTGGGGGAGGGGGGGGGGGAGCGGGCGGCTCTGGCCCCTCTGGGAACCGTGAACCCTTCTAAAAAAAACAATTCAAGTTTCTTTAGTGAACATTTCAATTTTTGAATATTAAAAATGATGCATATGTTTGGGGGGTGGGGAGGGGGGCATAAGAATTTTAGAAAGGCTTAGGTGGGGCGTAGCACAAAAAAGGTTGGGAAACACTGATCTAGGCTGATGTATGATCTAGGCTGATGTATGATCTAGGCTGATGTATGATCTAGGCTGATATATGATCTAGGCTGATGTATGATCTAGGCTGATGTATGATCTAGGCTGATGTATGATCTAGGCTGATGTATGATCTAGGCTGATGTATGGTCTAAGCTGATGTATGATCTAGGCTGATGTATGATCTAGGCTGTGTCATGACCCAGATGTAAGCACAAGTGATGGGTCATGACTTAGAGGTGATTATAAATCACAAGCACACATTACGGCACGGAAAAAACACGAGCAAAGCGCTGTGTCACCTTCAGGCGGGCATTTGAATGGTGGCTGCTGTCTGAGCTGGACTAGTCACATTCCAATGATGGCAATGGCCATCCATAGTGCCGCCTTGTTTCAGAGTTTATGTTACATTTGGTTGTGACTGAACGTTAGCGTGGTAGTTTGTTAGCTTGTAAATGAAACTTGTGAAAAGGAAAAAGGAAATTAAACATAGAAAAGGAAACCATCTTGTGTGATAATTGGAGGTGGAGTTTGTAGATGTGCTGTGGTGCTAACTGCTAATATAATCCTGTGGCTTAGCGCCCCCCACATGCCAATACATAATCGGTTCCATGACCAATTACTAATTAAGCGGGACAATGTGGGGAGGCATGTCCTAATGCAACTGTCTGGGTCCTGACTGATAACATCACAATAGAGGAACCCGTCTGCATGAGGTCACCGTGCCGAAGTACTCAGGCTAAGTTGAACATGCTGTGATAAAGCAATGGCCCGGCTCAATAAACTGGGTCATGTCAATTAACAATATTATTACCAATGACATAGCCACAACTCCAAGTTGGGTTATGCCAACAGATGAAAGATATAAGTTCATGATGATGTAAGTTGATGTATGATATAAGTTCATGATGATGTATGATCTAAGTTCATGATGATATAAGCTGATGTATACAGGCATTTCCCTTTTGAGTCATACTGGGAAAATATTTTGCAAAATTATTGAGAAAAGATTACAAATTACTATAGAAACCCAGCTTGGATTTAGGAAAAATAAAGGATGCACAGATGCCATATTTTCTCTTAGACAACTTATAGAAAAATAAATCAAATTTAATTAAACACCCTACTTAGCCTTTGTCGACAAAGAAAAGGCATATGATAGAGTAGATAGAAACAAGCTGTGGGAAATCCTTAAATAACATGGAGTGAGTACACATTTAACAAGCCTATGTAGAAGCTTATACAACAACAGTGAATGCATAGTGAGAACAAATGAAAGACACTCAGAACCCTTCACCATATGATACAGAGTATGACAAGGTTGTTTCCTGTCCCCTCTCTTGTTCATAACCTATATAGACAATATATGTAAAGAAACCAACCAAACAGAGACCGCAAGAATACCACTTGACGAGAACACAAAGAAGAACCATCTGCAAATTACACCATTAGAGAACTCCTGTTTGCAGACGATCAAGCACTTATAGCAAAATCAGAAGCTGAATTACAAGATCACATGAATAGTCTAAACAAAATGTGTAGGGAACATAATATGACAATTAGCACAAGTAAAACAGAGATAATGACTATAACTAAAGAAAAAACAATAACAATTCACCTAAACGAACATCCCCTGAAACAAGTAAAGAGTTTCAAGTCCCTAGGAAGTATAATATCATCAAATGGCAGATCAGAAGACGAGATTAAAAAATAGACGCAATACGGCAAAGCAACTCATTGAGCAAATGGCACCAATACTAAAGAACAAACATCAATAGTTATTAAGAAAGTACTTTACGTCACAATCTTCCTACCAAATCAGGACTAAAGTGGGGGTTATGGCAGTGCTAGATTTTATTACAAGACAGCAAGTTAAATGGTTTGGCCATGCAACTATGTTACCAACTAACAGTATACCACAACAAGTAATGATGTATAGACAATATCGACCAGGAAACAGAGGAAGGGGCCAACTACGTAAACGATGGACAGAGGAAATAGCAGAGTCCATGCGAATATCTATACATGAAGCCCATAAGTGGGCATTCTCCCGCTGTTTATACTTCACCTCAAGACTGCAAGGTACAAGAGGAACGAACAAGTTGAGATGAGATGTATGATCTAAGTTCATGATGATGTAAGCTAATGAATAATCTAAGTTCATGATGATGTAAGCTGATGTATGATCTAGGCCAGGGGTGGGCAAACTTTTTGTGTGTAGGGCTATTGGGTGGCCACATATATATGATGTCCACTTTGTTCACAGCAACCTATCACAATAAGTAATTATGAATTATTTATAAGTTATCAAACAGTATAAATAACTAATTATTGAATTTTACTTATACACTTATACATTATATTTTACAATATGGACAAAAACTGTTACTAATTTATTAACAAGATTTTACAATTTTTTTATTATAATAATTTTTTTAAATTATCAATCGATGGCTTTAATTTAGACACAAAATGACTACATTGTCACTACAATTGTTGATTTCTAATGAGATGTATGTAACTGCTTGCAATTTTTGACAATATTTTTTAAATCTGGAGCAAGTTTACTTGTTGAAATTTGCATGACAGCATGCAAGTTGCAGTCAGACAATAAAGACCTATTCTTAGATTTGTTGATCTTCAAGCAAGGAAATTCTTGTTCATAAATGTATGTTGATCCAAACAATGATAAAAGTTTAGCTGCAAAGTTTTTCAAGTTGGGAAATGATTCTTCTGATAAAGATCCATAGAAATCCAGCAAACCATCTGACTTGAATTTCTCTTTCAGGTCATGATCTGCTTGTAAGTCCTCTGTGGCTGTATCAGCTTCTGCACTAAAAGGGAAACTGAGAATATTGAACTGTGGCTCTAATTTCTTGAAATCTTGGAATCTCCATCCAAATTCTTCAGTCAATGCATCTAATTGGGCTTTGTACTTTTCAGTCATTTCACCAGAAATGGTTTCTTGTTTCAGCAAAGGGATGTGACAAAACCTTTTTTCACTTGCTCGTCTGGAGAACAGTGAGTTTTGCCTGAAATGATTTTACATGAACATACAATTCATGTGCAAACACACCATTGTCCTGAAGTTTGACATTCAGTTAATTTAACTTTTTCATAATTTCAATGGCAAACATAAAGTCTAACTTCCACTCTTTATTGACAATGTTATATTAAAGTCACATTCAATGCTCTTCATCTCTAAGTACATCACTATTTCTTCTCTGAGGTCCTACACTCGCCTCAACACCTTGCCGAGACTCAGCCATCGAGCAATGGTGTGGTACAGGACATCAGAATGTTCAGTTTCCAAATCGTCAAGTAATGCCTTGAACTGTCTGTGATTAAGTCTTCTTGATCTGATGAGGTTGATGTCACAGACAACTGGGTCAATAACATGCTTGATATTCAAAACTTCTGCTTCTGCGTTCATCCAGAGTTGTTTTTCTTTTATTGCGTTGTGCCTGTTTACAGCAGAGCTGCGTTCTTGCGCCGTTAGGCCGACACACCCGACTTCTGCGGGCATTTGTTGACCGGGTTAACCTTCCCAGGGGTTTCATAGGCCATTTGACTCTCACTTTTGTGGTGTTATCCCCCATTCCAGCTGGCCCATTTAGAACAGCCATAGATATCCTGGTCAGCCCTCAAGGGAAGGCAGGGGCAGACCATGGGCATTCCCCGCCATCCAAGGAGGCTTCCATAATTGCAGAGCCGACACACAGCGCTCTGGTACTGGGCTCACCCAAGGAATCGTGACAACCTGCACATGGCTGCTTAGCCTCACTTCTGTATATTGGGCCTTCCGTTCACCATAGGCTGTTCCTCTGGAAACCAGAAGAATGCAGTCTGCAGATGACATCCACACAGTGAGCTTTCGATTCGGACTTTCCACGTAATGGATTTGCTATCCGAGCAATATTCCATTTTGTGCCACTAGGACACTTTTTCCACCTTTTATGAAGCCCACACAGTGAGCTTTTGATTTGAACTTTCCACGTAATAGATTTGCTATCCAAGCAATATTCCATTTCATGCCTCTGGGACACTTTTTGTAACCGACATACCTGTGGTATGAAGTGTGGCAGTCTAAATATTTCTTCATGCACATTTAGATGTCAACCTGAATGTAGTTAAAGTAAGCTGCGGTCAACTTGAGCTTGTTGATATCTCCATAGAGCTTGTTCTCAAATGAAGCAGGTGTGGGCCAAAATATCTTTCTCTGGTCTGCATATATCGGGCACTCCTGCAGCAAATGTTTAGCTGTCATTTTACCATTCATCGGCATCTCCTATCTTTAGTTTATTGAACAAGTGGTACTTCAGCCTATTATGTCCTGTGAGGAGTCTGAAGATTGCTGCTTGTTCTGTTCGGTCGAGTTTGTAATATGCATCATCCTTCTGGTGGCCTGGATGCTCTGATTCCCATTTGGTTCTATAAGTGCTTTTTATAAACCTCTTTGTCTCAATATAGGTTATGTCTTGCAGTCAGGTCTTAGTCAGATATGACTGAGCTACCGTATAACAGTAGACGGTACTACCTGGTTTCTGTGAGCGCCGAACGTTGGGCGGCGCTTACCAAACCCGACACCCCACATTGTGCCAACGGCTTCGGGCGGAAGAGCGCAATTGGGAGGGTACAAGCCTTACCCTGGTGCGAGGAAATGCAAGCTAAAGACAAAATTGTCATGGCAGGGCAGACCAGGCCCTAAGCCTTGGTTGGCGACTGGTCTAGGATCGAAGCTCCGACAGGCGGACAGTTAGAGCATTGCTTTGCTGATCCGGCAGCTTCTGCAGCTTGTCTTGTTCCAGATGTAGGGGTGTTACCTTTCCTCTGGAGTGAACTAGTTAGGCCGAGAGAGGGATCATGCTGCATGGGCAACACATGATCTCTATATTTTAGCCCAGGCTTTGTGCTATGGAGAGGCAATAACTCCATCCCTGGTCTTACCACAGTGCTGACTGTGATACGGATCATTCTTTGGTTGTTGCAAGGGTTAGACTGAGACCAAAGAGAATCTACACAGCTAAACACAAATCTAGCCCCAGGATTAATGTTATTAACACTCATGATCCTGAAAAGTGCTTTCAGTTTCAACAGCAAATTGAAGACGCTTTCACTGATACACCAGAAAATTGTACAGTAAATGATAAATGGAATAAACTTAAGGAAACTTTGTAAAACTGCCGTAAAGGTTTACGGCACTGTGGATCATAAGAGGCAGGACTGGTTTGCGGCCAACAGCGAGACTCTGCAGCCCTTGATTGATAAGAAGAAGAAAGCTCTCTTAAGAAACAAGGAAAGACCAACGCGTAACACTCTGAGTGAGCTAAGGCAAGCTAGGAAGGATGTGCAAAAGGCTGCCAGGCAGTGTGCAAATGATTATTGGATCAAGTTATGTGAGTCCATTCAAATCGCAAGTGATAAGGGAGACATAAGAAGCATGTATGAAGGAATAAAGAAAGCCTGTGGTCCAGTGATCAAAAGAAGTGCACCATTGAAAACCTTGACTGGAGAAGTCATCACTGATAAGAAACAGCAGATGGACAGATGGGTAGAGCACTATTTGGAGCTTTACTCAAGTGAGACCAAACTAGCGGATAATGCCCTCAACGCCATAGAGGCTCTACCAACTCTTGACCACCTGGACACACTTCCCACCATAACAGAAGTTAAGTGTGCTATAAATGAACTTGCATCTGGCAAGGCTCCAGGTAAGGATGGGATTCCAATAGAGGTTATCAGGAGTGGGCAAGACACACTCACTATACAGATCCACCAGCTAATAGAGCTATGCTGGCGTGAAGGACAAGTCCCACAGGATTTCAAAGATTCAAGCATCATAACACTGTACAAGAACAAGGGCGATCGGAGCGACTGCAACAACTATAGGGGTATCTCACTTCTGTGTATTGTTGGAAAAGTATTTGCCAGAATTGTTCTGCGCAGACTTGAAGTCCTAGGAGATCAAGTCTACCCCGAATCACAGTGTGGCTTTCGACAGAACCGGTCTACCACTGATATGATATTCTCATTGCGACAAATGCAAGAAAAATGCCGTGAACAGAATCAACCACTGTTTATTGCCTTCATCACCTCACAAAGGCATTTGATTTGGTCAGTCGTGAGGGTCTGTTCAAGGCACTAAAGAAGATTGGCTGCCCACCAACTCTTCTGTCCATTGTGGAATCGTTCCACACAGGCATGAAGGGTATAATCAAGTTTGATGGTGCAACTTCTGAAGAATTTGAAATCAAGAGTGGAGTTAAGCAAGGTTGTGTACTAGCTCCCACCCTCTTTGGAATATACTTTTCACTTCTACTGAAATATGCATTTCGTGATCAGGATGGTGGTATATACATTCACTCACGCTCAGATGGCGGCCTCTACAATGCTCAGAGATTGAAGGCTAAGACCAAAATTAGGAGGGTACTGATCAGAGAGTTGCTTTTTGCAGATGATGCTGCAGTTACGACCCACTCTGAGGAAGAATTGCAATGTCTACTATCTGCATTCTCCAATGCTTGTTCTGAATTTGGTTTAACAATTAGCAAAAAGAAGACACAGATTATGTCACAAGGTGCACATGGGGTACCATCAATCTTTATTGACGACGCCGAACTAGAGATAGTAGACCATTTTACATATCTAGGATCGGTGGTAAATAGCAAATTATCCCTAGATCAGGAAATCAACATCCGGATTGGTAAGGCAGCAACAACAATGAACAGGTTAAGAAAAAGAGTCTGGGAGAACAGGAAGCTTACTGCCAAAACAAAAGTCCTTGTCTATCAAGCTTGTGTCCTTAGTACTCTTCTCTATGGCAGTGAAACCTGGACAACTTTCTCACACCAAGAGAACAATTTAAACAGCTTTCATATGCGGTGTCTGCGAAGAATTCTTGGTATTAAGTGGCAAGACAAAATCACAAATACTGAAGTATTGGAAAGATCAGGTTGTGTGACAGTTTATTCTATGCTCAGTCTTCGTAGACTTAGATGGATAGGACATCTTAGGCGGATGGATGATGGTAGAATACCAAAGGATATCATCTTTTTTGGTGAATTACAGATGGGTAAGAGATCTCAGTGTCGGCCTCTACTACGATACAAAGATGTGTGTAAGCGGGACATGATTGATACAGGCATTGATAATGCACATTGGGAGCAAGTCGCCGCTGAACGTGTTGCATGGAGGGCAAATATCAGAAATGGAATAAAGTCAAAGGAGAAAATTATTGCAGAAAAGTCACACACCAAGCGTTTGAGACGTAAGATGGTGCATGATGGTGGAAATGACCACGTGTTCACATGCACCCACTGTGAACGGACATTTACAGCGCAAATTGGCCTTATCAGTCACACTCGCTACCGCCATAGTTAAAAGTTATTATGCCTTTTTAAAGCACAAACTATCGTCTGTCAAGACGGCAAGGTGCCAATGTCAGGTTATGTCTATGTCAGGCTGTGGTAGTCGTCCGCCCTCTTTTGCTAGTCTGTCAGCCTCTTCATTTCCAGGTATACTGCAATGTGATGGGATCCACTGTATTACGACTTTTTTGGATTTCTGGCGTAGACCATTGAGTACTGCTCTTAGGTCAGCTAGTTCTGTGCTGTTTCTGCTCTTCAATATTGAGACAGCTGACTTTGCATCTGTGAAGATAGCTATTTGCTTCTCTTTATTTTCCTCCATCAAGAGCATTTCTGCTGCAGTTTTCAAAGCCTCTACCTCTGCTTTAAAGTTACTTGAAAATTTTCCAGTTGCCACTGACTGTGTTTTTTTCATTCCATTTTTTTAATTTAGTAGAATTCCTCCTCCTCCATTTTCTATTGAATTTTTGGCTGATCCATCTGTATATGCATGGGTCCAATTGCTACTTGGGTAATGTTCTTTTATGTAGTTTAGGGTTATTTTTCTTCTTTCGGTTTCATTCTGAGTGGGTTTTTTTTTTCAATACAAGGAATGTTTTCTATCATCTCAGGCAGTTGCTGTTGTCTCCAAGCTGGGAACTTGTTGCATTGTAAATGGGTTTGACTGTTGACATGTTAAGAATAGGATCTGCCCTAATCTTTTGTTTTGCAGTTTCTACAAAGTTGCTACGCTTCAGTCTTCCCTTTCCAAAACCAATAAACCTGTTATGCATAGGGTGGTCTGTCAATCTTCTAAATTTCTCTGCTTGTTGCTGGGCTCTGCTATCTCTTCTATCCATATTCAAAACAGTTTTACAGACTTTCTTGATGGATCACACAGTGAAGTGGTAATAATGTATGGTCAGGATATTCTGCTTTAATCTTATCAACTTTACCAGACCTACGTTTTTTCCAGTCAAAGCATGAGCTCCGTCAGTTGTAACACTTGCCATCGCGTTCCAAATCAACGCAGTTCTTTCAATACAGTTAGTAACAGCATTGAATATATCACAGCCTGTGGTTGTGTCTTTGAGTGACTCAACACTCATAACTCTTCAGTGAGTTTGAAAGAAGTGTTTATTCCAGGTATAAATATCAATAATTGGGCAGTATCATGTGCATCGGTCCTCACATCCAATGCAAGAGAGTACCACAAAAATTTTTTACTTGCATCTTGAAGTTTATGCATCAAACTGTCACTTAACTTAACACATCTGACCATAGTTCTCCTTGATAAAGTAATGTCAAATTTGTTTTTTTTGTTTATTTGTTCTGGACACATAATGTTTGCCGCATCTAGCAAACATTCCTTGATGAACTCGCCCTCAGAAAATGGCTTGTTCTGCTTTACAATTCTGTGTGACAGCACAAGACTAGCTTCTGTTGCAAAATCTTGAATTGAAGATTATTCAGTGAAAACAGTTCACTGTTTCTCAACATTTTTCACCAACTCCAGGCATTTCCTTTCCCCCTCTTCGGTTGTTAAAATGTATCCAAAATCGGAATGATTTGTTTGATAATGTCGTTTTAAATTGTTCTCCTTGAAGACAGCCGCTGACTCACGACACAACAGTGACGACAACCCTCACGACGACAGTGAGGGCCCTACGGGCCCAAAACTAAAAAAACATCCATCGATCGGTCTAGCAGCCCACCGAACACTAAACCGGAAAATGATTGCCGGACCGATGCAAATGAGGCTCGAAGGGATTCTTCTTTATTGCGGTGAATTAAAATTGAAGTACCTGTTTTTCATAAAATCATCATTAAATTTTTACATGTCAATAAATATTTCTCTATATTAAAATAAATAATTTCGCATTTTAGCATTACATTACGAAGGTCAAGGACTGTTTACAAAAATATAAAATATATAGAAAGAAATTTTATCAAAAATGTTATATTGATGCATGAAATTCTGTAAAATTCAACAAAATAACATAAAAATGAAGTAAAAATGTTTATTTCTAAATGACCTTGAGGGCCGCATAAAATCAGTTGCCAGGCCGAATGAGGCCCACGGGCCGTAGTTTGCCCACCCCTGATCTAGGCTGATGTATGATCTAAGCTGATGTATGATCTAGGCTGATGTATGATCTAAGCTGATGTATGATCTAGGCTGATGTATTATCTAGTTAGTTGGTTAGTTAGTCGCGGTTCCAACTTCACGGCAACGGGTTGTCCCCATTATGCTCTGTTCCTGTGCCAGTGAATATCACAGAAAATGCTCCTCACTGCCCTATGTGAACAATGGAATAGACAGGAGTCTCTGCAAGCCAACAGCCCGCACAGGTACACTGTGCATAATGCTGCCGCCAGAATGCCAACACAAAAGTCCTCCACGAAAAATACAGTTCATCGTCAATGGAATCGGCAGTCACCAGAAAGACTTCATTGACCTGGGTTTAATCCCATATGGCTCGGTCTCTTTCCGCAGGGCAACCCACCAAAAGCGTCACACAAAGCACAAACTCCGTAGCTCCAGCGATAACTCCCAAGAGACTCCTACAAAATGCACTCATGAACTGAAAAGGCAAAACAGTCGATTGAGCAACAGTCATCTGCCATTGTTCCGAACATACAGTTCACTCTACAAACAACCGCGGACTTTAAGTTCAGTTATCTATAAACCTCCCGCCTTAAACTAATATTTATGTTGCACCTTGAAGTGACATATTAAAGAAAACAACCTAAGGTGGCACGTCAGAAGAAAAAAAACTTGAAATAGAATGTCAGGAAAAAAAAACAATGCTGAGTTGTCTAAGAAAAATAACATTTACGTGGAATGTCAAATAAATAAAACTTCCTCAATGTGACTCAGTGTTACTGTTCCTCACTTAACTCAGAGCTCTTGGTCCACACATCTGCTACAGTGCACCGAACTCCATGAGGTGTTCACCTTCCCGTTAGGTTAGAAGAAACACCAATTATTTAGATTAAACTTATTGAGGACAAGGTTATGAAACCAATGGGCATTGACCAATGCTCACTGACTAGACTCGTAGATTCATCATTACCATTAGCCTTGCTAGCTGGCATAAACATTCATATCTTGTCATAGATCTTGGTCCCTAGTGCCCTGAATCACATCTGCTGATGATATCCCACCATGCCACTCTCAGCCCATCCAGCATGCAATCATAACAGTGTTTTCCAATTCCCCTCTTGTAACTACATGATGTTTGTCTCACTCTATTGGTTGTATATAATGTTCTAGTGGAATTAGCCTTTACCAGGCAATCATTGTGTTACTCTGGAGATCCAACGAATTCGCAACATTCGTCTCATCATCCACATCTCTGCTGCTTCTAAGCTGTTCTGAATTTGTTAATCCATGTTCCATGATTCACTGACATATAGTAAGACAGGTTCTATATAACATTTCAGGACTCTCTTTCAGATAATCAAAATTGTTGACTTATTGCCTAAGATACTTTTCACTTTTTGACATGGTGCTTAAATTTATCAACTTGTTTAAGCGTTTCCCTTCTATTATCATTTCTTAGGTTGGTGTTATTTTTTTCTTTGATATAATCATTGTTTCTGTTTTCTTGATATTAAAGAAAAGTCCTTTTGTGCAGTCTCTATTACTAAAGATCTGTTGCATATTCAGCTATCAACACCGCACCATTTGCATATCATAGATATTATACCCCCCAACTCATAATTCTGGCCCCTCTTTGATCTCTCTCATTACTTTGATATACAGAGATTAGATCTGGTGACAAAACACCTCCTTGTCTTACTCCTAGCTTCATTTGTTCATTACTGCAATGATTATTTCTCATTTTAATTGCTGCAGCTTTTTCTCAATTAAATATGTTTTATTATCCCAAGATTTTTCCCATCTTTATTAATATCTTTTAACATTTTCACATATCATCACTTTATCAAATGCCTTGGTGTCATGGTTCATCTTTCATTGTCATGAGTGTATTGATAGTATCATGAGTTGCTGTTTATAATGTTTAACTTCAATATGTACAACATGATAACGGTTCTTTCAAATACAATAAATCTCTTCTCATAATTCGCATTACACGTTTACGTTACACATGATCACAAAGTCGTACTATCAATCACTACTACACTACACTTATATAAAACTATAAAACATTGGCGGCACTCTAAACGTTCGCCATCGCCTACTTTGAGTCTGGGACGAGTTTTTCCTACCACGGTCTCAGCTCAAGTGTCGTGTTTTCAAGAGACCTTTCTTTCTCTGAATCAGTCCAAAGCATTCTTTCCGCCCAAGGTGATACCCACACCCAATCATAACAAGAGTGTTACAAAAGTTCACACTCCCAGTCATGACACTTGGTATAATCTTCTCTTATATATAAAAGGCAATGTGTGTGTGTATGTCCTTTATGCGTTCGCGAACGGTCCATCCGATTGAGATGAAATTTTCTACACGTCTTCCTCTCATTCTCGCGCAGCCAACTGTCATATTTTTTTTAGTGTGAAATCAGCTGCTTACTTAATATTATTTAATATTTCATTTTTTATTATAATTTCTATATTGCGAAGGGACTTAACTCTAGAAGTTATTTCAAGGGGCATAACTTTTAATAACTTTTCTGTATACCTTATAGTCATATTGTTGCATCAGTTTCAAAGATTTATAAACTCTTTGTCTATAGTTATGTACCGGCATATGAGTTATAATAAATAATGATATAATCTTTAAGGCATTTTCAAAGTTTTCATAACAATAATGCACAATGCATAACATTGTAACTCATCTTTTTATGCTTAAAGAGTTATCTACAGTCATGTCGGTGATTAAAAACAGTTCTCATAAAAATAATGGATGGTGTGTGGAAGGACATTCTTTTAAGAAACATTTTTTTGTTGTATGAATTTAATGAGACCCTCCCCGCCAGGAGCTGGGCGAAGCCACGCCGGGTCAGATAGATAGACAGACAGACAGACAGGTAGATAGTCGGGAACGGGAGCTTATATGACTACTTATATGAATTAAATGAGATGCTCCCCACCAGGGACTGGGTGAAGCCGGGCCGGCTCAGACAGACAGATAGACAGACAGACAGTTAACTACAGGCATATGCGTTATAATCCTCCTCCCCTCCTCCCCCTCCCTCCTTCCCTCCCTCTTCCTCCTCCTCTCATCCTCCTCCTCCCTCTCCCCTCATTCCTCCCTCCTCCTCCTAATCCCTCCTACTCCTCCTCCCTCCGCCGAATATGAATTAAATGATATGCTCCCCACCAGGGACTGGGCGAAGCCGGCCCGGGTCGTCTTTTTTGGGAACGGGAACGGGAGCAGGGGCCGAATATGAATTAAATAAGACGCTCCATTTACCCAAGTTAATTGTTGGGGGAAGATGTAAAGATCTTTCAAGTGCTCTTTCTAATAATAGACAGACAGACAGACAGATAGATAGTCGGGAACAGGAACGGGAGCTTATATGACTACTTATATGAATTAAATGAGATGCTCCCCACCAGGGCCTGGGCGAAGCTGGGCCGGGTCAGCTAGTGTTGTTGTTGTTGTTTGTCCATCAAGAATGATGATGACCATTCATTTCATCCAGTGGGGTTGAAGGTGTGGAGCCGTGGGTTCTAAGATGGCTGATAAGGCCTATTTTGGCTCGAAATGTTCTTTGACAATGTGGGCAAAGAATGCTTGACGTCTCTGGAGGAGGATTTCCTGCAGTGGTTTTTCTGTCCTGCCTTTTCTTCACAGCTCTTGCAGTCCTGGTTGCCTCACATACGACTGCACCTTTGCGCAATGATGCACGCCACGAATTTCGGTCTCTGGCTGCAGCCTCCCAGGTGTCATGATGAATTCCAAAAGCATTCAGTGAAATTTTCAGAGTGTCTTTAAAACGTTTCCTCTGGCCACCTTGGGAGCGTTTACCACAACGCAGTTCGCTGTAGAAAATTCGTTTAGGGAGCCTGTGATCTGGCATGCGGGTCAAGTGACCAGCCCAGCGAATCTGATTCTTCATCAGTAGAGTGTGGATACTGGGCATGGATGCTCTTTCTAGGACTTCAGTGTCTGGAATCTTGTCTTGCCATTTAATCTTCAGTAGCTTCCTTAGGCAGACTGTGGAAGTGGTTTAATTTCCTAGCGTGTCGCTGATAAACAGTCCAGGTTTCACAAGCATATAGCAGTGTGGATAATACAACTGCTTTGTAGACTTTTAGCCTTGTTTGCAGGCTTATTCCAGTTCTGTCCCATACATTCTTGTACAGTCTGCCAAAGGCTGCACTGGCCTTGGAGATTCTTGCATTCACTTCGTCATCGATTGTGGCAGCTTGTGACACAGTGCTGCCAAGATAGGTGAATTTGTCCACAACACTTAGTCTATGATCATTCACTTTGATATTCGGCACAGTGTGATTATTCCCTGGAGCTGGCTGGTACATAACTACAGTCTTCTCCAAGTTGATATTGAGCCCAAATTTGGCACAGGCATGTGAGAAAGCTGAAACATTATGTTGCATGTCCGCCTCTGAGTTGGCGTATAGAGCGCAATCATCAGCAAACAGGAGCTCTCTGACGGTGCCGCTGTCAATTTTGGTTTTAGCTTTCAGCCTTCTGAGATTGAATAACTTTCCATCCATACGGTAGTTGATGTCTATTCCAATGTCGTCGTTCTCGAAGGCATTCATCAGCATGGCTGAAAACATGAGGCTGAACAGTGTTGGTGCCAGGACACATCCTTGCTTCACTCCATTGGTGACAGGAAAGGGTTCAGACAGTTCACCATTTTCCTGTACTCTTGCCTGCATGCCGTCATGAAATAGCCGCACTATTTGGACAAACTTTCGTGGACAGCCATATTTTGCCATAATCTTCCACAATCCATCTCTGCTGACTGTATCAAAAGCCTTGGTAAGGTCAATGAAAGTGGAGAACATTTCGCAGTTCTGTTCCTGACATTTCTCTTGCAGCTGCCTTGCAGCGAAAATCATGTCAACAGTTCCACGTTCTTTTCTGAAGCCACATTGACTCTCAGGAAGAAGACCTTGATCGAGATGGGCTGTGAGGCGATTGAGAAGAATTATGGCGAGTATCTTCCCTGCAATTGAAAGCAAGGAGATGCCTCGGTGGTTGTCACAGGATTGGCGGTTTCCTTTACGTTTGTAAAGGTGTACTATTGACGCATCCTTAAAATCTTGTGGCATGGTCTCGTTCATCCATATGTTTGTGAAGACTTGGTGAAGCTGCTCTGTTAGGACCGGCCCACCTGCCTTGTATATCTCTGCTGGGATGGAGTCAGGACCAGGTGCCTTGCCGCTGGAGAGTTGCTGGATGGCTTTGTTTATTTCCACTATGGTTGGCAGGTCACCAAGTGTCTCATTGGTGGGAACTTGAGGAAGGCAGTTGATGGTTTCATCATCGAAGAAGGAAGTTGCATTTAAGATTTTGCTGAAATGCTCTGCCCAGCGTTGGAGGATTTCTTTCTTATCGGTGACCAATGTTCCCCCGTCTGCACTGAGGAGGGGAACTATGCCTGGTGATGAAGGACCATAGACCGCTTTCAGTGAGTCGTAGAAGTTTTTCATATCATGTCTGTCAGCAAAGCCCTGAATTTCATCAGCTTTGCTGCTCAGCCAGGAGTCCCGCATGTGCCGAAGTTTCTGCTGCACTACTCTCTGAATGTTCTTGAAAGCATCTTTTTTTGATGTTGACTTTGGGTCATTCAAATGTGCCTTGAGGAGAAGATGTTTCTCGGCCAGCAATTGGTTGATGTCTTCGGAATTTTCATCAAACCAGTCTTTATGCTTTCCGGGGGCTGGACCCAGGATTTCCATAGCAGTGTTGTAAATTGTGTCCTTTAGGGCTCTCCATTCTGTTTCTGTATCCTGTTTAGCTTCAGCATTGGGCTTGAGGCGGTCTTCCAGCATATTTTCAAACGACTGCTGCATTTTCTTGCTGTTTAGGCGGGTGACATTTAGCTTTGTTTGCATTTTCGCCCCTTGAGGACGCCGTGGTGGCCTGATGTGGATGTTCATTTTCGAGACAATGAGACGATGGTCTGTCCAACATTCGGCACCACACATGGATTTTGTCACTCGAACGTCTTGTCTGTCACTCCTCCTGACGATGACATAGTCAATGAGGTGCCAGTGTTTCGAGCGAGGGTGCATCCACGATGTCCTATTTCGAATGGGGAGACGGAAAATTGTGTTCCTAATCACGAGATCATGTTCGGCACATGTCTGAAGGAGGCGGAGTCCATTGCTGTTACAATTTCCGACTCCATGCTTTCCAATAATGCCACTCCAAGAGGTGGTGTCCGTGCCTACTCTGGCATTGAAATCCCCAAGGAGTATAAGTTTGTCTCCTTTGGGAACAGATGTTAATACACTGTTCAGGTCCTCATAGAACTTGTTCTTGACATCATCTTCGTTGGTCATAATTGGTGCGTAGACACTCACAATGGTTGCGTGCTTCCTTCCATTCAGCAGAGGCAACTTCATGGTCATGAGCCTGTCGTTTATAGCCTTTGGAAATCCAGCTAATTTGCCGACCAGGGCCGACTTAATGGCAAATCCCACACCGGATTGGCGTCTTTCCACGCTTTTCCTTCCACTCCAGAAAAATGTGTAGCCGGCACCAATTTCACAGATTTGGCCTTCTTCTGCAAGTCGTGTCTCGCTCAAGGCTGCAATGTCGATGTTGTACCTGCCCAGCTCTCTCCCAATCAGTGCTGTTCGTCTCTCTGGACCCGACGCGCCGTCTCTGTCAAGTAGGGTGCGTACATTCCAAGTTCCAATTGTTAAGGGAATATGGTTTACTCTTTTAGCTTTGCTTGTTTTATCTTTCTTTGTATGTCGACCGCAGTTAAGGGTACCCACCAACCGCGGCTAGCTGGTTAGGTAGTGATGAAGCAGACAATGTTTAGGGCACCTTTTCTAGCCCCTTCCTCATGCTATGGAGGTGAGCAGTGTGTTCCTATAGAGGGCTGCTCAGTCGCTCAGGGGGCTGCCGAATCCCACTGCTGCTCCGGTCAGTAGAAGACGACCATATGGCCTGAGCCGCCTGTGTGCAGGTCTGCGACTACGGCTGCCAGCGTACCCACGCCTGCCGCTTTGCCGCTCGCCCATCGCCACAGGGCTTGAAGGTGATATGTGACGTTGGATGAAGAATGACTTGCGCGATGACTTGGATTAAAGTGAGGAAGAGTTGCGCAATTCGTCGACCTCACTCTCTCGCCTGAGTCCATCTGAGTCCAGTGGCAAGACAAGTCGAGACGATTGGAGACGAATACAGGTGCAGTGGATGACCAGGGCGCTCTACGTGCTTTGCCGTGCTCATTACGTTCCACAACGCTTTGCAGGTAAACGCCGTCTTGCCCGTTGAATCAGGAATGATTTCTTCCGCGCAGTCTGCCGAATCCTGTCTTCACATGCTGGGTAGGCATACCCTAGTTTACCTCTTGGTTTGACACCAAATCGGATACCCATGCCTGGTTTAGCCAGCCTCTCACAGCTGTTGCCCGGGGGGTGGCCGCTGTCGCATGCTGACAGCTACAGCTAGTAATCTATAAAGCACAAGTATATGTCTTTCTGTGTATCAGCTGATCTCTATATTAATGTTTGTAATGTGTACATTGCATTATTTGTAACCTTTCCTTCAACATATGCATACTGTCTTTTACCAGTTTCCATCTTTACTTTCATTCTTGTTCTCATAAATTCTGAGTAGATGTTTGGTGACGTGGGTTATGAGGCTGAGTGTACAAAATTCTTCATATTCAATAGCTCCTGGTCTTTTCATTAGAGCTAGGACAAGAGAGTGCCCTGCTCTGCTCAACTGCAAAGTTGTGCACTGATCCTGGTGGATACTTGGTCACACCTATGACCTTATTTATCTCAGTGTCTGAGTAGATTTACATTGTGCTATTGTGTTGATTTTGATGGTATAATTCTTTGACAATTCAGAAAGCAATGACAAACTTCTAAATGTAGAATTATCTAGTAAATCACAAACAGCCAATAAATGCTGGGGTTGACTGCAACATCCTGTAAAGAATATTCTACTAACTGTTACGTTATATTGCACTTACTTACCTTGACCTGCACAGACTTCAGGTTGTTCTATCTTGACACTTGATGGAAGTTTACTCTCCATCTTATGTCTACAGTCAGTCTGAAAGGATTTGTAAGTTACATTTGTATAAAAACATAAACTATATAAATGAATTTGATATTTTCTTTTTCAAGATGATTCATCATCATCATCATCTTCTTCCACTTCTGCCGTCAAGTGTCGTGGGGAGGAATAATTTGCGTTCCAGCGCCCAGTGGGCGGCACTGGATAGTGTCATTCTGTGTGATTGTACAATGTCTTTGATGTCGTCAATCCATTTTCTTCTTGGACGTCCTCTTGTCGCAGATGAGTTTAGATGTAAGGTCAGTGATGGTAGTTGTTGGTGTTGCATTCTAATGACATGGCCAAACTACTTGATCTTCTGCCTTTCAATAAATGTGGCACAAGGTGTTGATCCCACAGTCTGTCTGATAACAGCATTTCTTACTCGGCCTCGGATTGTTAGGTTGGCAGCTCTCCTCAGGCATCTCATCTCGCAGGTGTTGATTTTGCGAAGGTGTGATTTGGATAAAGTCCAGGTTTGAGATTGGTAGCATAGGGCTGGTGTGAATATGCTGTTTATTATCTGTGTTTTGCGGACATGGGTATATTTGGATGTTTCAGTAAGGGTGATAGTTGATTTCAAGATGATTATTGATTCAAAATGTGTTATGATTACTTCAAGGCATGATTTGTGATGTTATTCCTGAAGTCCCGTTTAAGAATTTGAGGTTTGGAATATTATAGTGTAATGATACCAGTTTATCATGACAAAAATAACATAACAATCCATGACAGTGTTATGGAAAATCATTATTAATTGCATCACACATCATAGACACATTAAAGTTGATGCAATACTTATAGCTGCAGCCATTCTTTGTTGTACACCCCCGCCCCTTCCTTACATCCAATAATGTGTCTTCAATTGAAGAGAAAATCTTGTCATCAATGTTTCCTCTAAACTGTTGCTTAGGAGCAAAAATTTTACTTTGTTAGCTTCTAACACGAAACTTGTGAGCATGACTACATTTGATAATTAGGTACATTCCATCCCAATATTGTGTGCTTGTGCATTGAAGCTCAATGATCTGGACTTTGTTGATGACATTGCCTTCTTGTCCCTCACACTGAAATGAGATGCAAGATTTAGCTAAACACATTGGATAGGAGGTCACAACAATTTAGTCTAAAAATTCACAGGGAATGACACAGATAATGAGAATAAATCAAGCAAATAATAACCTGATCTTTCTTGGTGAAACCTCACTTCACGAGGCAAAATTATACACCTATTTAGGTAGCAATGTAGACACAGCTGGGTCAACATATAAAGATATTAAAATACGAATGCAAAAGGCAAGAGGACTTTCATAGCAATTGGACATTTGTGGAAGTCAAAAACATTAAACAACAGATTGTTCAAGTAAAACATTAAAACAGTACTACTGTATGGATCAGAAACATGGAGAATAACATACAATGATTATTACTAAACTACAAACATTCACTAATTGTTGACTGGGGGAAAAACTGGTGGACTAAACTGGTATGATAGAATCACCAATGTGGAACTCCTGGAGAGAACTAAACAAATACAAGTGTATCAAGAAGGAATAAAAGACACTGTACTGCATATAACATACTCTGAGAACACCTGAAAATTGTACCAGGTGAAAAGCCTTTGTCCAGAATTGACAGGGCAAATAAAATAAAGGAAGACCAAAAAATACAAGCCGATCTCCCTGGCCTTGGGGGTTAATGTCTTTCTCCGTAATCCCATATATTCTCTTCAGTAACGTAACCTGCGCGAGAATCGGTAGTGGTTCTCGCCGCGTTGGTAACTTACGGGGTATGTGAGCCAGTCGCTCAGAAAGCAATGGCAAACTACTGAGCGCAATCTTGCCTAGTACATCAACAGCAGCTGAAAAATGCTGATGTTGACTGCAACGTCCTGTAAGGGATATGCAAAAAAAAAAAAACACACACACACAAGGAGAAGAGAGCTAGAGACAGAAATTAATAATCTCATCTCATCATGTTCCTCTTGTACAAACTCCGTAGCTCCAGTGATAACCCCCAGGAGTTCTGAGGAAACTGAAGCCTTGAATATTAAATGCAATAAAATTACTATAGTCTATAACTGACATATCATTCATTCATCATCATCATTGGCACCTTGCCGTCTTGACAGACGATAGTTTGTGCTTTAAAAAGGCATAATAACTTTTACCTATGGCGGTAGAGAATGTGACTGATAAGGCCAATTTGCGCTGTAAATGTCCGTTCACAGTGGGTGCATGTGAATACGTGGTCATTTCCACTATCATGCGTCTCAAATGCTCGGCGTGTGACTTATCTGCAATAATTTTCTCCTTTGTCTTTATTCCATTTCTGATGTTTGCCCTCCATGCAACACGTTCAGCTGCGACTTGCTCCCAATGTGCATTATCAATGCCTGTATCAATCATGTCCCGCTTACACACATCTTTGTATCGTAGTAGAGGCCGACCATGAGATCTCTTACCCATCTGTAATTCACCAAAAAAGATGTCCTTTGGTATTCTACCATCATCCATCCTCCTAAGATGTCCTATCCATCTAAGTCTGCGAAGACTGGGCATGGAATAAACTGTCACACAACCTGATCTTTCCAATACTTCAGTATTTGTGATTTTGTCTTGCCACTTAATACCATGAATTCTTCGCAGACACCGCATATGAAAGCTGTTTAAATGTTTCTCTTGGTGTGAGTAAGTTGTCCAGGTTTCACTGCCATAAAGAAGAGTACTAAGGACACAAGCTTGATAGACAAGGACTTTTGTTTTTGCAGTAAGCTTCCTGTTCTCCCAGACTTTTTCTTAACCTGTTCATTGTTGTTGCTGCCTTACCAATCTGGATGTTGATTTCCTGATCTAGGGATACTTTGCTATTTACCAGGTAAAATGGTCTACCGTCTCTAGTTCGGCGTCGTCAATAAAGATTGATGGTACCCCATGTGCACCTTGTCTTCTTTTTGCTAATTGTTAAACCAAATTCAGAACAAGCATTGGAGAATGCAGATAGTAGACATTGCAATTCTTCCTCAGAGTGGGACGTAACTGCAGCATCATCTGCAAAAAGCAACTCTCTGATCAGTACCCTCCTAATTTTAGTCTTGGCCTTCAATCTCTGAGCATTGTAAAGGCCGCCATCTGAGCGTGAGTGAATGTATATACCACCATCCTGATCACAAAAGGCATATTTCAGTAGAAATGAAAAGTATATTCCAAAGAGGGTGGGAGCTAGTACACAACCTTGCTTAACTCCACTCTTGATTTCAAATTCTTCAGAAGTTGCACCATCAAACTTGACTATACCCTTTATGCCTGTGTGGAACGATTCCACAATGGACAGAAGAGTTGGTGGGCAGCCAATCTTCTTTAGTGCCTTGAACAGACCCTCAAGACTGACCAAATCAAATGCCTTTGTGAGGTCGATGAAGGCAATAAATAGCGGTTGATTCTGTTCACAGCATTTTTCTTGCATTTGTCGCAATGAGAATATCATATCAATGGTAGACCGGTTCTGTCGAAAGCCACACTGTGATTCGGGGTAGACTTTATCTTCTAGGACTTGAAGTCTGCGCAGAACAATTCTGGCAAATACTTTTCCAACAATACACAGAAGTGAGATACCCCTATAGTTGTTGCAGTCGCTCCGATCGCCCTTGTTCTTGTACAGTGTTATGATGCTTGAATCTTTGAAATCCTGTGGGACTTGTCCTTCTCGCCAGCATAGCTCTATTAGCTGGTGGATCTTTGCCCACTCCTGATAACCTCTATTGGAATCCCACCCTTACCTGGAGCCTTGCCAGATGCAAGTTCATTTATGGCACACTTAACTTCTGTTATGGTGGGAAGTGTGTCCTGGTGGTCAAGAGTTGGTAGCGCCTCTATGGCGTTGAGGGCATCATCCGCTAGTTTAGTCTCACTTGAGTAAAGCTCCAAATAGTGCTCTACCCATCTGTCCATCTGCTGTTTCTTATCAGTGATGATTTCTCCAGTCAAGGTTTTCAATGGTGCACTTCTTTTGATCACTGGACCACAGGCTTTCTTTATTCCTTCATACATGCTTCTTATGTTTCCCTTATCACTTGCGATTTGAATGGACTCGCATAACTTGATCCAATAATCATTTGCACACTGTCTGGCAGCCTTTTGCACATCCTTCCTAGCTTTCCTTAGCTCACTCAGAGTGTTACGCGTTGGTCTTTCCTTGTTTCTTAAGAGAGCTTTCATCTTCTTATCAATCAAGGGCTGCAGAGTCTCGCTGTTTGCCTCAAACCAGTCCTGCCTCTTATGATCCACAGTGCCGTAAACCCCTACGGCAGTTTTATAAAGAGTTTCCTTAATTTGACCCCACTTTTCATTTACTGTAAAATTTTCTGGTGTATCAGTGAAAGCGTTTTCAAGTTGCTGTTGAAACTGAAAGCACTTTTCAGGATCGTGAGTGTTAATAATATTAATCCTGGGGCTAGATTTGTATTTAGCTGTGTAGATTCTCTTTGGTCTCAGTCTAACCCTTGCAACAACCAAAGAATGATCCGTATCACAGTCAGTACTGTGGTAACTTCGAGTCAATGATATATTGTTCAGATGTCTCCGTGTGATGATGAAGTCCAGCTGGTGCCAATGGCCGGATCTTGGATGTTTCCATGTGACCTTATGCAGCTCTTTTGTTTTAAAAAAGGAGTTTGTAATACATAGGTCATTACTGGTGCAATGCTCCAGCAGCCTTTGCCCATTTTCATTCATGCGACCAATGTTGTATTTTCCAAGGCACACTGGCCATGAACTCGAGTCCCTGCCCACACGAGCATTGAAATCACTGAGCATATAAATGTAGTCAGATTTTGGAACTGCCTTGATCACGGAGTCTAACTCCTCATAGAACGAATCCTTTACATCATCAGAGTAATCGAGTGTCGGTGCATATGCAGTAATAATGGTGGCAAACCCACAAGAGGTTGCCAAGTGCAGGGATAATAGTCTTTCATTTCCTCCTGCTGGAATTTCAATCATTCCCAGTAGAGAATTCTTCACTGCAAAGCCCACACCGTGTTGCCTTTTTTCTGCCTGCCCTCTACCCTTCCAAAAAAAGGTGTAATTCTTTTCCCTGAGTGACCCTTCCTCAGCGAGGCGAGTCTCCTGCAGGCCAGCAATATCAATGTTAAGACGATTGAGTTCGGCATCAATCACAGCCATTTTTCTCACATCGTCAATATTGGTCAAGTCAGTGGAAAATCCTGGACACATGGTTCTCACGTTCCAGGATGCAAGCCGTAGCTTGAGGTTTCTATTTTTATTTTTGTTTGTGCCTGGTGCATTGGTTTTACAGCCTGCGATTCAGATTTTGTCCTAGCCCCAAGCACCCATTGAAGCAGGCAGGCTGTGGCGGATCAGCACCCAATTGGCCGGGGGCTGCCCAGCTTGAGGCTGGCGGTATCTGATCAGTGACACCTGTAGGTGTCTCCCACGGTTAGAGGCAACGCGTGGCGCCTCATGTCTACGCCAATTGACAGGGACTTATAACCCGTAACAGTTGCCTCTCGCTTTGATTCCGAGACCAGTTAAGACCAGGGATGGGGTTATTGCCTCTCCATAGCACAAAGCCTGGGCTAAAATATAGAGATCATGTGTTGCCCATGCAGCATGATCCCTCTCTCGGCCTGCCTAGTTCACTCCAGAGGAAAGGTAACACCCCTACATCTGGAACAAGACAAGCTGCAGAAGCTGCCAGATCAGGAAAGCAATGCTCTAACTGTCCGCCTGTCGGAGCTTCGATCCTAGGCCAGCCGCCAACCAAGGCTTAGGGCCTGGTCTGCCCTGCCATGACATTTTGTCTTTAGCTTGCATTTCCTCGCACCAGGGTAAGGCTTGTACCCTCCCAATTGCACTCTTCCGCCCGAAGCCGTTGGCACAATGTGGGGTGTCGGATTTGGTAAGCACCGCGCAACGTTCGGCGCTAACAGAATGCATGTAGTACCGTCTACTGTTATACGGTAGCTCAGTCATATCTGACTAAGACCTGACTTAAGGAAAAATACTAAAAAGATATAACTGACATATATACTGGGGAATTTGATCGTGCCGCAACCCGAAATAAAACCGGAAGTGATATGCCGCGCCACCCCGGAATCATCCATTGTGTCCCCAAAAATGGCTATGTAAAGACCATTCATGCTTTCGACGTCATTCATTCATTCAAATATCATGGGTCAATAACAGACGCCATCTTGGGTTCTGCAGAAACAGTTAGTCTAATATTCTGTGTGCTGTGTTTGGTTGGGGTGGCGGGGTAGGGGTATACCCTATCAAAGGAGAAGTAAGGTGCCTCCTTCCCTCCGCTAGCCTACGGGACACCCTTGGGCAAGGTGGAGTACCCGTTTAGCCCCCCCAACAGGGTAACGTGAAGCCATGTGAGCAGGTGGTGGATTGGACTTGGGAGCAGCCGACAGATAGTTGTTGGTTATGGTTTCAAGTCAGTGACGGTGGGCAGAGGATCTCTCAGTAGAGACAATGGCTACGGTCATCCGATCAGTATGGTCACTGCCAGGAAGGAAGAATGGTAGACTTCCCTCCTTATTGATTCCCGGGCAGAGGAGGCTCGTCAGCCTTGGTTGGTATCTCTTCTAAGAGAGGGAACTCTAAATCTCAAACCTCCGCTGCCTTGCGGGTATACCCATATGGGAAAGGCTTCGGGAGTAAACCCTGAGGACAAATCCGGAGATGGAGTCCCTAAGGCAGTTCCATGTTGTAAACAACATAGTTCTGGCAACTCCTGCGACGGCACCGATGCCAAGTTGCATTGGCTACTGCCTTTCCCTTGGTCAACATCGGCGACGTGGAGAGGGGGAACCTGCTACTGGGCAACAGCTGGTTCTCCGATTTCCATTGCCCAGGCTTGTGCCCTGAAGAGGTCACTTCAGCACTGCGTAAAGCGGTGACACAACACGGGAAGTAGCATTTGCCGGTTATAAGTCTTAATGCTCGATTGGCGTAGAGCAAGGCGCCAGGGGCTACTTCCGACGGTGGGAGAGATCATCGTATCTCACTAGACAGCTACCGCCCGCCTAAGCTGGGCAGCCCCCAGTCAATAAGGTGTTGTCTCGCCACGGTTCATCTGCTCCTGAGGGTGTGTGGAGCTTAGGGGGAAATCCTGACACATGGACCGCAATCTATACACCTAACAGCAAGAAAAAAACAAAACAACCGGCCCTAAGGCTGGGAACATGGAACGTAAGAACCATGACCCCTGGCATCTCAGACGATCTAAATGAGATTGTGGATGCCCGCAAAACTGCAGTGATAAACAACGAACTGCTAAGACTGGGGATAGACATTGTCGCCCTGCAAGAGACCAGACTCCAAGAATCTGGAAGCATCAAGGAGAGGGACTTCACTTTCTACTGGCATGGCAAGCCGTGCGGAGAGACCAGGGAGCATGGAGTTGGCTTCGCTATCAGAAACAAGCTGCTCAATTCCATCATACCACCAAGTGATGGCACTGAAAGAATATTGAAGCTCCAACTCCAGACAGAGGCAGGCCCAGTTAGTATTATAAGCGTTTACGCCCCAACACTAACTGCAGCATCAGAATCTAAAGACAAGTTCTATGACGACCTTAGCAAAGAAGTCAGTGAAACACCAGAGAAACAACATCTTTTTATCCTGGGGGATTTCAATGCCAGGGTTGGCTCCGACCACGAATCTTGGCCTTCATGTCTAGGACAGTTTGGCGTTGGGAAGATCAATGACAATGGACAACGTCTCTTGGAATTCTGCAGCCACCATAATCTGTGCGTGACCAACACCTTCTTTGACACGAAACCTCAACACAAGGTGTCATGGAGGCACCCCAGATCAAAGAACTGGCACCAACTCGACCTGGTGCTCACTAAACGCAGCAACCTCCGCAATGTACGGATGACTCGCAGCTATCATGGTGCTGACTGCGACACCGACCATTCACTCGTCTCCAGCAAGGTGAAGATAAAGCCCAAGAGAATCTACAGAAGCCGAACAGAAGGAAGACCACGCATTGACACCAGTGGCACCCAAAATAAAGAGAAGGTCAACAAATTCATGCAGGCTCTAGCGGATACTCTGCCCGGCCCCACAGACGGAGATTCCACTGAGAGATGGAGTCATTTTCGCGACACCATCTACAATACAGCACTATCAACATTTGGCAAGAAGCAAACTAAGTCAACCGACTGGTTTGAAGCACACTCTGAAGAGATGCTCCCAGTCCTGGAGATAAAGAGACATGCATTCTCGATGTATAAAACATCACCTTCAGAGAAAACACTGCAGGCATTGCGAACGGCCAGAAATAGAGTACAACAGATGGCAAGAAGATGTGCGAACAGGTACTGGCTACAGCTCTCTGCTCAAATTCAAACTTGTGCAGACACTGGAAATATAAGAGGAATGTATGAGGGCATCAAGCAAGCTGTCGGTCCATTAAAAAATAAGATGGCCCCTTTACGATCAACTGAGGGGGTAATCATAAAAGATCGAGCGAAACAAATGGATCGCTGGGTAGAACACTACTCAGAGCTATACTCAGTGGATAACACTGTCAGCGAAGAAGCTCTGGAAGCCATCGATCAACAGTCCGCCATGCATGCCTTGGATAACGAACCTTGCCTCACAGAAATCAGCGAAGCACTAGACTCTCTCAAATCTGGCAAGGCACCTGGAAAAGATAGTATTCCACCTGAAATTTTAAAATGTAGCAAAGAAACAATCATCCCAGAACTGTATGCAATATTACAGCTCTGCTGGAGAGAAAAATCAATACCACAAGATATGAAAGACGCAAACATCGTTACCCTTTATAAAAACAAAGGCGACAGAAGCGACTACAACAACTATCGCGGCATTTCCCTTCTCAGCATTACAGGCAAGATTTTTGCCAGAGTAATCCTTAAAAGATTACACATTCTTGCTGAAAGAATCTACCCCGAATCGCAGTGCGGATTTAGACCCAACAGGTCCACCATCGATATGATTTTCTCACTCCGGCAGCTCCAAGAGAAGTGCAGAGAACAGAGGAAGCCATTATATATAGCCTTCATCGACCTCACAAAGGCATTTGACCTCGTGAGCAGAAGCGGCCTTTTTAAGGTCCTTGAAAAGGTTGGATGTCCACCCACCCTTCTTAGTCTCGTGAAATCATTCCACGAAAACATGCAGGGGACCATTTTATTTGACGGCTCAACATCCCAGTCATTCAGCATCAGCAGCGGAGTAAAGCAGGGATGCGTGCTTGCTCCTACACTCTTTGGTATCTTCTTTGCTGTTCTCTTAAGGCAAGCATTTGGGACTGCCACTGAAGGCATATACCTCCACACAAGATCTGATGGCAAACTTTTTAACCCATCAAGACTCAAGGCAAAGACCAAAATAAGACCAAGATGCGTAAGAGAACTACTTTTTGCAGATGATGCAGCACTGACTACTCATACAGCAGAAGATCTCCAAAGGCTCATAGATCGTTTTGCAGCTGCCTGCAAAGACTTTGGGCTCACCATTAGCCTAAATAAAACACAGGTGATGGAACAAGATGCTGATGCGCCTCCGTCAATCAAAATCTCTAATTATGAATTGAAAGTCGTCCACGATTTTGTGTATCTGGGATCGACAATATCAGATAATCTTTCATTAGAGACAGAAATCGACAGACGCATTGGAAAGGCAGCCACAACATTTTCCAGGCTAGCTAAAAGAGTTTGGGAGAATAATAGACTAACAGAGCGTACAAAAGCTCAAGTATATAAAGCTTGTGTTGTTAGCACACTACTCTACGGGTCTGAATCCTGGACCCTGTACTCAAGACAGGAAAGGAAGTTGAATTCCTTCCACATGAGATGTCTGAGACGTATCCTGGGCATAACATGGAAAGACCACATAACAAACAAACAGGTGCTTGAAAGAGCAGATATTACCACAGTGCACACCCTCCTCAAGCAGAGACGCCTCCGGTGGTTGGGCCACGTATCTCGAATGGAGGACGAACGTATTCCCAAAGATCTCCTTTACGGAGAACTAGCCACAGGAAAGAGGCCAACCGGAAGACCCCAAATGCGATATAGGGATGTGTGTAAACAAGATATGAAAACCATTGGAATAGATCCAGACACGTGGGAGAGAGTTGCAACAGACAGATGCTCCTGGAGAAGAGATGTACGAAACGGACTGGTGCTCTTTGAGCGCAATCAGATCCAAAAAACTGAGGAGAGACGGCACAGACTCAAAGAGCAGTCACTTACTGCGGGACTTGCCTCGTCTCACAGATGCGGAAACTGTGACAGAGATTGTCATTCTCGAATTGGACTATACAGTCACCAGCGGTGCTGCCAGGCACCTCCCAAGCGGCACAACTCTATAGTCCTTCAGGACTGAAAGAGGCCTACTACTGTGTTTGGTTGAAATTATCGTGACTTTTAAAATAAAATGAAATATTTGGCAAAATATAAGTAATTTTATTTTTTAAAGCATGTGTACTTAATTGAACAATATTTTTAGACGAATATTCAAAGTCTGCACCCATTTTTACGTATATGTGGAAAGTTTAATCGATGACCTTCAATCTTGAGGGTAGGAAAAAATTACTTCTGCTGACATGTTTCATCTTTGTGAATGGAAATTCAAGACAGCAGCTGATGCGAATATCGATCAGCATTGGCTCAAAACGTGTAATTTGAACTACTAAAATTAAAGAAAATACAAGTTTAAAGATTACTAATAATTTATTTGTATACATTTATTTTTTTTATCATTTAACATGGTGCAACATATTTTTGAAATCAGTTTTCATATCTGTCTTTGAGAAAATCTCGCACGAACCAGAAGTGACGATAATGGCCACACTGAAAAGCTTCAAAATTATGAGGTGCATGACAAAATTTTAACCTGAGACTTCACTCAAATGTGAATATCTCCGCTTAGAATTGGCATACAGGCATCAGTGAGGTACCATAACATTCGGTTTTTCAAGGCCTATCTATCTGTGGTGGTCTCATTAGTAAATACTCAAATAAAAAATAATGATAGAAATTACTACACATACATACACAATCACATTAACCCTTAACCGGGCAAAGCGCCCAGGAACGTTTTGTACCCTGGAATGGGCAAACCGCCCGAAAGCGCCCGTGACTATTATACACTGTAAAAACGCGATCTCACAGCTTTCCGGGGCTTCCGATTGTCTACTTTCGGTTTCGCCGATAGCTTGACAACATAGCTGCCATTTGCAAGCATGTACTTTGAATCTGAATGGATTAAAAAAAATAGTTTTGGGGGTTTTACGCTTTGTATTTCAAAATGGATTTTGACGATTCTTCAAGTGATAGTGGAGATCTCACTGGGTTCAATTTAAGCGACATTGAAGGGCATGAAGTTGACTATTAATCAGAGCTAGATATCAGTGATCAGCGTTACTATGCGTTAGCAGTCGTGAGTCGGACTTTAAAGAAAGTGATTCTGATTCTGAAAATGTGCCTGTAAATTGCCGTATTAATGACTTCTTCTTCTTCTTTTCGTTCATCCGGAGTGTTTTTTCAGATGTGATTGCGGTGTGCGTTAGGCACCCTTGGGTCGAAACCCTTAGGTCAACACATCCGGCTTCTGCGTGCATTTTTGACCAGGTTAGCATTCCTGGGAGACTCACTTTTGTGGTACCGTCCACCTCCCAGCTGGTCGAGTTGGAATGGTCGAAGACTTCGCAGTCATCCCTCAAAGGAAGGCAGGGACAGTCCATAGCATTTTCCGCCAACCTGGGTGGCTTCCATAATTGCAGAGCCGACACATAATGCTCTGGGACTCTGCTCACCGAGGGAATCGTCACGTCCTGCTCATAGCTGCTTTAATTCCTCACTTCAATATATTGGGTACCTCGTTAACCCCGGGCCGTTCCCGCACAAACAAGACAGGTCTGCAGACGGTATCCACTCAGCGAGTTTTCGACACGGACATCTGCTTGTCGTTGCGCCCGTCAGAGCTGGTCCAGGCACGCCAGACATTCGGAAAACTACCTAGTCAGAGCTGTTCCGAACAAGAGCGGCATTCGGAAACTAGGTAGTCAGAGCTGTTCCTAGCATGAAAGACATTCGGACGAGACATTTCACTCGGACGTAATTGCGTAGTGCCATTTTTATTTTGCCGCCCGTAGGCTGGCACTTCCGGCTTCTGCGGGCATTTTTTTTTAATGAGGTTAACCTTCCTCGGGTTTCGAGACTCTTATTTCGACTTCCACACAGCAAGCTTTTACTTCGGGCTGCCACGTAATGGATTCGCAAGACAGGCGTTCCATTTCGTGTCAACGAGACAATTTTCTACCTTTGACTACACTCACTTCATGAGTATGGTTACAGACTATCTACGGGACGTGCGACCGAGGTGTTTTCCCACCTTTTGTACTCGCTCACGAGGTAGGCTACATGTGCTGCCGGTTCAGCACCTTACCTCCGTGCGTCTGTGGGCGAGTAACGGTCAGGCTCTTTCATCCGGGGATACCTCATATCCCCCAGCTAAGAGCCATCGAACGAGTATCTGCGCCGAGCATGTAGTGTGCTCAGCACCTCATCACAATTTTGATGTAGGTTTGTGTCGGCCAGGCTCTCACTTCCGAGAGTTTATGGCTAGGAGACGTTCAGCCATACACCTCGGATGGGAGCCTTAGAGGTTATGTCTGGACTGAGATTTTTGGGATCGTTTGCCTGATTTTGACTGCTATCCTCAGTCACCTGCAGAGCTGCAGGTTGTGTCTCTCTTAGTCTGGTCCCTATCCCACGAGCCGTCCGATATGTAGTTTTCATCCATCAGCAAGCACATGGGGTCGATGGGACACGCAAGCTCCCCCACCACGTCAAGGTGGAGACACATCGGGGGAGGTATTAATGACTGACAATCACAGACAATATGTTTATTTTGTTAATATTTGTGTTTTGTGTGGATTACAGAAACTTTCACGTGAGTAAAATAATCTGCATGCTTTTTACTTCATTTTGTTGTTTTATTTAAGTAAAATCCCTTGACTAACACCTTTTATGTGATGATTTTACTAACATAACCCCAAATTTTACCGAGCCTCAAAATTCTTCTTGCCTGTTCAGGGCTACAAAACAGACAAACGTCTGCCCTGTAAAGGGTTAATATCTTGGCTTAGAATTGACCTACAAACTTGAAAAAGGCACCGTTGGATTTGTTACTTTAAGAGGTACCCAACTAATTCCTCAGGTTCAAGACCCCCCTTCCCTACACTGCAAGGTACTATTAGCAATGTCAGTTGTTGGACTTTTGAGTTTGGGGGTGGGAGCGGTATAAGCGTCTTTCGCGGGAAGTTTTCTGTGATACTTCCGGTTTAAGGCAAACGTACTCAGGCCTGCTTGTGATTTAATGTTTCCGAAAACCACACGTTACAGATAGGGGATAGATTGTTGACTTTTCGATGCATTTTTGAATTCTGCATTTGTTTTTACATATATTTGAAGAGTTTCCACAATTACTATTTCTTACTTTTTTCAGAAAACAATAAACAATTTTAGCATAAAAATGAGATATCAATATCGCAAAATTCAAAAATGGCGGACCCATGCCGCTAGCACTGCATAGTATAGCAGAGCGGACTCGTATTTATTTTATAATTAGAACTGGCAAGTTAAAATTAAAAATTAAACAGAATACAAGTTTCATTTATAGCAGTAATTTATCTGTGTACTTGTATAATTGGTCACCCTCTGACATGAATGAAAATAATTTTGAAAGCCAGTTTTCAGACCTGTCTGTAAACCTGTAAGTAGTGTAAGTAAGGAGTACATGTCATTTGTTTGCTCAGCACCACAGCAGTGCATAATTATTTAAGTTTAAATAAAATACTGTGAAATAAGTTATGGGTTTTTTTAAACTTAGTATTTAATTATTAAATGCTTACTTGTAGATACAAAATAGTGTAATTATAGAGCAGAAATAGAAATAATTTATTAGCGAAAGTGACTGCTTAATTTATGCAGCAGTGACAAACTTATTTACTTACATTAATGTAAAAGAAAGCTGCCGCAATGCAGTGGTTACATTAAGATAATGTTAGTACATTTTCTTGAATTGTTCTTACACTAACAACAAACATTTCACATGACATTTAATTAATGTAAATGGACAGCTATTTTAAACTGTTAATTAGGTCACAGCACATTCTATAAAAAAAAGTCTTAAAAGTCGAGCGCATTTTTCTCGGACTCTGAGACTCTCGTGCTTTGTGCGATGCTTTCGGCAGGCCGCCCTGCAGAAAGAGGCCGAGCCATTTGGGATAAAATGCGGTGCAATGAAGTCGATCCTCTCGGCATTCTATCGAAAGAGGAATGTGACTTTTACTTTCCTGTTAACCAAAACACACATTAAAGTATACATCTTGCCAGGTTTGTTAGCAATACGACAGACTTTTACTGAATAATAAAAAAATTGGCGGCCATTTTTATTGTTAATTAGGTCATAGCACATTCTATCAAAACATAGATAATACGTCAAGATAGGCCTCGCCACCCTGGACGCAATTATATATGGTACTATGGTGTCCGTTTAAAAATAAACAAGCCGCAGTAATAGAAGGCATAATTTCTCAGCTTCCAATTTATTGAGCCGCGATCAGAACCGTCTCATTTACTCAGATTCCTTTGCACTTCCTGGTTGTAGATCATGACACAAAAATATTAATAACTCCGCTTAGAATTAACGTAAAGTCTTCATTGAGATACCGTTGGATTCGTTTTGTCAAGCTGTATCCAACTGTGATGGTTTCATAAGTAAAAACCAAATTTTTAAATATTGTCTATATATGCTAGTACTATAGACAGGAAGTAGATACCTAAAAGGTACCTGATACAGGAAGTAGCAACCTGATATGGGGAAAATAACATATGGCAAAAACACCAAAAGACACAGGGCATCCAAGATGTGCAGCGTGGGAGCCGACAAGACGAGCGGAGAGAATCTACCTGCGAGCTGCAGCAAACAAGAAGAACCTCAAGCAACCTCTAACGAAGCTACCACGAGAAAGGAAGACGACAACCCACCACAAACAAGAGTCAAATCTACGGAGAAGCAGAGAGAGGAAAAAGATACCAGAGTCGGAAACACCAACTCACCAACAATCAAGTGGGTTGTCAAGCGTATCCGAGTGGAGCTATCAGACAAAGAAATCCTGAAGCAGCTACGAGAAGAGAATCTCCACATCCTATTCTTGAAGGCGGAGCGGCTCTTCACCTACTCCAAGATTCCTACAACCTTGGCGGTGGTGGCAACAGAGGGCAGCGAGATGCCAACCACAGTATCAATCAACAAGAAAATGCAACAACCAGAGAGATTCATCCCAAGAGTCAATCAATGTTCCAGATGCCAGAGGGCCAGCCACAGCAGAGCAGCATGTTGTAGTAAAACGGAAATCTGCCAGTACTGAGCCGATCACCACGCCTTCAAGAAGTGTCCGCTGGCCACGTTGGACACGGACTTCCGAGCACCCAGCAACAAAAGAAAGTGCGCCAACTGCCTGGGCAAGCATGGAGCAAGATACCTGGGCTGTCCGTACCTTTAAAGACACAGAGATGTCTTAAAGATTGCCATCACCACAAAGACACCACATAAGGACACAATGCAGAGGTGTGAGACAGCAACGTGCATCTCACAAGCCGAGAAAGAGCAACTGCAAAGCCAGATTGATGAGTTAAAGAAGCAAGTCAAGATACTGCAAACGCCGGCACCAACCAGCGACAATGAGAAACTGCTTGCTGAGATAAAGGAAATCCAACAAAACATCAAACAAAAGGTGGAGCACATGAAGCAGACGACAAAGATTAATGAAGAGATTCTACGAGACATCAAAACAGAGAGAGAAATGCTAAAAACTGAAAGGAAGTCAGCGCAAATCAAACCAGTATAAACCACGGAAAAGATCGCAGAAAAGTCACAAGATGAAGTCCAACAAGAAAGCATAAAAAAACTTCTGTAGACAATATACAAAAAAGGAGGCAAAAAGACGCATGATGGAGCCAAGCCACAGACCAATCAGAAACAGGAAGCTGAAGCCAGTAGCCCAGCCACGATGCCCAAGCAGCTCAGGGGAAAACCAGAACCCCGCCAGACACCTGATGAAAGACCAGAAGAGATTATCGACACACGGAAAGACAACCAGAGCCAAGAAGAGAAGAGAAAGACGAAGACACCTACCGTAACTGCCGATTGCCCATATGAGAGATAGCTCGAAAGAGAGAAGCGAAGAAGACTACGACGCGGATTAAAGAGCTACAAATCACCATATTCCGACAAAATTATCTATCCAAGCAACACGCACAAGTACAAGTCGCCAACATGGATAAAAGAAATCACCACAGGAGACGGTCTCAGGGGAACACTTGCCGGCCGACCAATCCCCCAGCTGACGTCACAGACACAAACGCTTACATAACCAGTCCGAGATAGGACTTACTCGTAAGACTAGTAAGAGTACTAAGAGCGCACAAGACATGAAGAAACGGGGTAAAAATACCCACAAAAACCACGGATCTCAACAATAACAAAAGCTGAGGAGGCAGGTTAGACAAGATCGAATTTGGAATTTTTTTATTTTTTGAAAATTGGAATTGGCAGGAAGTAGATAGATGACAGTTTAACGTTGTGACTAAAAACTGAACTGAAAAGTAAAGTGAGTGGCTGCCGTGAACCGAGCCCGGAATCGAGCCCACACAACTTTCGGAACGCGAGGCAAGCTGCTTGACCATCGAGAGGCACCCCCCCCCCCCCAAGTGAGATAGTATGACGATATTTAACATCATTAAACGGTAACTGAATGATGTAGGAAAATATTCAACATTACCAATGAGAGTGCGTTTTCTTTTAGTCCACAATTCAACATAAATATGCCGCCATGTTTCTAACACCTGACGAAGTTAGTACAAATCTCAGAGGCAGTGTTGCTATCTCCCTTTGATGAAAAAGCACCACAAAAAAAAACCCACCAACTATTTTTATTACAAATGTAACAAGGTAGCACAGTATAATTTATTATTATCACTTCATATTACAATGAAGTTTATTCCAGATCCGCCAAATCCCAATCAGAAATTCAACTACTCTCGAGCCAAAAAAAAAAGCACTAAATTGCAATAATATTTTTTGGGAAATCTCTACAACAAGCACTGGCGGTATTCATTCAAAATGTTATAAAGTAGCACATTATAATTTATTATTATCACTGAATATTAGAATGAAGTTTATTCCATCCATCCATCCATCATGTGCCATGCCGGTAAGCGTGGGAAGTCATGTTCTGCCATCTCACTCGATCACCAGAGTCATGGATCAGCTCCGTGTTTCTGTCTCGACCATGCCACAAGGCCAAGCCATCCAGGTACTTGCTTCTAGGTCTTTCCCTTGGTCTGTTCCCTCGATCTTACCAGTTGTCACCAAGTTCTCCAGATCATTTCTTCTCATAACATGCCCAAAAAATTGTGACTGTCTACGTCTTATGTCTCTAATCAGTTTACGATCTTCATTTGTTTCTTGAAGAACTTGTTCATTCGTCTTTCTGGCTGTCCATGGTATTCTTTGCATTTTCCTCAGAAACCACATTTCTACAGCCATCAGATGTTTTTCAGCCTGACTGCTCATTGTCCAAGCTTCACATCCATATAAGAGTACAGGTTCTATGTAGCATCTCAACACTCTTTTTCTCGTTTCAATTGACATCTTTTTATTGGTCAGTATGTTTTTCATCTTGCTAAAGGCTACTTTTGCCATGGCGATTCTTGTTCTAATCTCTTCAAGGCATCTCCCATCAGATGTTATTACTGTTCCAAGATAATTGTACCTATTCACTTGTTGAAGAATATTCCCATTTACTTGTGACACATGCCTGGGGTCATTGACATTAAGGAGAATGACCGTGCTAGTACATAAACAAGTCACCGGGCATGAGAAATAATAGATGAAAGTTAGAGACAGTAAGGTGAGTGACCCCAGTAGGGAGACTACGAGAAAAACAACCAGCCATGAGAAATAATGGGGAGGGTGAGTGCAGACCCCAGGGTGGATGGGGGGGGGGGGGAGAGCGTTTAGTTCTGGGTGAAGTCAGAGGACTTGACGACAGTTGATGTTTTGGCGCCGAACGGATCGGTTTTCGAGGACGTGGGAGTTTAAACTGACTGTGGGTCAGTTCTTGTGTTGTGTTGTTCTCCCAGTTGGAAATGCAGGCCTAAAACCCAGTAGGGGTTGGATAGTTAATGGAGGCCTGAACCCAGAGTGGGTGATATAGTTAGTGGAGACTAGACCCAGGGTGTGGGTGTATTGTGTGAGATCCAGCGGTGGATAGGAGCTGGATTACCTGTCTTGTGAATTTGAGATTAAGCAGGCCGTGAGAAGACAGTGATGTGTGCGTGTTAATGTTGTGAGGAGGATATGGATATTCTATGGATTATATAGTTTTTTCTGGATATATAAATCTGTTCCGTGGGTCTGTGTTATTTCTGTATTAAAGGATTATGTGCGCCAAAATCGATCTTGTTTACTGACTGGTGAATGTGCACTGCGGGGGGGGGGGGTGAGTTATATTCTGAGAGAGTTAGATAGCTCAATTGACACACCAGGAGTATCGTTACCTAGACAACGACCATATCACGATCTTATCATAAAGAACATCGTAATATTATCTGGATGGCTCGTCCGTTCAAGGAAACGGTGTAATATTGATATATCTGAGAGCTTGTCCGGTCAAGAAACCCAGTGCATTATAGACATTGTTGTCATTCTGAGAGATCTAGGAGCTCGTCGCTTAGTAAAGATTTTCTGACAGCTACATTCGGTCAAGGAACACCGTGCAATATTGAGATATCTGTGGACTCTTCGCTGAGAGAGGAGTTATTATCTGGTGACTTCGTTCCATCAAACTAACAAACCCGTGACAATTTGGATATTGTTGCTTCAAGAAATTAATGTGAACACTTTGGTGAGTGCGCCAGATAATTTACACAGACAGACGAGAGGCAATGCTCAAGCTAGCAGACGGGGCATGGAAAAACCAGGATTAATCCAGAAGGTGGTGAGAATATCGTGCGTGTGTGTGTGTAAGACAGCACATCAAAAACAGCGCGCGTGAAGACGCGGCACAGAAAAGTCGGCGCGGCGATACTGGCAGGACGATACCCTGACAGGTGTGTGTGTGTGTGTGTGACAGGACAGGATTTAAGACAGTGAGCAATTTCGTTGCGAAGTCCTGTGCGTGGTGGGACATTTTGTGTGTGTGCGAAGGCAAGCGCACTGTGTGGTCGCAAGGCGACGATAAACTCTCTTGGGAAGGGGAGAGTTACATGGATACACAGAATTGACATTTGCCGATTCACTGGGAGGGGTGACAAACGGGGGTAGTGCGGTACCCCTACCACAGCCGTGTTGGGGCTGGACATGTGTCTTTGTGGATAACGGGAAAAGTTTCCGGTCAGTTTACAGACAGATTAAGTGTGTATTTTTGTGACAAAGAGTACTGAGATACTGACTTGAGGTGTCCGGCAATGTCAAGGCCGATGCGGTGGAAATTTACTAAAAGTTTCCAGAGGAGAACTGGATAAACAAGGTGTTTGGGAACGAAAACCAGACTTTACGTTCGTCTTTGTGAATCCCTTTGTGATCATTACTCTGTAATCAGCAAACATTTTGACAACGAAGGATGACGTGGCAGCTCCGCGAGCATGGGTGCATACAGTTGTTAAAAGAACTTACTATAAAGAGATAAAGCGCTGGACATTTGCTGCCATTTTTTGGGTTGAACTTTGTCTTTAAACGTGAATCTATCACATAATTGATACAACTACGGACCATCTCCAAAACCAAGGTATAATAGCGTTACGGACTGGGTTGATACAAGACGTTTGGATTATTACTTTGTTGTCACCACGTCCAGGGAATGTAACAACATATCAAAAGAACATTTTGGATAATTACTATTTACCGTCAACGTTTCCGACAGTTGGTACTGGTGATCACAAAGCGAAATGAAGTAACCACTCAACAAAACAACAAGTCGCTTTGGAATCTAGCGTCGTAGACATTTCGGAATTTTTACAAACAGACATTTTTCAGGCGATTATTGGAAACTATTAAAAACGAACTTGTGGCGACGGATTAATAGGCACATATTTGTCGGCCAACCAGTTGGACATTTTGTTTGCTCTCATCGTCTTAACTGTCGTTATTGTTTGTGTACTTATATATATATATATATATATATATATATATATATATATATATATATATATATATATATATATATATATATATATATATATGTTATTACATGTAGTTGTTGGATAGGCACTTTTTGCGATCTCTATCTAAATCAGGATAGGCCTTGCAAAACGTGGTTCTTGTGCTTACGATATTTTTGTAAGGACAACGTTAAAAAGGTTAGCGGGGTGTGCATTGGCATTGTGGTCCTAACTAATATCTAGAGCCGGTGTGTATTGCGTCAAATCTGTGAATTATTGATTTGAGATTCCTTCTTTTCTTCTTATTATTCTTATGTTTGATATTTTATTTCGTTGAGTATATATGTGTTATTATTGTAACTCTTGCGACTAATTCTGCTATATAGACTGTTTTCGGTGGTGTCAGTTTACATGTATTACGCGCACTGTGGTCGTCCCCATACAAGCTTGTGAATGTTACTACGGTTTATTTCTTTGTGATCACCGAATCCGTGTACTTGACTTGTGCGTCTAACGTTTTATAGACAACACTTACTATTATCATTCATTCGTTTGTATGTGTAGTTATATGTATGTTTAACAATATTTCCAGAAATTTTATACAACTATTTGTTATAAATATATGCGAGGGAGTATAGGTGATATTTCCCCCTCACTACCTAGTGCTTATAGAGTGACTGGGTGAGTACAGAGTGATATTTTAGCACTACGAATTTACGTACACAGGGAGTGGAGGTGTACTTAGGCAAGGTACACAAAGACTAGCAGCAGAGTCTTTATATTTATAGTTGGCTGACAGACAGCAACGTGTCCACAAGTATAAGATGCCTACGTTAATGGAATATATTGAAGCAAGTGAACGGTTAGGCCTGAAGGGTAAGGAGTTACAGGAGTATGCCGAAGCAAAAGAACAAAAACAGATTGAAAGAGAGGAGAGGCATAATGAACGCGAGACAAAACGCCTACAGGAAGAAAAGGTAGCTGAGGAAAGCGTCTACAGGAAGAAAAGTTATCTGAGAGAGAACAAAGACAGGCTGAAATGGAAGCCAGGCGTCTACATGAAGAGAGAGAGAGACACACATATGAAAATGGAAATTGAGAAAGAGAAGATTAAGATGGAAGCTGAAATTGCACTCAGAAAACTAGAACTATCTTCGAAGGGTCAAAGTGAGGAAAGCAGAAGACCTTCGCAGTTGTCACAGAGATTAAAACTGCCATATTTTACAGACCGGGACCATCTTGAATCTTATCTGGGAAGATTCGAAGCATCAGCGAAAGTGTTAGGTATTCCAGAGGGAGAGTATGCGATGCGACTTGGCGAGTTTCTTACGGGTAAGGCCCTAGATACAATGTTTAATTTACCTGTGGAAGAAAGAAACAACTACACTATTTTGCGTCAACGTCTGCTTACAAAGTTCCAACTAACTGAGCATGGATACAGAACAAAGTTTAGACAGTTAGGACCAGAGACAAATCAAGATTTCACAGATTTTGTTAACACAGTAAAGAACACATTTAACAAATGGATGGAGCTTGCAGAAGTAGGGAAAGATTTTAATAAATTGGTGGATTTAATGTTAAGAGACAAGGTAGTATCTGTATGCAATACAAACTTAGTAGCTTTCTTTGAGGAACGTAAGCCAAAGGACATAGACACAATGTCACAGTTAGAGCAAAACTACATGACTGCACATCCAAACAGTTCTATTGGTAGACTAATGAGTGAGGAAATAGTCTGTGCAGCGTACACTAATCAGGACCAGAATCCAGTTATTAGACCAAGATCGAAAAGTGTGGATTCAACACATAGATATGAACAACAAGAACCTCAAGACAATGCTTTTCGAGGAAACAATGTTGGTAGAGTAGGACGTTACCCATACAAAAGGGGGAATTTCCAGAAACGTCCAAATAGTTATGCCGGATGCTGGAATTGTGGGAGCTGGAGACACAAGGCAGCACAGTGTGATGCACAACCATCCAGTGAGCCAACAAGTAACGCAAAGAAGGAGATCATCTGTTCAAATGTGGAAAGAAGGGGCATGTCAGCTATCATTGTACGATGAGGGAAACGGAGCATTCTAATGCAGCACAAGTGATTGAGACTATCAACAATAAAGATTGTAGTGGGTGCAAACCTCTTTTTGAAAAAGACGGTCAGCCAGTCTTAGTGTGTGGTCATACAGTGAAAGCAGGATCAGCAGTCCATGCAGGTGAAAGCTTGAAGATGCACCATGGTTTCGTTAATGATAGGCCAGCATTAACAATTAGAGATTCCGGGTGTACGTCTATCGGAGTTAGAAAAAGTTTAGTGAATCCCTCGGAGTACACAGGTGAAAAGATTAGATGCATAACATTTAATGGGACAGTAGAATTCTACCCATTAGCCGTGATAACAGTAAAAACACCATATATCACAGGAAGAGTGGTAGCGCGTGTCCTAGACTCACCAGTGGCAGATTTGATCATCGGAAACGTGCCAGGAGTTAAAGATTGTACAGAAGAAGTAGTTTATTGGAACCAGAAACATAGTTTAAGTAGTAACAGGGTAGTTACTAAAAGAAAACCTAAATTAGAGAGTATAGCTGAAGAAAAAGAGGCACTTGAAGTAGACACAGAGGACAACGATAGGACAGCTGAGCAGGTGAGAATGGATCTCAAATATAGCTGTAGGGAATCCCAGAGACAAGATACTACTCTCGACAAATGTTTCCAAGGGTGTAGTAAAGTGAGACATAGGCAATCAAAGAAGGGTAGATGGTGCTTCGAAAGGAGGAACAATGGTCTCACTCGCCAGTTTTCAGATGGTAGAACTGTACGGGGGCAAGTAGTAGTACCGTTAGCACATAGAGACTGATATACAAGAACAGCTCAGGATAGGGCATGTGCAGGGCACATAGGAGTAAGGCGGAAGCAGCATAGAGCAGGATGCTAGGTATATTGGCCAGGATTTAATAAAGAGGTCAGACTAAACAGAGACTCCAGTGTAACAGTACAATATGCAGATAGCAATGTTAACGAAGTTCAAAAGAGTGTTAACGACATCACTGAACCAGGATTAGCAAACAGATGTGTTAAAGATATAGGAAACATGAGGCATGGGTATATGAAGGGTAGACACAGCATCGACAGGAATCATAGGTGGAGGTTTGAGGCAAGAAGAGAACCACCTGATATAGGGTCAGTACACAAATAGCTTGTGTCTTTTTGAGGATGTTAATAGACTTGCAAGTACACAGATATTATGTTCCATATGATATGTTTATTATTATTATGTGAGATACTAGTCATGTATTGATGTGTGGGGAATAGGGGAGTGTACTATGAGCATTTGATGTATTATTTAGTGTGGTAGCTAGAGTAAGTTGGATTTATACTTACGACTACCCAGGCAATGTGTCTGGGTCACATATTTGATAAGTATTAGTCTCCCAACATTTGAAAACGATGTTTTCTTTTGAGGGTGGGGTAGTGACACATGCCTGGGGTCATTGACATTAAGGAGAATGACCGTGCTAGTACATAAACAAGTGACCGGGCATGAGAAATAATAGATGAAAGTTAGAGACAGTAAGGTGAGTGACCCCAGTAGGGAGACTACGAGAAAAACAACCAGCCATGAGAAATAATGGGGAGGGTGAGTGCAGACCCCAGGGTGGATGGGGGGAGAGAGCGTTTAGTTCTGGGTGAAGTCAGAGGACTTGAGGACAGTTGATGTTTTGGCGCCAAACGGATCGGTTGTCGAGGACGTGGGAGTTTAAACTGACTGTGGGTCAGTTCTTGTGTTGTGTTGTTCTCCCAGTTGGAAATGCAGGCCTAAAACCCAGTGGGGGTTGGATAGTTAATAGAGGCCTGAACCCAGAGTGGGTGATATAGTTAGTGGAGACTAGACCCAGGGTGTGGGTGTATTGTGTGAGGTCCAGCGGTGGATAGGAGCTGGATTACCTGTCTTGTGAATTTGAGATTAAGCAGGCCGTGAGAAGACAGTGATGTGTGCGTGTTAATGTTGTGAGGAGGATATGGATATTCTATGGATTATATAGTTTTTTCTGGATATATAAATCTGTTCCGTGGGTCTGTGTTATTTCTGTATTAAAGGATTATGTGCGCCAAAATCGATCTTGTTTACTGACTGGTGAATGTGCACTGCGGGGGTGAGTTATATTCTGAGAGAGTTAGATAGCTCAATTGACACACCAGGAGTATCGTTACCTAGACAACGACCATATCACGAACTTATCATAAAGAACATCGTGATAACTTGTATATTACATTGTAGTATTTCGTTCTTCCTAGTGACGACCATAATCTGTGTCTTTTTACAATTTAATTCTAACCCTAGTTGTTCACTGTGTATAACAACCGCATCTACTAAATTTTGCAGGTCCTGTTCATTGTCTGCAATCAAGACTGTATCATCTGCATATCTAATGTTATTGATGCATCGTCCACCAATGTTGATTCCTTCCATATCTTCAATATTTCTGAAAATACTTTTACTGTACAGGGAAAACAGATCTGGAGACATTACACATCCCTGTCTCACACCTCTCTTAATATGCTGATATTGGCTTACTTCATTATCAACTCTTATGGCAGCTTGTTGTTTCCAGTATATGTTTTTTACAAGTCTAAGATCTTTTCCATCAATCTGTAGATCCTCAAGCATCCTTATCATGTTGACATGTCTTACTTTATCGAAAGCCTTTGTGTAGTCAATAAAGCAACGGTGTAGATCTTTGTTTACTTCTATAGATCGGTCAATTACGGTTCTCAGTATATACACAACATTTACTGTACCCTTGCCTTTTACAAAACCACATTGTCCTTCTCCTATTTCAGGTTGTACTTTCCTCCTAACTCTTTGCATGATAATTCTTAGCAAAATCTTCGTGATATGACTCATTATACTAATTGTTCGATGTTGATCACATTCCAAGGCTCCGGATTTCTTTGGGATTGCAATAAATACAGAATTACATAATTCCTGAGGTATATTTCCAGTATCATATATTGTATTAAGCAGACTGGTAACTTTATCTATTCCATATTCTTCTAAAGCATTAATCATTTCTGTTGTGACGCTGTCTGAACCGGGGGTCTTGCCAGATTTCATATGGTTAAGAGCATTCTGAACCTCCATCTTCAAAATTGCTGGTCCTTCATTATTATTTTGAACATCATACTGTTCGTCTCTGTTATCGCCATAAAGGTTTTTCACGTAATCTGACCATACATGTAATGTAAGATCTTATCTTTTTCTATTATGACTCTTCCATCTTTTGTCTTTAGGCAGCCTGCTGATGTACTTGTTCTTTGATTAGTAAGTTCCTGAATTCTTTTGTGCATTAGTTTCGCATTTGTTACTGTTGTGTTGTTCTTCTCAATTTCTCTGCAATTTTTCTCAAGCCATGTTTCTTTTGCCTCCTTACATAAGGTTCTGACTTTTCTGTGAATTTCTTTATATTTGGCAGGATTATTTTTGTTCTATATTCTTGTTTCCATTAGTTGTAAAATTTCTTCAGCCATCCATGTCTTACGGCCCACTTTCTTTACTTCAGGAATAGTTTTTTCTGCTGCACAACTGATTGAATTCTTCAGCATTTCCCATTGATCATCTACATCTTGAAATAGGATCTCTAGATCAGACAATAAATCAAATTTGTTCTTTACTTCTATGTTAAAATTATCTTGTATTTCTTTGTCAGTTTTCAATTTGCACAAGTCATATTTAGGGTTTCCTGCTGTATTCTTGACTTTCTTTAACTTTACCCTCAATGTGCCTATAATTAATCTGTGATCACTGTAACAGTCTGCATTTGGAACTGTTTTTACGACTGTTAACGTATTTCGAAACCTTTTGCTAATCAGGATGTAATCTATCTGGTTTTTAATCCTGATGTCTGGACTCCTCCATGTCCATAATCTTCTAGGATGCTGTTTAAACCAGGTGTTTCCTACAACCATTTCTTGTTCTTTTGCCCATTCTACAAGTCTGTATCCTCTTTCATTTCTCTCTCCCAAACCATGGTTGCCTACACTGCATCCATCGCTTTGCTTTCCTATTTTTGCGTTGAAATCACCCATTATGATATTTATTTCTGATTTTTTCCAGATCTGCCAAATCGCAGTCAGACAACTCCTCTTCAGTTTCTGTAGCTATTTCCTGCTGTGTTTGCTCTTGCAATGATGATGATGATGATTGAAAGAAACGAACGTGTATATGATTCCCGTGATCAAATTTTTCGTAGAATATCCTTAGGTGTGTATGTCATTCCCTTTACTGGGGGGGGGGGGGGGCTGAGTGGTCTCGAGGTATGGTGTCCGCCTCGAGTGCTGGAGGTCCCGGGTTCAGGCCCCGGTGAGGACCGGGATTTACTTAAAGAATCCACCTGGACTTCCAGTAATAAAATTTCCCCTGGTCTCTGGGTAGTGAGATCGGACGCCCGTGTGTATTGTTGCGCACGTAAAAAATCCCTTGGCAGTTGGAAATCGAAAAAGAGTAGTCTAACGGCGCTGCCCGGGCAAAATTTCGACTTACAATTCTACCCAAAGTATTTCAGGATCCTCGCCGATGCAACGGAGTTCGTGCATTGAGCTGAGTTTCTCCAGGCTCAATTTTGAGTTAGGACGAAAACGGAGCACTTATGGGTTAAACCGTGTGCCGTGATGTTGATCCAACGACTAAACTAAACTAAACTGGCAAAATCATAAATAAAATAAATAAATTTAGAGTAGGAGCATGGAACGTTAGGACATTAAATGAGCTAGGAAAGTTGAACAATGTTCTAAAAGAAATGGATAGCATGAATATGAATATACTAGGCGTTAGTGAGATGAGATGGAAGGGATCGGGCAAAATTATAGCTGACAACCACACAATAATTTATTCTTGAGAGGATACACACGAAAAAGGTGTAGGAATAATATTATTATTTGACGAAGAAACAGCCAAGTCACTTAATGGATACTGGTGTGTTTCAGATAGTTATTTTGGTCAAAATCAAAGGCAAACCAATAGATATAAATATTATACAAGTATGTGCACCAACAACAAGCAATAGTGATGAAAAAATGCAACACTTTTACGACGAAATAGAAATGGCGATGAGTCAAATTGGATCACAGGAAATAAATATAATACTTGGAGATTTTAATGCAAAAGTAGGAAAGGGGAAAATGCAGGATGTAGTGGGGAATTATGGTTTAGGTACAAGAAATGAAAGAGGGGAAAAGCTAATCGAATAATGAGTTCGGTTTGCAGTTCCACAGCAATCTGGTCTCTATCTTTACACTGGCGATACACTAAAACATTGTCGGCATATGACAATGTCCTCCCGGTCCAGTGGTCTGCTCGCTGGTGATTCTCACAGTGTAGGCGTTGAAAAGCACTGACGATAATGGTGATTCCTGTGGTAGGCCAGGGTATATTGTTGTTGGTTCCGAAGTCCAACTGCCACATCTAAAAACTACTTTCCGTTGGAAGAGTGCTGCAGCAATCCAACTAAGGAGGAACGGACTTATCTTGAGTTCAAGAAGCTGAAGCATTATAAAATCCAATGGTACTCTGTTGTACGCGTCCTCAAGATCAATCGCTGCAGCAAATGTTTCAGTGCCTGAGTGGAAACCTTCATAAACATCCTGGGCAAAAACTGTTGCATTGATCCAGGTTTCTCTTTTGGGACGGTACCCTCCCAGGGTAGGTGGGAAAATACCTTGCTTCTCTATCTGGCTTGATATTTTTCTGGCAATTAACTTCTCCAGCAGCTTTCCTATTGTATTCTGCATGGTTATTACTCGATATCCCTGAATTTTTATGTGGTCTTTGCCAGGCTTCGGCAAGGGAATCAGATAGCTGAGTAACCACTACTCCTTGATGCTAGCACTCCTTATACTGTTGTTGTACATGTCTGCTAGTTTCTCTAACTCGTTGTCGGTACACCTATTGATGTCGTCATATCTTATGCCATCTGGCCCTGGAGCGCTGTTTTTTTTTTTATCGTCGAAGCACACACAGCCTTGATTTCTTTCATTGTCACTGTGTCTTCATTCGAAATGTTCTGGGCCTTACATCTGTCTGAGGTGACCTCCTTGGCAAGATTTCGGCCTCTCATGTCTGTCTGGTTGCTCTGCTGTAGATAGCGTTCGAAGAGGGCTTTGCCCTTGTTCTTGTCAGTCCTCTGCCAGATGATGTCGGCACCTTGGAAGTCAGAAATTCTCTTATTCTTGACTACCCCACTCATTTGTCTATGTAGTCGCCAGAACAATTTTAGTGATTTGTCTGTGGTTACTCTTTAACATACCTCTGCCCTTTTTTCACCTTTAACCACCTTAACCAGTTTTTTTAAATAGCTTACTTTTGTGTGCATCTCTCTTTCTAAGTGCATGCAGGGACTAGGATGGGCAGCTCTGTTCTTCTTGGCGTTTTGCCATTTCCTTTATAGAACTACGCTTATCCATCCAGGCCTTCTTCACCTCAAAATTCCACCAAGATTCCACCACAAAGTTCCACCAAGAGAAGATTTGGCTATGCAATGTCCAGTGTTACCAAACACCGTGAATTCGTGGATGCCAGAGAAGACAGAAGATAGCAGATTAACTGCAGGTCAGAATGCCGAATGGGTAAGTGCGCTCGCTCTTAAACTTCTGGTGTGCTGATGCTGAAGTAGCGAGTTCAATACCCTACACCGGTTAGTTGGACTAAATTTTACTTCTTGCCCTTGACTTGGGGACGTAAATTATAAGTGCCTCAGAAGTCGAAGTGGGTTCGATTGATGGCCAGGGACGCTGGTAATAGGGAAAGCTAATCCACACTCAAAGATCAGCCAAGTACACTAGAAGTAGTAGCATGTGTATGGTCTACGCTTGAGTTAAAAGCGAATGAAAGCCATCCCCCCCGCCCCCCCCCACCCAAAAAAAAAAAACAAAAAAAAACGCAACAACAACCAAACATCAGATTTAACTCATACCATTGAAAGGCATACACGCATACCGTGGTGAGCCATTTGTAACCTGCTGTAGTATCACTAATCATAAGTCAGCTTGTATGGCGACGTTGGCATATCTCACTCACCCACTCACTCTCACATATATATACACACACATACACACATTATTATTATTATTATTATTATTATTAGCTACATGTCTTTGCAGGACGTTGCTATCAACACCAAACCCAAGTTGGTTTTCCAGCTACATTTACGTTAAGTAGTTTGCCATTACTTTCTAAACGGGAAGTCAATGTTGAAGTCCCAGCTGAGCGGTGTAAGGAAGAATCAATCTACCATGCTATTAGCGCGCCATAAGTTCAATTGCAAGCGACCATGCCTACAGCCGTATACATATACACGCTCACACATATGTGTGTGTGTGTGTGTGTTCTCTGTGTGTTTGTGTGGGCTTGTGTAGTGTGCGGGCGCGTGTGTGTAACATGTGGACGTCAGCATGGCTGAATGTTTAAGAGCGCTTGCTTTTAAATTTCCGGTTTTCTGATGGCGAGGTAGGAGGTTACCCCTACATCAGTCAGTTGGGCTAACATGTTAACATTTTTTCCGTGACTAAGGGACGTAAACTACAAGTACCGCTAAAGTTGGAGTGCGGTTGCCTGATGGCGAGGGACACTGGTAATAGGGAAGAGCTAATCCACACGCAGCTGAACAAGTAGTATCTGTATGGACTATGATTCAGTTTAAAGCTAGCCACGGAAAAAAAACAACACCATAAACAGTAAGAAGAAAGAAATTAAATAATGAGAAAGCGAATATACTTTGCATCCTACATAGGTAAACAAAAGATGAATTTTAAAAGAAGAAAGTTATAAATAATAATGAGAAAAGGAATATAAACAACATGCCTCATATGTAAACAATAACTACACAATTAACATCATAACTATAAGGTGTCTCATATATTTTTCATGTAGTTTGTGGCCACCGGCTTCCAGGTTAGCAACTTTTCTCCATAATCTCGTATACTCTCGTAAGTAACGTGACGACGGTGAGAATCAGCAGTGGTTCGAATCGCGTCGGTAACTTAGGGGTATGTGAGCCGGCCGCTCAGAAAGCAATGGCAAACTACTGAGCGTAATCTTGCCAAGAAATCAAAAATCAGCTGAAAGATACTGATGTTGACAACGATGTCCTGTAAAGGATATGCAAACACAACTTCAAATGCTACACCTCAGTGGTTCTCAACCGGTGGAGGCTCCCCCCTCCCCCAAGGGGAATTTTACGGTTTCCAAATTCATTCACGTACCACGTGGGCCGCATCCTGCACGGTTCAAGACTTGTGATCATCTTTGAGTGTGTATACCTACTAGTCTATCAAGATAGCTTTCTCACAAGAGTATATTCCTATTTTATACATATCTTTTACAATTATTCTGCATGCTTGATATTTTCTAGCTACGCTAAGTTTCCTTTGAGAAATTCATATAGGCCTGTAAGAGAAATTCTTATGTCTTTTTAATTAATACTTATATGTCTTTATAAGAGTATTAGATGTGACAGGAGAATGGTATACAGGTATTCTTCGGTGTACTATCAATGGTATACTGATACTGAAGATAATCTTAAGATGAGTAGAATGTTATGATGCTATGCTAAATGTATGAACAGACAATCTACCACCCGAGCAATCACTCACGCAATCTCGCTTTGTTAACTCTCATCCACAGATTGTTGTGTCACCACCAACGTCCTCATTGCCACACTCATCACGAGAAGCAACCAACAACCAAATAACCTAATAATAATAATAATAGTCTACAAATTCATAGGACTAAACTTATCCGCCAGAAAGCAGCAACGAAACCTATGATTGTTTTTTTTTTTTTTTTTTAAATACCAGCCCAGAGTTGCCAGTTGAAGTTCTGAGATAACACAGTTCAGCAAACTTTTGGACTAACCAATAACTAAGAAGAAAAGACAATAACATTAGTTATATACCAGGCACTAGTCACAGTTCCACCCTCAAGGCAAATCGTAGTGGACCAGCACCACGAGAAGCGAAGCAGCAGCTAGTACAGACGATCTTGGGACGAGGAGAGCAGCAGCTAAGTGCCTGGCAACCCACTTCCTGTGAGGAGACCTACATCTGACCCTCGCGTCACTAGTATCTTACAGTGATTACACTGTGCATATTGGCTCAATAAACTAATTAATATAGTAGTGTTCTAGAATCAAATAGAAAAAGAAAAATCAAAATTATATAAAATAAACCATTTGAGTGTAGTTGGAAAATGTCTAAATAACGCCTCTGTTATAATTTTTCTTAAGCGCTATCGAGTGACAGAGTGAAATATTGTACCGTATCAATATAGTCTTGTCTATCTCCTTGTGGTGAGACAGTGCAAGACTTGGGGGATTTTATTTTTCTTCTCAGGCACATGTAGCAGGATAAATATGTCTGCAATCTATATTTAAAGTATGCTGTCAACCTTACCTTCCTTAGCCTGGACACTGTTAGATTACCTGATCATTCCTTGGGTCGATAATTCCATACGGTCCAGATTCTCGAGCCTTTTGATCTTGTTTTCGGCAGTGAATAGTCTTTCTATTTCTGAAAGTCTTATTATCGCTACTTTGAAAGTGAATTCTATCAAATAGCTAGCGCTAGGTGTGATATATTCCCAGCCAACTCACAGCCTTCGACTTCATAGTTCTGATAAAAACGGCACGCCATACTTTTGCGTTGCGCAGAAACGATCAAAACATGCCTATTGCCGGAAACAGCAAGCGGAAGCCCGCTAGGCGCAATTGTGGGGGAACAGGAAATGGCTCTCACTTTAGATTGTAAGTTCACATGTTGTGTTCAAGCCTAGCAGGTGTTCTGGGTCCTCGGCAGGCAAAGCTTCATTGTGTGACCAATCTATTCTTGAAGTAAGGTAATACAATGGTTATATTTATTATAATGCTGATGTACTGTTTAAAATGTTTACAAATGAACATAGTCTAACTTTGTGTTCTTGTGGGATTGAAAACAAGCGGCATGTTTCTGTTTACTGAACTTGTTAGTAGAAACTTCAGCTAGACACTCTGTTGTCATTGACTACTAAAGAATATTTCCTTACATTCTGTTGCAATCTACTATTAAAGAATACTTTCGTACATAGTTTACGAGAGGCGGTTAAAGGAGATGTCTTTACATTCTTTACATTCTTTTACACAGGCGGCTAAAGAGTATTTTCATTCTGTTGCCAAGTGCTGGCAAAAGAATATTTCTATTTTGTTAACACGTGCTACTAAAGTATATCACTATATCTCTTTATAGTCGGTTACATATGCGACTAAAAGAAGATTTCTGTATATTTTGTGAGAATATGCCAAGGAAGAATATTCCCTTATATTATGTTACAATCTGTATATATTTACTTTTCTCAATATATGAATAATGTGCTTTTCAAATGTACTTGCTGAACATTGATGCTTTCACAGAGGAAATGTAGATTAAGAGTCTATCTCTTTAAAACCATGTACACTGACTCACACCTGTAGGGATGTGTATATATCTTGTGATTCTGTTATTCACATTTTTCCCCTGAATATGTTTTGTGAAATTGTCATCTTTTGTTCTGAGAATAAATGCTCATTAATAAGAGTTGCACCATATACCCAAATGTTAGCCGGACGTTGCACACACCGACAACCTTACGTAGTCATATGATGATTAGGTGGTTCTTACGGTCAAGGGCATGCCATTTATGTTCTGAAATATGATTGGAAAACAGCCCATTTCTGTCTATGTGCATGAGATAACCTGCAATCTCGGGTGGTTTAACAATGCCGTCCTCCGGCCCTTTACTTAGAAGAGACCGCGGGGAAAGACCAGACCTATTTGTTTAAATCAGTGCTTATGCTAAATACATAACGCGTATAAAGGCAGTTATATCAATACATGATGATGATGATGATGATGATGATTTTATAAGGTTGACCATTAACTCAACTTACATCCATCTCAACACACCCTGTCTTATCAAGCAACAGTTTCAACCTATCTCTGGCTTACTAGGAAATGTCACTACATGCACCTTTCCCATGCATCTACCATATTATGCATCTCGTTCAACCCACTTTCATCACAATATACCCTTATCTTAATCACATCATGCCTCTACCACAACATAACTTCTTTACAAACATGTCTGTTACATCCTGAAGACTTTGAATCAACTTAATTTAATATAACCAGATAACCTGATCACAATCAGACTCCCTGGTCTTAAAGTGTGATTATCTTATTTCATTGTCCTGGTTGCACCAAGAGTTGATCCCATCAGGACCATACAGCATGATATGATGGACTGAATGCCATCTATACAGATAAGAGGGAGCTCTCACTATTGAGGAGACACATGCTTCCCTCTCTTGTCTTATTCTTTTTTTTTTTTTTTGTCTTTATTTTTTTGTATTTGTTTCTTGACATGTGTTATGATTTACTGATATGTAAATTGTAGGCAAATGCTTATGAAGTTGTATTTTGTTTGGACCATCAGATGGGGCACTTAACTGAAAGCCTACTGTTATGAAGATGCGGTCTTGGTTGCTGAGGGCGGTAAACTTGTATGTCATGTCCATCTTTTGCCAGCCCAAATAGTACAGCCCATTTCCTTGCATCATCCACCATCCCCCATCCTACCAAGATCTCACCCATGTAACCCATGAACCCACTGAGAATTCCTGATGATCCTACTGAAGAACTTTATCACCCCTCACTTACATAAGAGATGACTCTCTGCTAGAGAACTGGTTCCAGGGAAGAAGCAGAATCATATACAACTGAAGTACCTACCGGCAGATATCAGCTGCACCGGTGATATATATATTCTTTTTTTTTGAAAAGCGGTATCTACTTAGTGATACATTAGGATACTTTAATGTGGTGTGAATAAATCAACTGTTGGATTTATGTTTCCCATAATTATGCATTCACACCAGTTGGTATTCTTTGTAAACCTGACCATGTTTTTCCCAGAGATGTACTCCATGTAAAAAATAATATATTTGGTTGTCATATTTTTTGATTTATTACATTTGTTGATTGATTCTTACATATTGTTTGTAAACACAAATATTATGTGATGTCACTGTATGTCCTGTTTATACTGTGAATGGTTTGTCATGATATTGTTGGTCTGGTCTATCAAATACTTGTGTATTATAAATCATATGTGACCATATTAATTTAGACCGTATGAGGGCGGACACCTGCTCACTAGCACCTTTTCCCTAGTGATAGAAAAGGGCATCCAATTTTGGAATAGTGGCAACAGTCCGTGGTCTCCACACCTTTCCAAGAAGCTTAAACTTATATCTATATATATATATATTTTTTTTTCTTCATTAATTCGTGTAGATACAACACATCCTTAGTATCTTCACGTGGGGGCACGAGCCAATAAAATTTAGCTTCCAGAAGGTGATCTTGATAGAGGATAGGAACCCATCCCCTTTGGGCTTACCCTGATAATATTCCTCAGACAATTAAATTCTAACAGATGTAACCCCTATAAATAAACCTCACACTAGGCTACAATGGATATGAAAAGTTCATCATCTTGTGGGTTGTAGCAGACACCATAACCATCTTGTTCATCTGGACCAAAAAAATACAAGTGTTTTGTATTTTGAGATAACCTGACTGGTTAACAGCTGGTGAGCTGGATAGCAGCTGTCCTGTATTCTCATCGGGTTGCTCTTCATCTGGGTGCATGGACCTCAGAGCCACATATTTTAACCCCGGGACTGCCACAGGGATCTGCAATCTCACCTGTGCTCTTTAACGTATATAAGAGCATTATCCTATATTACCTAGAAGCACCAGGGGTCGAAAGGATACTAACAGTTGCAGATAATATTCTTGCATATAGGCAGGGGAGAGATAGGGAACAAACAGCTCAGGAGCTACAGACAACAGCAGACAAAGTGATTGACTGGTGCACAGAAATGAGTGCTGTCATCCACCCAGAAAAGGCGGCTGTTTTGTGGTGCTCTCTGGACAACAGGATTGTGAGAGCTGATGTCCCGAGCCTCACGATAGATGGTAAAAACGCCAACAGAGAGAACAAACTGAAGTATCTGAAATCACATTTGACAGGATCCTGTCCTTCAAGGACCATGTGGAGACGGTTGTGACAAGATCTCAAAAGGGACTCAATTCACTTACAACTATGGCTGCACTGGACACAGAGCAGAGAATGCTTTTCACACTTTACCAGCACTTGATCCTCTCAGTGACTGATTATGGACTAGGACTGCTCACTGTCTCAAAGAGTCAGCTGGTGAAGTTAGAGCGCATACATAACGAAGCTATGCGGGTCATTCTGGGAGGCACCAGAGACACCCCAGTAGTGTGTATGCGTTACATCCTTGGTTTGCCGACTGTTGCAGGTAGGCTCAAGGTGATGCAGGCGAAGACATACCTCAGAGTAGCTGCAGACACAGATCACCCTTTGTATGAGGCGCTGGAAGCAGTTAAAGGTCAGCGACTGATTAGAGGGAAATCATGGATGGCTCAGGCGGAGGATACGATCAGACAGGTGTGCCCCTTAGAGAACATTAGGAGAGGAGTAGGTCAGCGTGCCAGCGGAGCAGTCAGTTGTGCAGAGTCATAATCACATTGAGCAGGAAATGGTCAGCAGGGCCACGGAAGTGGAAATTCAGCAACTAATTCAGGATAATGCTCGCTCGGGTGATTGATTGATTGATTAAGGAACCGACATCACAGCATTCGGGACATTCCCATAAGCGCCCCGTCCCCATCCTCAGCAGCCAGCGAAGAGTGATGTGATCATCTACACAGATGATTCGGTGTCAAGAGGTAGGAGAAGTGCCTGGGGGTTCGTAGCAAGAGCTAATGGTCGACGTTTGGTGCAGGAGAGCCTGGCATATGATACCACAACATCTAGCTTTAGAATGGAGGTGGAGGCGGTCTCTGCAGCTCTCCGCTGGATGGAGAATACGGTACACACACACCGTGATTGTAACCGACTCAGAAAGCATGCTTTGTGCAGAGTGGCTTGCCTCGCCTCGGAGGATACGGGTGACAAGCATCGCCTGGATCTTTTCTCCGGGGAATGCCGGTGTGCTGGGGAATGAACAGGTGGTTAGATTGGCTGGCTCTGCACAAGGCAGACATGGTTGCACATTGTCACTTTATTTCTCAACATAATTTCCACCAACATTGATGGACTTATTCCATCGTTTTGTAACAGTGCCCTGTGTACAATGTAGACGCTGACGTAGTTTCACAGCAACCAGTTTGCTACTTCTGTTCCTTTAGTGGAGCATTCGCGTTGTAAAGAATTTCGTGTAGAAATCTTGCTTTCATATCATTCAACGACGAAAATTACGCCAATGTAAAAACTTCATAAATTTAATTCACTCAGAAATCTTCTTCAAATCGCTACAGCAGCACAGTGGCACATGGTTATACATTAAGATTATGTTAATACATAGCATATCATAGTAGTGGATTTGGGAGCGCATCCACGTAATTCAGCATCCAACATGGATGCGTATATGTTTTATGAAGGTTTTTGGCTAAAAAAAAAAAATTTTTGGCGGTAAAATGGCTTCCGGGTGAAATTTTGGCGGGTAAGTTTGTGTCTGTGAAAGTAATTAGTGGCGGTGTATGAAGGGAGTGTGAGCACGGATGAGGGGTGGGTTTGAAGGGGTGTAAGTTATATATTTTGGTTGGACGTGGTTACAAAACGTAGGGTATATGAATGTTAAATATGTGGTTTTAGACAACTATGCGTGGTGAGATAGTGAAAGCGTGATGTATAAACTGTCACGGGCGGGGTGTGACGGGTCGTCTTTATACTCGACGAAGCATGGGTATAGATAAGAGGTGTAGAGGGTCATTATCATCTGAACAACTGTAAAAAGGGTCGTAGGAGTCTGACACAGACACATCTACACGTATACACAGACATCAACTTCACAAATACACACCCAAAGACAGACACGCATACAACAACAAAGACAGACACAAAACACATACAGACACGCGTACACACTTGATACATTTGTACATACAGACATACACATAAAGACAGACAAGCACAACTACAGACAACCCATACCATTACTACTGTCAATATCAGCTATACACAAGTACAGACACACTCACCCATAAACAAATACATAAACAAAACGTGTCCCCACAAGAATATCACAAACCACAAACCCTTTTTGGTAACGAACGCGGATGTCCGAGAAGCCCCTACGTCATCAACGCCATATGCAAAAGTCATTAAGTGGTAGTATGAGTCATCGGTTTGTGGGGAAGCAGGCTGGCGGTGGCGTGAAAATAGCTTGTCTTCAAAAACTGCCACGTCAGCTATGTAGGGTGCAGAACCAGTGTATAAAATAGACTGTGAGCTCAGTACCACTCGGTCATGGTACACCAGTTCACGTGCTGACTTGGGTAGCTAAAGCGGTGAAACAGGCTGGTCTAAGACGCTTAGTGTAGTGAGCAGATATTGTTCACGTGCTGACTTGGCTAGCTACAGCAGTGAAACAGGTTGGTGTGAGCATTGTTCGTGTCGTCGGCATCTAGTAAAACAGTGAAACATATATTGTATACACCAGAACATTTTTTGCGGTTGTAAGAAAGTGAAAGTGTGACGTATGACCAGTTTATCAATATGACCACCAGATCTACTTTCACGTGTTCAGTGTGCTACAAAACCTATTGTGATAACTATACCCTTAATCGTCACATTCGGACCATTCACAATGAGAACCATCAGAAATACCCCTGTCAGTTATGTGATAAGGTGTATAATACGAACGATGGCCTACAAAAACACAAACGAATACGTCATCACCGGCCTATGGATACATCAGAAGCAATTACTACAACTACCTCTTCAACACCAGAGACGACACCGCCACTAACCCCGATGACACCACCAACTGAAACCAATATAACTAACAGTCAGATACAACCAGACGAGAATATTCTTGAACAACTGGTAGAAGACGAAGTGGCCATCTTAGCAGCCGGGGAACCAGAGACACTACACATCCTTCCACCCGATATTCAACAAACATATAGAGAAAATTGGGAAGCTATCAGGACACATCACAAGATTAACAAGTATTTATCGACATACACCTTCTTTATTAGCCCGGAGATACAAAAGCCTATCAACTGGACAGATACGTTGTATAAGATTTTGAACGCTCAAATTAGTCGCTTTAAGATAAACTTTAGCTTTCATCTAGTGTTAAGACATAGAGGAACACAAGATCTTAGATTCTATCATGCATCATTTAACAATTCTTCTGTTTTAGAATTTCCAGCGCTAATCAATAACAGATACGACTTTGACGCCTTCCTTACAACAGTACACGAACATGACATACATTCCTATGCCATGCAACAACGTACAGACACCAAATATACACTAGAGGCAGTAGCTGGCATATGTTTTTACCTCTTTCATATGCCCGAGTTCCCGATAGTTTGATGTCTAGGTGACATATCATCCCCCAACTACATTGTTTTATATTTTTTCACTAACCATGTATGTCATTTTTTTTTCTTATATCACTAAACTATTTTGACGAATAACACACATATTTTGGTGATTAAATATTGAAACCAAGATTTTTGTTGATTTTCTTTAGTAGGTGGCTTTCACGTGGTTGCCCTCTTCATTTCCGAGAGACATCACCACTGACAGACAATGAAACAAAGACACATACTGAGATGTATTATGTATTTATTCAACTGATGCTTGCAACCAAGTATAGATATTACGTCATCCACCTCGCAGTATCCAAGGATGTAGTTTATCAGTCATATACATGCCGACAGATGTAGCGAAGCTTTCCTCCAGGTCCTGGACCTTCACGTCTGTGTTGTAAGAATTATTAACCAGATGCTTACCCAGACGCATACCAAGTGTAAAAACCATCATTATTCTCCCATAGTTGATGACGTTATCGGCAAAGACTTCGTCAGCGATTGAAACAAAGACCGGGAAAACGTGTTTGGGCTTGATACAGACTTCTAGTCTCGTGAATAACACATCATGTTGGTTGGCTATCTGACGTACTAAGCAACACAACCTCGCGTTATTGGTCTTTGTGGGCTTGTAGGAACTAATAATAGTCAACGCCATACTCACCACCTCGGTGTGAAATTGTTTCAAGTCGGCCGTTGCTTCCATCGTTATTATACCGATAGCTACCAGAGACCCACTGACGTGCAGTTGGTCGTCAAATGGTCTAATACTATCACCCGATGCGTTTATAAACACCAATGCGACTAGGTAATTGATTATTAATACCCATGGATCCTAGGTGGAAACATCCTTTTACGGCCTTGATTGCGGGCCCAACGGGGAGTGGTAAAACCGTCTTTGTCCAACGGTTCTTGGCCCATCTACCAAGCATGGTAGACCCCCTTCCAGAGGAAATTATATGGTGCTATGGGGAATGGCAACCCATCTACGAAACTATGAAGGGTGTTCAATTTAATGAAGGTCTGCCGGATGTGGAAAAATGGACAGGGGATAGACGTCGGTTAGTAGTCATAGATGATCTAATGTCTGAGACAGATGACAGAGTGACTAAATTATTTACTAAAGGCAGTCATCATCGCAACCTCAGTGTTATGTATATAGTACAGAACCTATTTGGTAAGAATAAAGAACAAAGAACTATCAGTCTGAATTCACACTACCTAGTGGTGTTTAAGAATCCTCGAGACGGGTCTCAGATTACCAATCTGGCCAAACAGATGTATCCAGGCCGTGTGTCATATGTTCAAGAGAGTTTTAAAGACGCGACATCGGCTCCACACGGGTATTTGTAATTTGACCTGCGACAGGAAACACCGGATCAGCTCCGCTTACGAAGTCATATATTTCCCGATCAGCATCAAGTCGTCTACGTCCCCAAATAACATGTCTAACCGACTTAAACGTAACGAGGGTATGTTACGCTTCTTGGGTCAGACCAACCCAGCCACTGTGAAGGCAGTAATGAAATCAGCTTCCCCGGATCTCGTCCAATCAATTTGCGAATGCTGTCACAACGTTTTAAAAGGTAATGTTCCCCTGACACCAGCTCAGAAGAAGCGTCTGCAACGACACAAAGACAGTCTGAGAGCACTCACGCATAAGAAATTATCGCTCAAGAAAAGGAAAGAGATCCTGCAACAAGGTGGTTTCATAGGCGCCTTACTAGGACCCATACTAAATGTGTTGAAAAGCGTGGTGGGTTTGTAATGGCCAAGAAGATGATCTTGATCGATCCCCGGTTGCTAGAAAAACCCTATGTACCACCCAACACACTAAATGATAGTCTACAGGATTTGGATCGTCAGATGCAACAAGTCCTGGAAACAGAAGATCTACCACCTCGTGACAAGGCCAGCGCGTATCAGCAAACACTACAGCGGTATCTGAATCGACTCGAACAGTACAGACACAAGCCTCTGGGACTAGTAGATATCAAGGAACAAAAACCTGAAATCACCAGTGTACCGACACCAGTAGCCGAGACACCTCTTCAACCAACACCTCTTCAACCAACATCTATTCAACCGGCTAAAGTAGTCGAGCCCAAAATTGTCGAGACCACACCACCTTACAAACTCAGGCGAAGCAAGAAGAAGACTAGGATACCTACCACCAAGTGGGACAAATGGCCGCGCAATTAAGAAAGAATTACTATGACCCTAAGAAGCCGGGGGCCTATGGTGGAGCAGCCGCCTTAAAAAGAAATACTAACCTGAAGAAAATAGATAAATGGTTACGTCATCAGGATACCTACACGTTACATAAACCGATCCGTCTCTGCTTCCAGAGACGTCAGACTATAACCGGTGGTATAAATCAACAATTTCAAGCCGACTTGATAGATATGAGACTATTACAAAGATACAACGATGGGATGTCGTACCTAGTGACTTGTATCGATGTGTTTAGTAAATATGCTTGGGCCATCCCGATCCAGAAGAAAACAGGGAAAGCTCTGGTGGTGGCTGTGAGTAAAATCTTTGGTGATAGCCAACCGATAAATTTTCAGAGCGATAAAGGTTCGGAATTCGTTAATCGGACCTTCTTAAAATTTCTGAAAGATCGAGGTGTGCACTACTTTACCACCGAGAATGAAGACGTGAAGGCAGCGATAGTGGAAAGATTCAATCGAACCCTGAAAGAAAAAATGTGGCGTTATTTCACCAAGACCAATACACTGCGCTACGTCGACGTGATAGATAAATGTATCCAGAACTACAATGGTTCGTATCACAGAAGTATTCGCATGGCCCCTGTGCAAGTCAACTATAGTAATCAAGAAGAGGTGTGGAATAACTTGTATAAGCCGACATACGTATCGAAAAAAGTGCATTTTACACCTGGGGACCGAGTCAGACTGGCTCAACCCAAACAACCTTTTAAAAAAGGGTATATGCCCTCGTGGACAGAAGAATTGTTTACCATCAGTCGCATAAACCAGACCAGTCCAGTGACCTATGAGGTAAAAGACGATTCGGGACAGGAACTACAGGGCTCGTTCTACAGAGAAGAAATACAACTAGTTGGAGACAAGCAAGTGTAGCATATCGAAACAATCTTACAAGAAAGACCCAGGAGAGGTGGTGGGAAAGAGTATTTAGTGAAGTGGTTTGGTTATCCCAATTCATTCAATAGTTGGATAGCTGACACGCAACTAGCTAGTTATGGAGACTAGTGGTGTGAGTGAAGACAAGGTAGAAACTATTGTGGTGCGCCCACAACCGACAGATGGGGAAACAACATCGATCTGGTCATTCTTTGGACAACGTGTGTCGCGGCCAGAGATTGTATTTCTGTGTCAAATGGTGGTTATATATGCCGTAATTGTCGTGTCTTTGTTCAATGTGGCTCAATGCAGCGCAGACGCACCAGACGGCAAGCTGTGGGTAGCTCTAATGAGTAGTTGTTTGGGCTATATGCTACCTAATCCTAAATTAGAAAAACGATGTGTTTCTACGTAACTTTACCGAGCAATGCTGGACCAAAGGTATTTCCCAACAACAAACCAGGTCACTTTTTTGTCAAGTTGCCGCAGACCATTGATGTAACGACCCAATACGAAGTGGGCCTGGTCGAGATTCAGTTCCCCAATGCGTATTTTAATGGTTTGCCTGGGGAAATTTGGTTCCAATACTTTCCACCTAAAGGTAGTGGTATGGAACCTATAACCCTTGTATGTCCACCGTGTCCGTTCAGCAGCCCTGAAACTTTCATCGAGGAATTGAATAAGTTGTGTGTAGAAACCCAAGTTGACGAGAAACTAACCATCAAATTCTTTCTAGGTGCATCTTGGAAAAGGGTCGGGATGAAAATATTTGAAAAACGCGCCCAGGCAAAAATTAGTGTCAGATTGAAAAATATGTTGGGTTTTCCAAGCTCGATTCTATCAGACGATAATGTCTTATTATACGGTGATGTAGAATTATAGATGGATAACGAAGTTAAAAATATCTATGTCTATTCCGACCTCGTAGCCGCGAGACCAGTTGGAGACGTCATGGTTCCTTTATTAAGGACTGTTCCTATATTGGACCGACTGTAACCTTCAGTGTTTCGTTTTTTATGATAAACCACATTATGTACCATTACGTCGATTCTCCTTCGACACGGTGGAAATACTTTTAACTACCGATACGGGTAAAACACTCTCATTCAAGGATATGACTTCAGTACTAACTTTACATTTTCGAATCAGGAAACATTCAGACTTTGAATAGACTAAGATGAGATTTTACGTGACGCTGACCAGTAATGCTTCGTTACAAATATACCCGCAAAATAACACCGGACATTTCTTTGTCAAACTGCCGCAAACTATTGAGCTCACCTCCCAGTACGAAGTTGGTTTGGTCGATATTCAGTTTCCCAACACCTATTTTAATATTTTGAAAGATGAGGTGTGGATAAAGTACTTTCCACCTCCAGACCTAGAGGAACCACCGATGACGATTACGCTGACGCCTGGTCTGTACAAATCAACAGAAAAATTCATTGGTGAATTGAATAAATTGCTTATCGAGGGTGAGAGATTTATCAATGAACTGCAATGGCTGTGTCTCGATGATGCCTTCCAAGAACATAACCGAATGATGTTCTCTTATAACGATATTTCGAATAAGGCTCGTTTCCAATTATATGAACAGAGGGCTGAAGTTATACTTAGTGACAAGTTGGCTGAAATTTTACAATTTCCCTCGACACATGTCACCGAGACTGAACCCGGTCTGTCTGGTGTGGGTGAAGTAGATTTAGACCAGGGCACAAAAAATGTCTTCATCTATTCCGACATTGTCACCTCGCGGGTGGTTGGTGATGTGATGGTACCATTACTGAGGACACTACCTGTTCTAGACAGATCTACCACCTCGGTATTTAGGATGTATGACAAACCACATTACGTACCCCTCAGTCGATTTTAATTTGACAGGATTGAACTTCTTATAACCGATGAGCAGGGGAAACCTATCCCATTTACAGGTGGAACTTCAGTAGTGACGTTACATTTTCGAACAACCAAACGGTTTGATCTGGGCTAATCATGGTTAGGCACGTACCAATCCAACGCAACCCCAAACTGTACGAGGACTATTTCTGCAATCAAGCTGGAAGTGGTCTCCCTGTTTTTGTGGGTGGTCGAAGTATGCGAGGTCATGGAATTGGTAGTTTCTTTAGTGGTCTTGGTCGCACAATTCTTCCTTGGTTGAAGACTGGTGGCAAAGCCCTATTGAGAGAAGGACTGGGGACGGGTTTGCAAGTGGCTCAAGATGCCCTAGCTGGTAGGAATGTTGGTGAGTCCTTCAAAGAACACGCCAGAGATGCTGGTCAACGTTTACTACAAGGCGCTGCTCAACACATCAGCCAATCAGGTAGTCGGGTTAGGAAACGAAAACGAGCCGCCCCGCCAGGTCAGCCCAGTAAAAGAATAAAACCAACAGTCAGAAAGCCGTCGACACATAAGACACATCACCACCAAGCGGGACATTCGGATATTTTCTCATAATGGCGTTAATTCATCCCAAGTCGTGTGAGTATCTGCATTCTGGTCTGGATCTGTTTAGTGTGCCTCCCACCCAGACGGCCGTGGAAAAGGGACAGTTTGTGGAGATTCATCCGTTGGCCACGTTAGCTTATGGGGCACCCATCGAATTGACCATTTCTGGTGTCGGTGAAGATTACATTGATTTGTTTAATACTTTTCTTCACGTGAGAGCCAAAGTTACACTGCCCAATGGCGACGACCTACCACCAACAGCGGAAGTCGGTCCTATAAATTATTATTTGCATAGTTTGTTTTCTCAAGTAGACGTGTCCCTGAACGACACTCTTATTTCACCGACTGAAAATTCGTATCCGTACCGGGCCTACTTGGAAGCTCTTCTGAATTATGGTGAAGAGGCCAAAAGGAGTCATCTGACGTCAGCTCTATACTATCAAGATACTCCTTTGCACATGACAGACACAAAGGGTGATAACAATAAAGGTCTAGCCAAAAGAAGATCTTTAGCCAGCTATAGTGTGCCTCTGGATAGGATGGGGCGCCTACATTCCGACATTTTCAATCAGGACAGGTACATGTTGAATGGTGTCGATATTAAAATCAAACTAACCCCATCAAAATCCGTGTTTAATTTGATTGCCACGGATGTAAACGGTGGGTACAAAAGTGTCATTACTTATGCCGCCCTCTTGGTGAGGAAAGCTAAGTTAAATCCAGCTATCTCTCTGGCTCATGAAAAAGCCTTATTGAGATCCAATGCCAAGTATCCTTTTAAAAGAGTCGTGGTAAAAACCTTTTCTATCCCGAAAGGTATGTTTTCCCACACACAAGATAACCTTTTCCTCAGCCAGACACCGACCCGGGTGGTGATCGGTTTAGTGAATGCTTCCTGTTTCAATGGCGAGCTGAACACGAACCCCTTCATATTCAATCATTATCAGTTAAACTCTTTGAGTCTGATGGTAGATGGGCGTAGTGTCACAGGCAAACCCTTAACCATGAATTACACCACGAGTCAGTACATGCGAGCTTTCCATGGTACCAATTTGGCCCTCGGTCTGACCGGTAAGGATGTCGGGAATGGTATATATTATGAAAGTTTTAGTCAAGGGTACGGTCTATATGGTTTTGATCTGACTCCCAGTATATTAGACGGAGGACAGTTTGAATTGGCGAAATCTGGTCCACTGTCAGTAGAACTAAAGTTTGATGCTATAACGGATGCACCTCTACAAGTCGTCGTATACGCCGAACTGGACTCGGTCCTAGAAGTTTCCAAGACGAGACAAGCGCTAACAGAGTACATAGCATAATGGATACCCAACAACTAAGATAATTACTCACGTCTGATCTGGTTGTTCGACGCCTTCCACTAGTCAACGTATGCGCTAGAGATCATTTGCCTAGACACATTGTTAGAACACAGCCAGCCGCTTTGATCGTCAATACTGACACCAGTGCTTACTCTGGTTCACATTGGATCGCCCTATATTTTAATGGTCTAGGTCAGTTTGAATATTTCGATTCGTTTGGCTTGCCACCATTACACGCCGACATTATCCGCTTTATACAACGAAACTCGGACAGATCACCAGTGTACAACACCCGTATGTTACAAGACATTAATAACAGTACTTGTGGTCTGTATGCGTTGTATTTCTTATTGATGAAATGCCGTGGCTCGAGCATGTCACGTATCCTGCAACCATTTGGACACAGACAACACGTGAACGACCGTCTCGTGTTTCGATTGGTTACTCCGTGGTTAAAAAAGACAAGTCCAGACCTGTTTAATACTAGATAAATTTATCGTTATAAACTGAGACGACCACTCATCTTTTTGTGTCTACAACGATCAAGATGTCTACATCCAAGTGGTTATTCATGTCAAGACCTGTTGATATGCCCAGACAACTAGACAACAGTTTGAAAGCGGTGACAGTTTCTCATGACAGAGGAACGACGACACTCCATCTATATCAGTATTATGATTCTGAGATGGTGTATCCTTCCAATGTGGGAATTACACTTACGAAAGCAGAGTTTGAATCTCTCGTCTCGATGAAGTCTGACATTCTAGCTGCTTTTGAGAATCTAAGTTACGGTGACCAAGCTACATACAAGCCAGAGCAGTCTACCGACAGTCAAGACAGGCCTCTGAAAGACCAGACATCTTTCTACAATAATCAAGTCCATCTGCTCCCTTTGGGTCGTAAACGAACCCAGTTTTAAATGATGTATACCAATAAAAGCCGTTTGAAAATGTTATTATTTGTTTGTTTTTAATTTTGTATCTCTGTTTTATTATGTTTTTTTTGGTTCCATTGTATGGTTTTTCTTCTCTCTCTCTCTCTCTCTCTCTCTCTCTCTCTCTCTCTCTCTCTCTCTCTCTATATATATATATATATATATATATATATATATATATATGTCAGTGTTGATGTCTCTCGGAAAAGAAGAGCGTAATCACGTGAAAAAGCCAGCCACTTGAAACAACCAACCAATAAAATCATGATGCTCACCCCCATTCATACCAAGGGTTTAGTGGTACCACCGCGTGTTTTTCTCATTAAGAAATTCTTGAACGTAGCCCTGGTGAAGAAACGTGTGTGTTGATGGTTCCAGGCAATCGTACTGTGTGTTTGTCTGTTTGCTTCGTTGTACTTGTGTGTTTGCTTCGTTGTACTTGTGTGTCTGTTTGTTTGCTTCGTTGTACTTGTGTGTCTGAATGTTTGCTTCGTTGTGTCTGTCTGTTTGCTTCGTTGTAGTTGTGTGTCTGTTTGTTTGCTTCGTTGTACTTGTGTGTCTGTTTGTTTGCTTCGTTGTACTTGTCTGTTTGCTTCGTTGTACTTGTGTGTCTGTTTGTTTGCTTCGTTGTTCTTGTGTGTCTGTTTGTTTGCTTCGTTGTACTTGTTTGTTTGCTTCGTTGTACTTGTGTGTCTGTCTGTTTGCTTCGTTGTACTTGTGTGTCTGTTTGTTTGCTTCGTTGTACTTGTGTGTTTGCTTCATTGTGTCTGTCTGTTTGCTTCGTTGTAGTTGTGTCTGTTTGTTTGCTTCGTTGTACTTGTGTGTCTGTTTGTTTGCTTCGTTGTACTTGTGTGTCTGTTTGTTTGCTTCGTTGTACTTGTTTGTTTGCTTCGTTGTACTTGTGTGTCTGTCTGTTTGCTTCGTTGTACTTTCGTTGTACTTGTGTGTCTGTCTGTTTGCTTCGTTGTACTTGTGTGTTTGCTTCGTTGTACTTGTGTGTTTGCTTCGTTGTACTTGTCTGTTTGCTTCGTTGTACTTGTGTCTGTTTGTTTGCTTCGTTGTACTTGTGTGTCTGTTTGTTTGCTTCGTTGTACTTGTTTGTTTGCTTCGTTGTACTTGTGTGTCTGTCTGTTTGCTTCGTTGTACTTTCGTTGTACTTGTGTGTCTGTCTGTTTGCTTCGTTGTACTTGTGTGTTTGCTTCGTTGTACTTGTGTGTTTGCTTCGTTGTACTTGTGTGTCTGAATGTAGAAGTATAGGCGTTCCTGATTGTATGGGTTTATGTGTGTATGGCTGATGTCTTTGTAATTGTGTTTGTATTGTTCGTGTGTTTACAGACCATTCGGGCGTGTAGCTGACTTATGCGTGAATTTACATTCTGTACCTTTGAAATGGAGGTAACGAAATACTGCACCACCGATTAAAACGGAAAATAACGCAATTAAAAAACAGATAAAGTGTGACAGACCTTGTGGTGCCCGACCTCTCCTTTTCACGTGCTCGCGCGCGCGTGTGCCTAGGCGAAGTTATCATATGAGAAACCAGACAGAATAAGAAATTCTTGAACGTAGCCCTGGTGAAGAAACGTATTTGTCTGTATGGTTCTGGCGTTTTTTTTTTTTTTTTGGTAGTAAAACCAGTACACTGCTGACTACCTTTTGTTCCAAAAAAAAAATTACCGCCATCACCCGCCTAAAACGTTCCTATCTTTTGTTCCAACAAAAACATTACCCGCCATCCTAAACAAGACTTCCAATATTTCCAGCCCTCGCGAGTGCTCTGGTGCTATGGCTCATTTTTCGGGGTCCTATCGCAATATATTACCAGACTCCTAGTTTTTTTTCAGATTATAATGACCCTCTTATCTTATTACATTTATTACCACCCCTATATCGACCACTAATACCCACCCCTTACCATACACCATATCCATTACTACATTATAAGATTTCTAATCGGTGAATATGAACATACCACCCTTTAATTTCACTAAGACACTATCGCCCTACACTTAACATCACACATTTAACACACTTGGTACCGACACGATCCAACTTTTACCCCCTTCCTACCTTAATTACTTTCACATTCTCACATCAACCATCAAGAATTTCCCTGACTACGAGCGTAAATGTGGTTGGAACCCTCGTTTTCATTACACCTCTGCCCTCTGACCTCTTACCCACCATCCCCGCCTAAACAAGAATTCCACTGTCTTATTTTCACTGGCAGAGACCATACACACCGTCACACCCCCGCCCTTGACAGTTTATATATCACGCTTTCACTACATCTCACCACGCATAGTTGTCTAAAACCACATATTTAACATTCATATACCCCGTTCCTATGTAACCACATCCAACCAAAATATATAACTTACACCCCTTCAAACCCACCCATCATCCTTGCTCACACCACCTTCATACACCGCCACTAATTACTTTCACAGACACAAACTTACCCGCCAAAAAAATTTCACCCGGCAGCCATTTTACCGCCAAATTTTTTTTTACCCCACTCGGCAAAAAACCTTCATAAAACATATACGCAGCCATGTTGGATGCTGAATTACGTGGACGTGCTCCCAAATCCACTACTTATCATACCTTCATATTCCATATCTATGGAATAAACTTAAGAAATTGGAGAGTCACCTTGAATGTCTCCTCAGACAAAATCATCCTGACTTTGGTTACTGCAATATGCGACAGTTTCCCAAAACTTGAAATATCCTCAAGAAATCATTCACTTCTAGCAAGTATGTACCTTCATGGTACGATTCGTTAACAACACAGCTCAACCTTAAGATCTGAGGGCGGTAGAATAAGCTGGACCGCTTCTATATGCTTGCTTCACTCCGTTGGAAATCATCATACTAATGTTGCCTTGTTATTGTTGCCTTCACTACCCCCTAACAATGCCACGTAGTACTCTTTTGTGCGTTCTCGTGCACAATATTTACTTCTTCATCAAACTTCCCCATTTATAAGTTTGCAACGATATCATCTATCTTTCATTAACTCTCCCCCATCACCTATTCTGTTACATATCTATCAGTGCTCCCAAACCGGCAGAAGAGAACCGCGTGCTGTTTTCTAAACCACGTTTTTACTTCACTTCGGCGTCATTCGCGAAATGTCTCCCGCCAAGGTGAGTTTTCAGTGGAAGAAGGATGTTTCTATTTCATTGAAGCACACTGTGAATCGGGCTGGTAGTAAGCATAAACAGGAAGCATTTCTTTATGAATGTCCTTGGCAGGCAGCCCTTTTGTCCACCAAAAAAAAAAAAAAAAAAAAAACTGCACAACAGCACGTTGCTCTTCGGTTGTACACTCCGTAAGTACATTCGCCATATTTTTAATGCACTGTACATGCGCATGAGACACATAGAGCCACCTGATGAACGGGAATATAAAGTCGATGTTGCTGTCACCTAATGACATCTATAGAAAACACTAACTACATTTACCTGCCATCCCACAGAACTGTGTGACTTACTTATTGACTCACCATCGTGTGTTTATATATACATATATATGTGTGTGCGCGCGCGCGTGTGCGTGCGCTCGCGCACACCATGTATATGTTCTAATTTTTCTACCTGATGTGTCTGTGCGTGCATAGTTTTTGTATCATTAATAGAATTTAATTCAATTTTCGTTGAACCAACTTTCGTTTGCCTTCAGACATTTATCTCTTATTTCTAAACAACTCGAAATAACAGAAAGAGAAATATATCAGATGCAAGGGTAGTGCCCAAGTGAAACATAAACACAGACAACAAAACAATTATTGCCACAGCAAGAACCAACAGAAAAAGAAAGCAAAGACCATGAAATTACATGCCATGCGAATTAGTAAACTTAAAAATCCTCTAAGACGAGGTGGTGCGGAAAATTAAGAGAAAAAAACTAACTGAAATCTTTGTAAAATTACCTAAAGAAAGAAAAACAGTGGAAGAAGAATGGGAGGTGTTCACATCAAGTAATTTAAATACTGCAAAAATAACACGTGGAATCACACCCCCCCCCCCCCCCAAATGCAAAACACGGATACAGAAAATAACAAGTTGTTGGAACACAGAGGTAAAGAAAGCTATAAAAGACAAAAAAGGGAAAAAAATATATATATAAAAAGTGGGTGAACAGCAAACAGGACCATGATTACATAGAATATAGAATAGCAAGAAGACATGCAAATAGAATAGTAAAGGGAGAAAAACAAAAAGACTGAGAGGAGATGGGAGAAACACTAAATAAAGACTAGAAGGAGGCAACTAGAAACGTCTACAAAAATATCAGTGCATTGAGAATCAGAGAACCTTTTGACCCAACTGAAATAATTAACAGTTGAAAAAGGAGAACCAATAAGTGTAAAAAAACAAAAACTAAAAACCAATGCTAATAAGATGGAGGCAGTACTTTGAACAACTTCTCAACATTCCATCACATGGCACAGGAATTCAGGAAACCGACAGAGATGCCATCGAAGAACTAGAACCAGACATACTGAAAGAAGAAATTGGAGAAGCGGTCAGATTAACCCCATTAAATAAATCACAGGGACAAGACAAAATACCAAACCAAATAAATAAATTAAAGCAGCAAGAGAAGTAGGAACAGCACGGCTACATAGACTATTCAACCATGTTTGGGTAGAACAACAGACACCGTGAGACTGGGGAAACGCCATAATTATCCCAATTTGGAAAAACAAAGGCAGTAAAAGAGACAGCACACAATACAGAGCATTTCCCGGCTAAAAATGTTGCTGTATGTAGCCGGGGGCGGGGTTGGGGTGAGTGCCCAACCTTGCATAAATACCCCAATGGCTCGTGCATTCATCACCTATGCAGCAAAAGTCCAACTCCTGGCCTTCTCATGGTGGAGCTGTTTTAACTAACAGGAGAAGAAGCGGTGGCGAGTCAGTGGCACTGAGAAAAAATCAGAAAGCTCTAGATGTATTTGCATGTACACGCATGTGCAGACACCTGGGTGTGTGCCTACACACCAAAACTCGAGTAAAACCACAGTCTGCTCTAGCAAAAGAAAGGTGCTGAAGACAGAGGCAACCAGCCAGGAAGCGCACCACAGAAATCAGGATGCCACGCAATCATGGTAATGAAATATGTCAACTACTGCTAAATGTTATGGTACTCGCCCTGCTTTAGACCCCCAGTCAGGTGCAGTGTCGGGCCCTATGCCTTGAAAGGATCCAAACACAGCTACTGGAGGTCCTTCTCAGATGACCTGTGGAGTCAGGGGACCTGAGAATAGAGCGTCTGGCCATACCAAACAAAGACTAAAAATAATGCACTGAAATGCGGAGAGAGTCAGAAATAACAAAAATAGAACTAGACAACATCTTGGACCAGGAAAAAGGAAGTGTATGTTGCTTGCAAGAAACTCACCTCAACGAAAATATAGCCTTCAAAATCAGAGGCTACCAGTGTTACTTATCTGACCGAAAGGACAGGCGAAAGGGTGGGATACTGACCCTTGTAAAAAATAACATCACTGCTTCTCAAATTAAAGTTTACATGGAAGGGGCTGAATAGTAGTAGTAGGCCTCTTTCAGTCCTGAAGGACTATAGAGTTGTGCCGCTTGGGAGGTACCTGGCAGCACCGCTGGTGACTGTGTAGTCCAATTCGAGAGTGACAATCTTTGTCATAGTTTCCACATCTGTAAGACGAGGTAAGTCCCACAGTAAGTGACTGTGTTTTAAGCATGTGCCGCCTATCCTCAGTTTGTTGGATAAGATTGCGCTCAAAGAGCACCAGTCCGTTTCGTACATCTCTTCTCCAGGAGTATCTGTCTGTTGCAACTCTTTCCCACAAGTCTGGATCTATTCCAAGGGTTTTCATATCTTGTTTACACACATCCTTATATCGCATTTTGGGGTCTTCCGGTTGGCCTCTTTCCTTTGGCAAGTTCTCTGTATAAGAGATGGGTATAAAGGGCTGAGTATCAGACACTTAAACTTAAGACAGGCAATACAGATCTTCATCTGATCAATTACTACTGTCCAAGTGACCGCTCACAGGCACTGGACACACTACCATTAAAAGAAAAAATGATTGTGTAAGACGACTTATACAGCCACTCGCAGGTCTGGGGCTATGATCACATGGACCAGAGAGGAGAGATACTGGAAGACTGGCAGGATGAGAATAGAGTCATCTCGATTAACAAACCGTCCGACCCACATACTTTCTACTTGAGATCATGGCACACTAAAACTAAACATGACCTGGCTTTTCATTCACCAGATCTGGAGTGGAACATTACACGAATTGTTGGGAAACAATTTGATGGCAGTGACCATCGGCCAGTCTTTCTAACCGTAGAAAATGAGCTTGAAAGTGAAAGCAGCACCCTCTCGAGGTGGAACTACAAGAAAGCAGACTGGGCAATGTACAAGCATCGCACCAGCATACAGGTTAGAAACCTGAACACTGATAAAGACATAAATAAAGTAGTTGAAGAGTTTGGGAAATGCATATTACAGACAGCACAAGAAACAGTACCAAGAGGAGCCCGTAAACATTATAAACCCTACTGGAGTAGTAAAGGGGAACAGTTGCATAATGATGTGGAAGTGTGTAGAAAGCAAGCTGAGTTAAGTCTGGGACATTATTCCTCTAATTGTGAGGGTCGCAGAAGTGTAAAAAGTGCAAATGCAGCACCAATTGACACCTCGTCTGAAAGTGAATGTGGATAAATTGCAGAAGTAGAATACAATGCGCTTGCAGCAAATGACATATTTAATTTTGATAAATGTCAGAAATTTCATAGAGATGGCATGTTAAAATGTGGTCATACAGTTCTATTTGCAAATGAAAATGCCAATGCAGTTATTTCCTCGAGAGGAAAATCTAATTTCCACAATGGTATAGTTAATGGCAAACCCTGCCAGGCGCTTCTTGATTCCGGAAGTACTTTGATTGGCCTCAGGAAAGATTGTGAAAATATAGAAGATTTTACAGGCGAATTTGTAAATTGCCGAACATTTTCTGGCAGCGTGGAAAAATATCCACTAGCAATTGCACATATTTGTACACCTATTCTATCAGGGACATTTACCTGTGCAGTTCTAGAAAATCCATGTACAGACCTGATTGCAGGATGCTTACTGGATTTTAATAACTGTACCCATAAAGAAATTAAGGCTTGGGAACAAATCCAACTTACCCAAGCTAATGCAACCACAAGGTCTATTACAGCAAAAGAACATGATGACCTACAAAATCAAACACTACAGATAATTTCACAAAATGGTACAGTGAACAGCAAAACCATTGAAGAATTCATATAAGTGTAATGCGCATATATAACCTTATCAACCTATTTCAAATTAATAGGACAAAAACCGAAGCAAGGGAAAAATTCTTCACAGTATTTTGCTCTAAAAAACAACATACTGACAAGGTTTTACAAGAGAGATAACCATGTAATTCAACAGACAGTGTTGCCAATAAAATACCACAATACAGTTTTACGGATCGCACATGATTCGCCTTTTGCTGGCCACTTAGCGTATGAAAAAACCAGAGCCAGAATCCAGTCACAATTTTACTGGCCTAAATTCTGTGGCAATATAAAAAAGTATTACCAGTCATGTACCATCTGCCAACATCTGGTGAAAAAAGGAAAACATGTCACAGCAGAGGTTCAATCTACGAGACTAGCCTCTAGACCTTTCGAATGTATCGCTGTCGACTTAATTGGACCTTTGAACCATACACCTAACAAGGGCAACAGATTTATTTTGACTCTCGTAGATTTCTGTTCACGCAGGCCCGAAGCGGTCCCATAAAATTCATCAGTCCCAAAGATGTAGTCGAGGCATTTTTACACCCTTTTTCCCGGTTCAGATTTCCACAAACCATCCTGTCCGATAGAGGGACACAATTTATTGCAGCTGCTATGCAAGCTGTAACTAAATTATTAGGGATTAAGCAATGCTTCATGACCCCATACAGACTAGCTGCAAATGGGATCATAGAAAAAATTAACGGAGATCTGAAGCATATGCTATCAAAGGTAATAGCCGAGAACCCAACCGATTGGGACACACTGTTACCAACAGTGCTGTTTGCCTACAGAGAAGTTCCGCAAGCAAGCACGGGCTTCTCACCCTTTGAACTCATTTATGGCGCAAATCCGCGTGGCCCGCTTAACATCTACAACGAGATTCTTACAAACACCTTGAATAACCAACCGCCATCATCTCCCTGTGAGTTAGTAACAGACACACACAACAAAATTATGAAAGCATGTGTTATTGTGAAAGCATCTTTGGAACAAAAAGGGTATATGTATTGACAGTACGCAAACAAAGGAGCAAAAACTTTACAATTAGAACCTGGACAGGTTCTAATTGTAAAGTTTTTGCTCCTTTGTTTGCGTACTATTGCTGCCAGATAAAAGTGATCTGTTGTCAACATCATGGCAAGGGCCATTTAAAATCCTCAGGAAAATCTCAAATGTCGATAATGAGATATCAAGTGTAAAATATTTCATGTCAACATGTTGAAGCCAAACCACTGTAGGCAGGAAAATGTGACAGCTGACGAAATTGCTGCAACCACTGTTATCAGCCAGACAGACAATGACAGTAGCAAACTCCCCGTACCAACAGTCAATGACACAGGGACAATTGAAAACATAAACATCCATTCCAAGTTGTCAGACGAGCAAAGACAGGAAATTAGGAAATTACTGACAGAGTATAAAACTATCTTTTCAGACATCCCTGGCAAGGTGGACAGAATCCAACTTTCCATCATACTAACAGACGACACTCCCATTAAATGCAAACCGTACTCCACCCCCTTACAGGGATAATCTAGACAAATAAATTCTCAGCTTGGAATCCCATGGTATAATCAAAATATCCCAGTCAGAGTATTATTTTCCAATTGTACTAGTGAAGAAAAAAGATTCCACTATCCGTCTCTGCGTCGATTACCGAAAATTGAATGCTGTTACAAAATCAGACGCAGAGCCAATTCCTTGCTGTGATGATCTGATACTAAACATGGCACAATCCATCATCTTTTTTTACATTAGACCTCACCAAAGGCTACTGGCCAATCCCGATGGACAGCAACTCTATACATCTCACAGCCTTTGCTACACCTCTAGGGCTCTATAAGTGGTGGTTTCTTCCATTAGGGCTATGTAACGCTCCTGCCACTTTTGTCCGCCTAACTAGACAATTACTCCACAGGGTACCTAATACAGAAACTTATATAGATGACATGTGTGAAACACCAAGGACTGGACAACCCATATACAGACGCTAAGACAAGTGTTTGACAGAGTGAAATTATTTGGACTCACTATAAAACCTACAAAAGTGAAACTAGCATTTGATGAAATTGAATTTTTAGGACATAAAATATCAAAAGGGCATCTAAGTGCAGATGACAAAATTGTATCAAAAATCTTAAATCTCACGTACCTACAACGAAAAAGCAAATCAGAAGCCTATTAGGCCTGGTTAATTATTACAACAAGTTCATACTGAACTTAGCAAAACTGACCAGTGTTTTTTCAGATCTGTTAAGATCAAATGCAAAAATTGATGTACAGAGTGCTACTTTAAAAGATGCGATATCACAAATCAAATATTATTTCTCTAATGTTCCCATACTGCGCTTGCCTAACAAGGATATTCTTTATACCCTTAGGACAAACGCCAATGCCACCACTATCTCTGGGGTGTTACTTCAGGCCTACAATGGCATAAATCATCCAGTAATTTATGTAAGCAGGAAAATCACCCCAGCCGAATCTCAGTATGGTGTTTCACAGCTTGAAGCCCTGGCAATTGTATACTGCGTCACTAAACTGACGAAATACCTCACCGGAACACACTTCCTCATTGAGAGAGACAATTCTCCATTGCTGGTGATACAACAAGGACAGCCCGAAAACAATTGAATATACCGATGGGCACTTCTCTTACAAGACTATTCGTTCTCCATCAGACATATTAAGGGATCGAAGCACATTATTGCTGACTTACTTACAAGACCGTCGGACCTTCCAGTCAACCAGATCGACCAGTCAACAACACCTCCAGTCATCTAGATCGACTTATTAGTTAGTTATTTTATGTAGATATTACTATTTTAGTGCAGTTTCATAGTTAGACATATTTCTCTTTGAACATAGACAAGAAAACAAAGTGTATCAACCATATCTTTATTAGTTTTAAATTTTTTCTGAATCGTAACAATAATATTTCTTTAATATAACAAATTATAATTGCTACATCAGTACTCTTATTAACTAATTACAGTGTATATATAGAAATAGGTATATATAGGTAGTATGAGTTTAGATAAGAAATAGAAAAGCAAGAAAGTGTAAGACATAAACATCCGTTACGGTAAATTACATTTTCTTGCAAGTAAAACTTTCACTTCAGATAAACGTGTAAAATATAAGCTAGCAATTTTTTTCCACCTCAGTATTTCCTTATACTGAAACATTCAAGTACTTAAAATGCTTAACTTACAAGTTTAAGTAATTTGTTTCACCTCAACTTATTTTGGGCAATCTTAACAAGATAAAAATTTTTAAATAAATATAAAGTGTGAATGAACGAGTAAAAAGTGTAAGCAAGACGGTAAGAATGTATTAAATGAGGGCACGCAAACTGAAGTGCATCTTTTGCACTTATGCCTTATGTTAATGTTTTGTGCACGTCTCTTGCACCACATGTCATTTGTTTAATTTTTTATATGGGTTCACATTACGAATGCACTACACCAGTGGCAATATATTCAAGAATCACAGCTCAGGGACTCATCTCAGAAATTTTGAATATACATTCGATTATGTGGTTGTTTCGGGATTTGAAATTTAAATATTGAGCACAACCCACTACTGGCATTCATTTGTGAGTTGTAGAAACCTATCTGATGACACTTGAATAAAAACATTACACAGATTATGAACATACGCCCATGTTTATAATTAACAGACACACTATTATAAATAAACCACTTAAACTAACACTATACAAACATTTAACGTGCAAACACTATTATACTAAGAAGGGGAGATTACACTGATACAAGGGACATAAGTGGTTAATAATGGGAAATAAGTGATATTACAAGAGAATCAGGGCCAACAAACGGAAGTTAGATAGGAGTAAATCAGTGTACACATATCTTGTAGAAATATGTTGAATTAACATATTATGGGGATCATGGATGTTACATCCATGATTAGTCTCCTTAAACAGGAGACAATGGTTTCAGGACACCATATTGGGTGTATGAGAGGGTTGCAATTTAATGGGAAACCTTAAATATAAGTCAATATTTCCTTGGGCCGTTTAACAGTCCCCAGTAGTAAAATGTGTGAGAGTATTGGACTCTTTGCAGCATACCAAGAATGTTAAGCTGACTATACACCAGCAGGTGTGTGCTTCAACTGTATATCAGACCCTTACAAACTACAGTTGTACCCAACCTAACAGTTAAGACTGATGAATTCCCACAGCCCACTGACGAATTAGTTCAAACTAATTGTATATAGATATAAAATACACTGTGTCACTTATTCTTATAGAGAATTTAGTGCCACAAAACTGGGGAGAAGGGGAGGATGTCAGAGTATTGGGGGAATAGAGACAGGACATATACAGGACAATAGAGAGATCAGAGACAGGACAGGAGATACGTCATAGACAGGACATAGATGGGACAACAAGACCCAGCTATGAAGGGGATACAAGTCTATGAACAGGACACAGGGACAGAGAGACAGGACTACGTCCTTGACCGACACTCAAGCTTGCACAACAAGACCGGACAGCCAGGATGGCGTGACTACCGATACAGCCCGATTAGCCCAGAATACATGGGGTCAAGTACCACGTGGTTAGCAGGCCGTACACCAGAAGGCTGCAGACAGAGACTGAACACGTTAGAGGGAAGACGCATGTAATCTGAGGAGTGAGTGTATTGATTGCGGGGTGTGAGAGCTAGCCTGCCGAGCCACGATAGAGAGTATTGAGTGCGAGGTTTTTGAGATCGCATGATGGCTATGGCTGAGTGTTAATTGCTGTTAATGTATATAACATATAGTGTATGCCATGTGAGCGAAAATGGTGATCTGTATATACACTATGTTAATATTGCTGTGATGCCTAAATAAATGGTTTGAACCACATGTGACGTTTGAGGTCTATGAGTGCATGTGAAGGAACTCACTATGACGTCTAGAATGATGAACTAAGGTTTGCCTGTATTTTCTAAGACGTTGACAACCACCAAAAGAAAAGAATGATCAGATCAGTCAAAAAGCCACCAAAACCTGTTCAAAATGACTACCACATTATGGACTGACCAGAACAAGTCATTATTCTGTGCCTCAGAACAGGACACATTAGATTACGCAGCAACATGTATACAAAATTCAAGATTCGTGAATCAGCCATGTGCACATGTGGATTGGCATAGCAGACAGCAGAGCACACACTCCAAGACTGTCCAAATTACAACATGTCTAGGCAAACTTTCTGGTCTAGAGAGATGACAGTAGAAGAAAAACTCTATGGACCGCTGAGTGAAATTTTAAAAAGACAGTTAAATTCATACAAGAGACAACATTGCAGTTATAGACATATTTCAAGTGAACGAGAGAAGAAAAACAAGAGCATTTCCCTTTTAAGTCATCCATCTATCCATCATGTGCCATGCCGATAAGCATGGGCGGTCATGTTTTGTCATCTCACTCGATCACCAGAGTCGTGGATCAGCTCTGTGTTCCTGTCTCGACCATGCGACATGGCCAAGCCATCCAGTTATTTCTTCTCGGTCTTCCCCTTGGTCTCTTCCCTTCAATCTTGCCAGTCGTCACCAAGTTCTCTAATTTATTTCTTCTCATAACATGCCCAAAAAATTTTGACTGTCTATGTCTAATGACTCTCAGTTTACGATCATTTGTTTCTTGAAGGACGTGTCCTTTGGTTTTTCTGTCTGTCCATGGTATTCTTTGCATTTTCCTCAGAAACCACATTTTCACAGTCATCAGCTCTTTTTCAGCTTGGCTGCTCATTGTCCATGCTTCACATCCATACAAAAGTACAGGTGTTAGGTAGCACTTCAAGACACTTTTTCTCGTTTCAATTGATATCTTTTTATTGGTCAGTATGTTTTCCATCTTCCAAAAGACTACCTTTGCTATATCAATTCTTGTTGTAATCTCTTCAAGGCATCTCCCATCAGATGTTATGACTGTGCCGAGATAACTGTATCAATTCACTTGCTTAAGAATATTTTAAGTCATACTGGGAAAATATTTTGCAAAATTTTTGAGAAAAAATTACATACTACTATAGAACCCCGGCTAAGTTAAAAACAACTTGGATTTAGGAAAAACAAAGGTTGCATAGATGCCATTTTTGCTCTTAGACAACTTATAGAAAAATCAATCAAATTTAATGAAACACCCTACTTGGCCTTTGTCGACCAAGAAAAGGCATTTGATAAAGTAGATAGAAACAAGCTGTAAGAAATCTTTAAACGATATGGAGTGAGTACTCATCTAAAAGAACTTATCTAAAAAACTTATGTAGAAGCTTATACAACAACGGTGAATGCATAGTGAGAGCAACTGGAGGACACTCAGAACCATTCACCATAAGATTCGGAGTACAACAAGGTTGTGTCCTGTCCCCTCTCTTGTTCATAACCTATACAGATAGCATATGAAAGAAACCAGCCAAACAGAGACCGCAAGAGCACAGCGTGACAAATAGAACACACAAGAAGGATCATCAGCAAATTACACCATTAAAGAACTCCTAATTGCAGGTAATCAAACACTAATAGCAAAATCAGAAGCAGAATTACAAGACCACGTGAACAGGCTAAATGAAAGCACCGCAAACATCACACATGTAAGGTTTCTCGCCTGTATGTATTCTCTTATGTTTCTTCAGATTGCCAGCTTGAGTAAAAGAAGCACCAAACATCACATTTGTAAGGTTTCTCTCCTGTATGTAATCTCTTGTGGTATTTCAAACATCCAGCATGAGTAAAATAAGAACCACACACATCACAATTGTATGTTTTCCTCCAGAATGTGTTCTCTTATGGTCCTTCAGTTAGCCAGCTAGATTAAAAGAAGCACCACAAACATCACACTAGTAAGATTTCTCACCTGTATGTGTTCTCTTATGTTTCTTCAGATTGCCAGCTTGAGTAAAAGAAGCACCACAAACATCACATTTGTAGGGTTTCTCTTCTGTATGTTTTCTCTTGTGGCATATCAAACTTGCAGCTTGAGTAAAAGAAGCACCACAAACATCACATTTGTAAGGTCTCTCTCCTGTATGTGTTCTCTTGTGGCATATCAAACTTGCAGCTTGAGTAAAAGAAGCAACACAAACATCACATTTGTAAGGTCTCTCTCCTGTATGTGTTCTCTTGTGGCATTTCAAACTGTCTGGGCGAGTAAAAGAAGCACCACAAATATCACACTTGTAAGGAGTCTCACCTGTATGTGATATTTTATGGATTTTCAGATGGCCAGCTTGAGTAAATGAAGAACCACAATCATCACATTTGTAAAGACTCTCTCCTGTATGTGTTCTCTTATGGCGATTCAAACTGCCAGCATGAGTAAAAGAAGCACCACAAACATCACACATGTAAGGTTTCTCTCCTGTATGTGTTTTCATGTGGCATTTCAAACTGCTAGCATGAGTAAAAGAAACACCACAAACATCACATTTGTAAGGTTTCTCTCCTGTATGTATTCTCTTATGTTTCTTCAGACAGCCTGCTGCAGTAAAAGCACCACCACAAACAACACATTTGTAAGGTTTATCTCCTGTATGTGTTCTCTTGTGGCATTTCAAACTGCTAGCATGAGCAAAAGCACCACCACAAACATCACATTTGTAAGGTTTCTCTCCTGTATGTGTTCTCTTGTGATATTTCAAACCACCAGCTCGAGTAAAAGAAGCACTACAAATATCACATTTGTAAGGATTCTCACCTGTATGGGTTCTCTTGTGGCATTTCAAACTGCTAGCTTGAGTAAAAGAAGCACCAGAAACATCACATTTGTAAGGTTTCTCTATTGTATGTGTTCTCTTGTGTTTCTTCAGATTGCCAACCTGAGTAAAAGAAGCACTACAAATATCACACTTGTAAGGTTTCTCTCCTGTATGTGTTCTCTTGTGGCAATTCAAACTGCCAACCTGAGTAAAAGAAGCACCACAAATATCACACTTGTAAGGTTTCTCTCCTGTATGTGTTCTCTTGTGGCAATTCAAACTGCCAGCATGAGTAAAAGCACCACCACAAACATCACACTTGTAAGGTTTCTCTCCTGTATGTCTTCTCTTGTGGTATTTCAAACCGCCAGAACGAGTATAAGAAGCACCACAAACATCACATTTGTAAGGTTTCTCTCCTGTATGTTTTCTCTTATGTTTCTTCAGAGAGCCAGCTTCAATAAAAGAAGCACCACAATCATCACACTTGTAAGGTTTCTCTCCTGTATGTGTTCTCTTGTGGCAAATCAAACTGCTAGCGTGAGTGAAAGAAGCACCACAAACATCACACTTGTAAGGTTTCGCTCCTGTATGTCTTCTCTTGTGGTATTTCAAACCGCCAGCATGAGTATAAGAAGCACCACAAACATCACATTTGTAAGGTTTCTCTCCTGTATGTATTCTCTTATGTTTCTTCAGATAGCCAGCTTCAATAAAAGAAGCACCACAATCATTACACTTGTAAGGTTTCTCTCCTGTATGTGTTCTCATGTGGGTCTTTAGATGGCCAGCTCGAGTAAAAGAAGCACCACAATCATCACACTTGTAAGGTTTCTCTCCTGTATGTATTCTCTTGTGATTCATGTCTTTTTTGCACTCCAAATGGTCATCTTGATTCAAAAGACTATCCATATCCCATTCATTACATTTGTTTGACATCACTTCACTATGTGTTCTCTTATATCTGTCTACACAAACATTTGGACTAGAAACATCAGACAAGTCTCCTGTGTGAGTTCTTTGAGAGCTATAACTGACATAATCAAAAATGTCATCACAAGAATTTTCAAAGCTCTGTTTATGTTTTTCTTGTGTTTCCTTATTTTGCTGCTGACAATTCTCAATAGCCAGAGATAGTTCATTGTTTGTATCAATCACAGAAGACACATTTTCTGACATTTGACAACAGTTTTCAAGTTTTACTGATGCCTTACAACTGTTTTCAACCATTACCGATTCTGAGTTGTGTTCTGTCATTTCTTGACTGATGCTACCCCCAACTATGTCTACCATTTTACTGAATCTGTGACTCCTGTCCTCACACAGAACATCCGATAGTTCTTGTTTTACAACCTTAATGTCTATGCTGTCATATGGCCACATTTGTGAATGCTCTTGTATGGCGTGGTAAGGACTCCTTGGAGACCAAGAGTGTATTTCTGAAATACACCAAAGTAAATAGTTAATATCCTCATGCATATACCAGGTAGTGATTATGAACAGATGTGTTCACATTTCAGCTATAGAAAATCAATTTCAAGAGAAAGAAAGATGGAGAAAAAGAATGATTAATGTGCTCATGTATGATCTAAGTTTATGATGATATAAGCTGATGTATGATCTAGACTGATGTATGATCAAAGTTCATGATGATATAAGCTGATGTATGATCTAAATTCATGGTAATATATGCTGATGTATGATTAAGTTCAGGAATGATCTAAGCTGATGTATGATCTAGGCTGATGTATGATCAAAGTTCATGATGATATAAGCTGATGTATGATCTAAATTCATGGTGATATAAGCTGATGTATGATTAAGTTCAGGAATGATCTAAGCTGATGTATTATCTCAGTTCAGGTATGATCTAAGCTAATATATGATCTAGGCTGATGTATAATCTAAGTTCATGATGATATAAGCTGATGTATGATCTAGGCTGATATATGATCTAGACCAGGGGTCACCAAACTATAGCCCATCGCGGTACTTAAATTTGCTTGATAAAACAGATGGAACACAAGACTTTGTGATACAATTTAAATATTATGTTTAGAATACTAGGAGATCTTCACACGTGCGGAGACCTCCTGGCTGCTATGTGCTTTAAATTTACTATTTTAAATTACTGTATCTAGATTGCTTTGTTTATTGTAATGTTTGCTTATTTCAAGCCATCCCAAGACCTTCCCCGGCTCATGGTAGCTCTGCATATCTATACCTATATATATGTGCATATATATGTGTGTGTGTGTGTGTGTATATATATCACACCCCACCTCCCCCCCCCCACCCCCCGCCCCCCACCCCCACACGTGTTCTGTTGCCTAAAAGCTTGCAAACACAATTCAAGAGCCACTGACCACGTGTTCAGAATGGCAGCAGGCCGTGTCGCATTGGGATTTACACGTGTTGGGTATTGGAGCCAGTTGGTCATAAATCAATGGCAAACTACTGAACGTGAAACTTGCAAAGACATCAACAACAGCAGTAAAATGCTGGTTTTGACAGTGATGTCCTGTAAATAACATATGCAACAACAACAAAAATATACCATATACTGTTGTTTCTCTTATTAAAAGTGAGAAACATGTACACGTCATTATTATTCTTTAACACATGCTCTGACCTAATTAAAAATTTTAAATGGGTAGTAAAATATGCAGCTTTCAATGTAAATGTATGCACACATTTTTGGCATGCTTATTATAGACAATGGCACTATAATTTTATTGTGGGACGGCAAAGCAAATCAAATAGAAAATCTGACCTAATGGAAATAATTGAAATGGCCTCATATTAAACCCTGCAGCCAGCTTCTAAAGTAAATCATAAAACGCTCTATTAATAAAGCCCATAGAAACCATATATATTGATATCTATGGGACAAGGAAACAGAGCAGATGGTGTCACTATTTTATTACTATCACATGATTTGAATCAGTGAAAGATTTAATAATGTTAGTTGCATATCCTTTACTAGATATCACAGTCAACACCAGCATATTTTGCTGTTGTAATCTCTTGGCAGGTTTACGTTCAATAGTTTGTCATTGCTTTCTGAATGACTGGCCCCATACCATTTTAAAAAAACCAACGCATGGCAGTCTGCTGCCAAATCGCTCACAGCTGTGTTTTTCGAATGCAGGTATGCGGGATTACGAACTGCGTCCGAAACATCTTCAAAGGGGAGCTTGCTTTAATAATGTAGTTAGGTAATAACAATTACTCAATTAATATAACTCAGAATAATATTTTAGTATATGCAGACTACTGGTCTCCGTGGCGAAGGGATTACAGGCGCAATTCGCAACCCCATATACCTGGGTTCAAAACACAGTGGTGCTGGTTGTTTTTAAAATAAGGTATAGGTGCCGGTCGTTCAGACAGCAATGACAAAATACTGAACATAAGATTTGTCCAGGAGTCATGAACAGCCAAAAATGCTGCGGTTGACTGCTACGTAGAGTGATGGACATGCAACTAACAAATATGCAGACTAAAAAACTCATGGTTTGGTTATTTACTTTTTCTAAAGTGCATAATTTGGCATTTTATAAAAGTTGAAAGCCACCATAAATCTTTAGGGTTTATTACATCATTCACAATTTTTATTATTACATGACAGTCATGGTGCACTAATTTTGTATTTGGGAAAATGCACCATATTATTAAAATGGCTTTAGGAGAAGGAGGATGAGGAAGAATGAGGTGGAGGAGGGGGCTGGAGTGGAGGAAGAGGTAGGAGGAAGAGGGAGTTTAAGATTTTCATTTGAATTTTGCTTTCTCACGGTGGCCCTCAAAATAACATGAGTTATCCCCCTTAGTGAAGAAAAATCAAGAGCAGTTATCTGCCCTTAGCATATGTGTTTTGGTCACACTTTCTGAAAAGGGCAAAACCGTATTTTCTATTTGCCTATATGAAATTATAAACTGAGACACAAACAATATCACGGCTTAGAATTGGCCTACATACTTGAATAAGGTACCGTTGGCATTGTTTTTTCAAGAGGTATCCAACTATGCAGGCTATATAATTAAAAAGCAATTTAAAAAATGTTACTAAAGTGACTACATTAAAGCACGCTTTGATTCGGGCTGGTAGTGATGCACCCTGATTTGTCCCCAGTAACAATCCTGTTCAGCATGTCTTCTACTTCACCTTCGTATCGACAGAGATGATGCAAGGACAGGCCAAATCGGTTCATTTTGTGTTCCTCCTTCAATTGTCTAGGTACCCACCTTGAGCACACTGTCGTAAATTTCAATAGATCATGCATTATGATGTAAGCAGAAGCATGTGAGCACCTATTTCAGATGCTACATAATCAATCATCACCTCCACTCACCGCACGGATGCTTCTGTTGCAATCTCAACAGGACAACCAGATCGAATTTAATCAACAATTTTAGAGTGTCCTTGAGAAAATTGTTCTCAAATGCCCGCAGAAGTCGGATGTGTCGGCCTAACGGTGCAAGAACGCAGCTCTGCTGTAAACAGGCACAACGCAATCACATCCGAAAAAAAACTCCGGATGAACGCAGCAGAAGAAGAAGAATTCTATTTTTACGAAGATGATTTGATAGGGAGACTTTCTTGTTAAAAACTCCTTTAGCATTCCACTGTAGTATGCCGAGAGGTCGGGGTGTTTGACCAATAGCTCTTACCCTATTTGTCTGTGCCTTGACGCCACAGGAGAGGGGATGGTGACCACCAGTAGCATTGGGTGGATGACCTTGAGGCAGGGAGCCCACTATCACTGCCTGGTGGTACTTCATGGGATTAGCACCATTCTGATTTATTTTAATTTGTGGCGTCATGACTGATTGAGTTACGTTGCACTGTTTTGTCAAGACTGCGGCTCAGTATATCTGACTTCATCAAGCATTGTTCGGGTGTACTCTCCCTAGCCTTTGACTGTCCCCAGTCTACCTACAAGGAACAGGTGTGTGTCTTTCTTCATCTGGTTTCTATCCCTTGATTTGTTTGACATGGGAGACCCTACCAGTTGCTATGCCACCGTCGGCATAGCTCTTGGGGTAATTGGAACACTCAAACTCCTCTACCTCAGTAAGGTGGAGACATGGCAGAGGGGGCTTAATGTGATTGATTCAGAGAAGCTTTAAAAAAAAGTGTAGAGAATGTATTTCATACACTGCCTCATATCTTCATGAAGATTTAATACTGAAATAAAGGAAACCCATATTTCAGTATCTAACTTGATGGAGATGCAGACAGATCTGATGATGACGGGCTGATACTAAACATTAATTTTATCAGAGAAGGGAAAGTGAAGGAGACATTTCTTTCTATTGTGCCACTGGAAGATGCAACAAGTGCTGGCTACTTTAAAGCTCTAGAGATGTGTGAATAACTTCAGTGTTCTCATCGTGATATCTTTGACTGGGCTATCAATAAAGGACATTTAATGGCTCATTTCAAAATATGTAGCTTTATCTGAGATTGCTTCATACAGGATGGCACAGGCAGCAATATCTATACATCAGGTGTGATCTAGAAACCATCAATTGTGCAAAGGTGTGGGTTTAAGTACTGGAAGACAAGACAGACTGGCACAATGTAATAGTAACACTGGGTCATGAGTGCAGAGAATGGGCAGCGGGCCGCACAGAGTTTAAGATGCAACAAATGATCCACATCAAGGTGACATAGTGATCTACACCGATGGGTCAGTAGTGAGAAACAAACGTAGTGGTTGGGGTTTCATTGCGAAGGCTTATGGACAATTCTTAAAATAAAGGAGTCTGGCATATGAGGCTACAACCTCCAGCATGAGAATGGACGCGGAAGCGGTAACAGCGGCATTCCATTGGTTAGAGGATATCACTGCAACACACACTGTCTTCATTACAGACCCAAGGAGTATGCTTAGTAAGGTGGAGAGAGGAATGTTTCGTGTGGAATGGCTCACCTCGCTTCAGCGGTCACAGATTGTGAGAATTTTTGCCCTGGCCATGCAGGAGTGGGGGGGGGGGGGAATGAACAGGCACGGAATGCGCCTCTTAGTGGTAGATTACCTATGGACAAGGGAGAGGTGGTCATGCATCTGTGGATGTCATGGACCAGATAGAGAAGGTGGAGGAACAGATTGAGAACCTGTATGTGGAAAAAATGAGATTGCGGGGGATTGGCAGAGGTTCTGGAAGAATTTCACTACTGAGAGGGAAGACCAGGAGAACTTTCAATCAGATAGCGGTGGGAATGATTAGTAGTATGACTCTTCGTTGCCTATTGAACGAGGGGATGGAGCATGTATGGGAATGTCCTGAGTGCAGTGAAGTCAGTTCTTAGCTCAACTCAACTCGACAACTGATTCTTACTTTACTTGCCCATGTTTAAAAAAATATGCTGGCTCCTGACAAAAAGGGCTGGCTCCTGAATCATGTTTAAATTTTCTATCCATGTTGCCATTTCTACTTTGTCATAAAATGTTTGTTAATTCCATTTCACTACTGCTTGTTTTTGGTGCCTACTCATATAATATTTATATTTTTTTAGCTTGACTTTGAAAATAATAATAAATATCTGATTTAATCAAATAACCATTCATTGATTTAGCTGCTTACTCATCAAACATTAGTCCTACTCCTTTTATTTTCCTTATATTACCTCCTGAACAAATTAATGTGTTTGTCTGTTATTACTTTACCAGATCTCCATCTCATCTCACTGAAGCCTAGGATATTAATCTTAATATTTTTAATTTATTTTATTAAATTATGTAGTTTTCCTATCTCAACTGTGCCCTGACATTCCAAGTTCCTTTTTTAAACATGTCTTGGGAAGATAATGTGGTGGTTTTCTCTTGCTTCTATATACATACAGGGGTATTTTTCCTCTGCCTTTGACAGCAATTTCCAATTGTCAGGACAAGAGAGTGCCCTGCTTTGGTCAAGTGCAGAGTTGTGCATTGATCCCGGTGGATACTTGGTCACACCTATGACCTGATTTTTTCCACTGTCTGAGTAGATTTATATTGTGCTATTGTGTTGATTTTGATGGTATAATTCTCTGACAATTCAGAAAGCTGATCTGTATATTAATATTTGTAATGTGTATATTGCATTATTTGTAACTTTTCCTTTAACATATCAATACTGTCTTTCACCAGTTTCCATCTTTATTTTCATTCTTGTTCTCATAATTCGGAGTAGATGTTTGGTGACATGGGTTATGAGGTTGAGTGTACAAAATTCTTCATATTCGATAGCTTCTGGTCTTTTTGTAAGAGCTAGGATTTTCCCTGCTCTGCTCAACTGCAGCGTTGTGCACTGATCCTGGTGGATACTTGGTCACACCTATGATCTTATTTTCTCAGTGTCTAAGTAGATTTATATTGTGCTATTGTGTTGATTTTGATGGTATAATTCTTTGACAATTCAGAAAGCAATGACAAACTTCTAAATGTAGAATTATCTAGTAAATTACAAACAGCCAATAAATGCTGGGTTTGACTGCAACATCCTGTAAAGAATATTCAACTAACTGTTACATTATATTGCACTTAATCTTACCTTGACCTACACAGACTTCAGGTTGTTCTATCTTGACACTTGATGGAAGTTTACTCTCCATCTTATGTCTACAGTCAGTCTGAAAGGATGTGTAAATTGCATTTATATGCAAACATAAACTATATAAATGAATTTGATATTATGTTTTTCAAGATGATTAATGATTCAAAATGTCTTATGATTACTTCAAGACATTATTTCTGGTGTTATTCCTGAAGTCCCATTTAAAAATTTGAGTTTAAGAATCTATCACAGTGTAATAATATCAGTTTATCATGACAAAAAAACAAAACAACAAAAATAACGATACATGACAGCTTTATGGAAAATCATTATTCCTTATGTCACACATCATAGACACATTAAAGTTGATGCAATACTATACAATAATATATATTATAATATATCCTATAATAATATATAAATAAATAAATAATATAATAATATCATCATCATCAAGTGCCGTGCCGGATGGCGTAGGCGTTCATGGCTCTCCATAGATCTCGGTCTTTGGTTTTCTGGATCAACTCTGCTGCTGATATTCCTCCATGCCACTGTCTCAATCCATCCAGCATCACTTCTCTTGGTCTACCTCTGCCTCTCTTCCCCTCGATCTTTCCAGTTGTTACGATGTTCTCCAATGCCTCTCTTCTCATCACATGACCGAGGAAAGCTGTTTGTCTCTGTCTTATTGTTGTATATAATGTTCTAGTTTCGTTAGCCTGTTTCAGGCAGTCGTCGTTAGTTACTCTGGCAGTCCAAGGAATTCGCAACATTCATCTCAGGAACCACATCTCTGTTGCTTCTAATTTCTTCTTAATTTGTTCATTTACATTCCAAGATTCACTGCCATACAGCAAAACTGGTTCTACATAGCATTTCAGCACTCTCTTTCTTACATTCAGTGATAGTGACTTATTGCATAAGATACTCTTCATTTTCTGAAATGCGGCTTTTGCCTGCCCTATTCTGCTCCTAATCTCTGTAATACATCTTCCATAATAATATATAAATATATATAATATATATAAAATAATATAATACAATAATAGATGCGTCCATTCTGTGTTGTATCTTTTTCCTCCCTTCCATACAATAATGAAACTTCAATTGAAGAGAAAAACAAGTCTTGTCATCAATGTTCCAAGAATTTTACTTTGTTAGCTTCTAACATGAAACTTGTGAGCGTGCCTACATTTGTCAGTTAGGTACATTTGGTCCTAATATTGTCTGCTTGTGCATTGAAGCTCGATGATCTGAATTTCGTTGATGACATTGCCTCCTTGTCCTTCACACTGAAATGAGATGCACGATTCAGCTAAACACATTGGATAGGAGGTCACAACAATTAAGTCTAAAAATTGATAAGGAAAGACATAGATAATGATTTGCTTAGTCGTAAAAACTCCGACATGGAGCAAACACGGCAGGGGATCTACTGATCATCAGAAGTAAACCCCCTTCCCCAAGCATTTCGGACCTTCAATTTCTTAATACTCTCTGGGAGCGGTCCCACCCGGGTCATGACTCTGGGCGTCTTACCCCTGCCGTGAACTCTTTTGTTCGGTCATATTCGTTATCCTTGTTGTTAAGCTTGTCCCTTTGCCGTTACCTTGTCAACTCTCAAGCCCTACCTCCCTCGGTGGGGAGAGTCCATGCAGCCAGTGCCTGCCCCTTGGCACGTGTAGTCGGGGATGCCAGCTTCATCCCCCACCATGGCCTCTGTCGCCTCCACATGTCTCCGTTGCCGTGTTCCTTCCCCGTGCCCCGTTCATGGCGCCACACCCTATTAGGGAAACAACACAAGTGTAGAGTCCATGAGGAAAAGTGTTATGGCTTCACTGCATCTCTGTTTTTCAACAGACAAAAGTCCACGTCATGAAATGTGCCCAAGTGGAGAGCAATCTTGGTGTTTTTTTCAATCCGCCCTGGCTAAGCATCAGGTCCCAGGTCCTCATGACAAGATGTTACACACATGGCTCAACCGTGACAAGCTTGAGAAATATCTGTTGCCAATTTATGAAAGGCTGTCTGACACTAAACTACTTAGTAGATGTGTGTCAGGACAAACTCAGAATTCAAATGAGTGTTTACACACCTTGATATGGGCTCGATGCACTAAAGACAACTTTGCCTCACGCAAGCGCGTTCAGGTTGCAATTGTAACTGCAGCAAGAGAGTTCAACTTTGGAGCTGCTGCTGCCCAAGACACTGCAGAGTTTTATGGATTTTCTACAGGCCTGCATATGTAGAGACTAGGAACATCTAGGATGCAAAAGCAAATAAGAAATAGTCTGAAGTACAAACAAACTAAATGACGCGACACTGTATGAGCGGCCAAACTGAAGAGACAAGGTGAGATGCATGCCTTGGAGGGAGATCCTGCATATGCAGCAGGACTATTTTAACGGTCAGGTACAGTTGTAAACTGTTTTTCTGTGTAAAGAGTGTGTTAGTAATAAAAAACAAAAAATAATTCGTTTTTCCCCGTTTTCTCATTTCGCCAGTTATTTTATACATAGGTACAATTTTGTTTTAAAAAAACATTTCGTTAGATTTTAATGAAACTGTGCAGAGATATTCTTCATTATATCTCTTACATTGTGAGTAGAGCAATCTTGAAAATTAAGTTTTAGTTTTTGTGCAGCAGTAAAAAAACAAAACAAAAATGTCATTAAAATTTTCAAATTATGAAGGAAAAAAAATGCAAAGAGATATTAAAATGTTCTACTAAACTTGTAAAGGGTCTATTTATTTACACATAAAACAAAGAAATTATCCTGTACATTAAAAAATAAATGTTTTAGAGGTATGTTAAGAAATTCAATATGGCCGCTGTTTATCTTGGTTTCGCTAGCAACCATTAAGTGCAAAGTTTATTTGACAGTATTTTTTCGATCAGCAGTCTTCAATATCAAACCCTATACCATAACAGAACATAGAAATTAAGTATTATAGAATTTAATTTTTTAGGGTTAGCATCGCCTTAAACCATAAATGTCTTTGTTACTTCTTTTCCACTCTCCACTGTGTGTATCCCTAATGGACCCAAAGATGCGTCTTAAGACTTTGTTCTCAAAGGTTTGTAACAAGGTTTCATCTCCTTTAGTTGTACTCCAGGTTTCAGAGCCATACAGCAGAACTGGTCTGATCAGTGTTTTGTAAATTGTGATCTTGGTGTTACGAGATAGCACATTTGATTTTAGCAGATGTTGTAGTGCATAGTATATCTTATTTCCAGAGTTGATTCTAGCTTGTATTTCTTCCCTTATTATGTTGAAGATTGTACCCATGTATTTGTATGTTTCCGTTCTTTTAATGGTCATATTATCTATTTGTATGTGGCCAGAGTTTTTAGCCGTTCCTTCTCTTGAAATTACCATATATTCTGTCTTATCTTGGTTGATAACCAGCCCCATTTGTTGAGCTTTGTACTTTAAGTGAGTCAATATTTCCACTGTCTTTTGTTCATTTTCCCCTATAATATATATATCATCTGCGTAAGCAAGCAGTCTGGAGGTTCCTCCAATAGCACATTCCTCCTTTATCTTCCTTACAACTTTCTCTATAGCCAGATTGAAAAGGAGCGGCGATAGTGCATCACCCTGTTTCAAGCCAGATATTTGGAAAGGGTCTGATTTCCTGCCTTTATATGTTACTATATTATAACTATCTTCCATGCATAGTCTGGTCATGTTGATTAACTTCCTTGGTATTCCAACTTCCTGCATAGCATTCCATAGACTATTCCTGTGGACACCATCATAAGCCTTTTTAAAATCCACAAAAATGTTATGGAGATCTCTTTTATATTCCCAATTTTTCTCGGCTATTTGTCGTAAGATAAATATCTGATCTATTGTTGATCTGTTTTGTCTGAAACCCGCCTGGTAGTCACCTAATATGTCTTCTGAATATGGTTTTAGTCTATTTAATAATACTGCGGATAGTATCTTAAAGCTTGTGGATAGTACTGATATTCCTCTATAATTTTCACATTGGAACTTGTCTCCTTTCTTAAAGATCATCATCATCAAGTGCCGTGCTGGCTGGCGTAGGCGTTCATGGCTCTCCACAGATCTCGGTCTTTGGTGTTCTGGATCAACTCTGCTGATGATATTCCTCCATCAATTGATTATTGCTCCTGATCGTTCGGGTCCCATCGATTGACGGACGTCGGTCGCGGCGATTGGGCAATCTTGAGCATAGCCTACGATGGGTAGTGTTGTGATGTTCTGTTGTGATAATTTGGTGTGTCCAGCGTGTGCCGCGTGGTTACACACCCCGCTTCACACGCGTGATCCGGGACTGTTTCTGGATCCGGTCAGGGATATGCACCACTGACGAGCTCAAATGAGGGCGAAACTCGAGTATAGTGCTTCCATATTGACGTGGATAGGCCTTAGGTTCATACCAGAATGCGATCGGCGTTGCCAGTAGTGGGTTGTGCTCAATATTTAAATTTCAAATCCCGAAACAACCACATAATCAATTGATTATTGCTCACTGGATTTAGGAGGCCTGGTTTTCCTTGCCAGTGAGAAGTCCTGATCGTTCGGGTCCCATCGATTGACGGACGTCGGTCGCGGCGATTGGGCAATCTTGAGCATAGCCTACGATGGGTAGTGTTGTGATGTTCTGTTGTGATAATTTGGTGTGTCCAGTGTGTGCCGCGTGGTTACACACCCGCTTCACACGCGTGATCCGGGACTGTTTCCGGATCCGGTCAGGGATATGTGCCATGCTATTGGTACAGCATTCATAACAATTACATGCAAAATGTCCAAATAGCACGATCAATAATTTCGGCTCGACACAAACTTATAAAAGTAAACGAGCAAAGTTCAGAACTGGAACGGCAGAGAAATGACGAAGCCAATTGTCATGTTGAAGATTTTGAAACGTAATAACATTTAATACGTTCTCACAGTCAGTTTGAGATTTTCTATCAATTCTATCCGTACCTAGGTGCTTGTTTTTGCCAAGCGGGACCTAGTTCTATTTACAGGAACTCATTGATACTCAACACTAACCTGCTTACATAGATATTGTACCTTCGTATCTTCCATTGCCCTTCTGTCGTTCTGCCTGCAGTTCTCCTTTGCCGCTCTACACGATATAAGTCTAGGTACCCCGTAAGTTATGTAGCGACACGTTGTAGCAAACCCTGTATATCTTCCTTCCTTGCTATCTCCGTCGCAGCCACTGTTTCATGTGCCAACACTATTCTACCGCCAGTATTTGCATTTCACGGCCAGCTAGTACCTTCCCAATCAATGTCCTTTTCTGTTCATAACTGACGTCACTCTCCTTTGTGTTCTTTATCAACAGTTTCTTGTGGTGTTTTCCTCTATGATTTTATACCGCATTTTTCGATGACGTCATTCTGTCTAAATGCCATGTGGCAGTATGCCCCCCTCCCTTTTAAAATGATGTAATCATTTTTTTTTACATCAAGAGAATTAACCTGACACATAGCAGTGCAGACAGAATGACTTTTATCGGACTAGCAATATGCTATGGACACCTCTCGATTACCCACAAAATAAAAAAAAAATATATAACGGGCACGCCCTCCAATCTACACACCAACGGTAGACGTCGTGTATACAGCCCATGGGGAGGCTGTACTAACTAATCATAAAGATCAGTCCCTCATTTGTCCCTAAGGACAAGCGTCCTTCTCTAGGTCAAAACCTGGAGTAAGGGGACGTGAGGAATAAACAGGTACCAGTTGCATTTACTAGTGTCTTGTAATCATCTGTGCAATTGTCCCGACTGCTATGTTGTGAATCTTAATTTCATCAAACGGGTAGGTGACGTACTAGTATTATGACGTCATAATTTTAGGCGTAGTCGAGGTAAATGCTCCCTAGAGACGTCATCATAAACTCTTTGTGTAGGTGTGGCAATAACAACCGAGTGACAATATTATTTAACGGCGTATTTCATAATGTGGTGGCTATACTTGGCAATGGCGATCACAATGAGAATTGAAAAATCTATGACCCATCATATGTATCATTAAGTACTAAATATGAACAATAATAATAATAAGAAGAATATGTAACTACTTAACTCTATGAACTGAAATTATGTGAAAGAAAAAATCTATATATAATTCTATGCTACGCATTAGCAATAAATTAATAATTAATTAATGAAATGAATAATGTTACTCAAGTAGTAACCAATGAATAATTACACAGTCAGGCACTTCATTATAGCAATGAATTATCATGGCACAAGGGTACAATGTTGGTACATATGTTGTTTCGCGACAACCATGTCCATTTTCATCGACTGTATCATTGTTTAACACATATACTCTCATCAAGAGTCAGGTTTCGATCCACGAAATAGCACTATATCAATGATTATCGCGAATATGCTGTAATAATATGACATAACATTATTTTAGAAATACAAACGATTTCCGATAATCCAGAAGTGTTCAGGTATAGTTCATCAATTACAGCGCACATGGTCAATCACACTCGATTGTGCAGTGTCACTTGTCATGGCGAACAATGTCCCTGCCAAAGAACGAATTAAACAACCCAAGTACATATCCGAATAACACTAATAAATTTTACATACTTCGCAATTTGTTGTTTTCAACAGTAATCTACCTGGGTGAATGTATGCAACATATGTTAACCAGCCTAACGAAAATCCAAATACGAACGCAGACAATAAGTAAGAAAATATAACATACATAATTTTTTTAGAGACGACTAAGAAGATCTGCCAAATTATTGTCTTTGCCTGGAATGTGACAGATATCAAATTCATAATCCTGTAACAGAAGTGACCATCTATGAATTCTGGAGTTCTTTGGATGACCAGATTTAAAGATCTGCAATGGTTTATTGTCAGAAAGAACTAGGAATTTTCTCCCAAGAAGATATCTAGAAAACTTATCAATGCTCTCAATTAACGCTAAAGCTTCCAGTTCGGTAATTGCATAATTTCTCTGAGTATCTGATAGTTTCTTACTGAAGTACAGAATAGGATGCAATTTACCATCATGTATTTGAAGTAAAACAGCTGAAATTGCATGAAAACTAGCGTCTGTTTGTAAAACGAAATCTTTAGAGATATCAGGCAATTTAAGAATAGGATATGTGCCGAACAGAGTTTTGATCTGTTGTAATAATTTATCATGATCACCTGTCCAGATAATTTTCGTTGGTTGACCTTTTTTTAGAAGTTCAGAAAATGTTGCCGTCATATCAGCAAAGTTAGGAATAAATTTCTGATAGTAATTAATGAGACCCAACAGACTTCGAAGTTCCTTCTTAGTGGTAGGTGGTTTAATATTTAAGATCTTGGTAACTACTTGTGGATCAGTTTTACGGAATCCGTCAGAAATTCTATGACCAAGGAATTGTATTTCAGTGAAACCTATTTCTATTTTGCTAGGTTTTGCTTTCAGACCATGTTGTTGTATTCTCTGAAATACTTGTTTTAATATTTTAACATGTGTGTCAATGTCAGAAGTATGGATACAGATATCATCCATATATGTAGCAACATTAGAAATACCATGTAGTAATTTTCTCATCATACGCATGAATGTGCTTGGTGCATTTTGTAACCCGAATGGAAGATATGCCCATTCATACAAACCTAAAGGAGTACTAAATGCTGTAATATGCATGGAATCTTCATCCATGGGGATTTGCCAATATCCTTTAGTAAGATCAATCTTGGAAAATAACTTAGAGTTTGCCATGCCTTCAATTAGTTCATCGATATTTGGCATTGGTTCAGCATCGAGGAGTGTTAACGCGTTCACTTTCCTGTAATCGACACACAAACGTAGTGAACCATCTTTTTTCTTCACTATGACTACCGGAGAACAATAATTTGAAATGGACTTCCTAATTATACCACTTTGATCAAGTTCAGATATTTCTGCTGTAATCTTATCCAGATAATGTAGAGGGATAGGATATGGTTTCACCTTTACTGGAATATCAGATAGTAAAGTAATTTTGTGTTTAATAAGTGATGTTTGCCCAGGTTTATCAGAAAAGATTGTGCTAAACTCTTGTATAGCTGAAATAAGCTTATCTTTATCTTGTGGTGGTAGTTTGTTATTAATTTGTATTGCTTGCCAATCCTTATCACTGTTAACTGTTGGTGTTGGTATTTGTTGTGTAATAGCGTCTTCTTGTTGTTCGTTGATAACCCAGCAAGCTGCTGCAACTCTATGTGGTATTTGTTGGTTATCATACGGAGTGTCAGTGTCACGTGTAACATAAGGTTTTAGCATATTAATGTGGAAAATTTTATTTTTCCCTTTTACCTCAATGACATAATCGACGTCGCTAACCTTTCTGGTGACTCTAAATGGACCCTGCCACGAAGTAACAAGACAATCCCGAGGGTCGGGAAGTAACAGTAACACGTTGTCTTCTTCTTTCAAGACTATTGTCTTGGCCTTTCTATTGTCGTATTGCCTATATTTCTCTCCTGCCTTCTCAAGTGCTGATTTAGCAATTTGACAAGCTGTCATGATTTTATGTCGCAACTGCGTAACCATTTCATATGCTTCTCTTTTAGGGTGGTCATATGTTTTGTTAGTCAGCATGTCATTGTATAGCATCAATGGACCACGAGGATTGGCTCCGTACACGAGCTCAAATGGAGAAAAACCAGTACTAGCTTGTGGTACCTCCCGGTATGCAAATAATACTGCAGGCAATAGAATGTCCCAGTCTTTCGGACGTTCAGCCGCAACTTTTGCTAGGGTTCGTTTAAGGACCCCGTTGTAATTTTCATTTACCCCATTCGTCATTGGGTGCCACGGTGAACTAAACACCTGTGGAATACCCAGCACTTTCATCGCTGCTTGGGTAGCCGCAGATATAAACTGACTACCTCTGTCTGATAAAATGTATAATGGAAATCCTATCCTACTGAAAATCAATAAAAATGAATCTAGGATGGATCTACTAGTGATGTGTTTGAGCGGGATAGCCTCCGGCCAACGAGTACATAAATCAATCATGGTTAAGATAAATCGATTACCACGATCAGTAGTAGTGTTAAGTGGGCCCACAATATCCACAGCAATCTTTTGAAATGGGCGTGATGCCAAATCAGTTTTCTGAACATGAGCTGTAGGGTGTTTGCCTTTTTGTGTGGTTCTTTGGCACAATGAACACGAACGAACATGATTTGTGATATCTTTGGCGTAACCAGGCCAATAAAATTGTGCTAACAACCTATGAGTAGTCTTAGCAATGCCCATATGCCCCGCAAATGGCGAATCATGTGCCAACTTCAGTGCTTCGCTACGATATTTGGTTGGTAGCACTGTTTGTAAACACAATGTTGACCCTCTGTTGTATTGTCTATACAAAATATTATTGTCTAACACAAATTTCCAATCACCATTTTTAGCTTGTTTCGAAGGATTGTTCATGTTATTAAAACAGATTTTAAGAGAAGAATCTTGTTGTTGTTCCGTAGCTAAGTCCGCAGTCAGTGTTATAGTATTCTGAACATTGTCACTATCAGTCTGAAAAGATGAAGAATTGTCCTTATCTTCTTCTTCTTGACGATGCACTTGTGCTCTTGTGACAGCATTTGTTGGCGTGTTTTCAATCTCCCATTCAATTGCCTCTTCATGAGTGCGATCATTTGCATTGGGTACGTTCCCAATGAGTAACCCGGCACAAGGATTTGGAAGTACTGCTGCATTTACTGTGCCTTTAAAGTATGGAGATTTTATCGTGATTGTGGCGATTTTATACCTTTCAACTGTGCCGCCGAAAGTTCTGCAGCCTACAGTTTTGCCTGTGTAGTCTTGCTCTCTTATGAGCTTTTGGTCTACCCCAATAATAGATGCGCCTGTATCACGAACGCATGTAGTAGGTTCCCCGTTCACCCAAGCTTGGTGAACTTTAAGTGTGCCATTCTGTATGTCAGCCGCATTGGCCTCTTGAATGGTCGCTAGGCATTCGTCATCAGGAATGTCTTTCTCAGTCTTATCTAATTTGTCGTTGTAAGTCTGAATAATAGCCGCATGTGTGTCCTCTAAGTCGTCAGAATCGCTGCTGGAGAACACGTATGCAGTATTCGCCTCCTTCCAAGTGTTTCTCATCGCGCACGACCGGCTTGTATGTCCATACGCCCGACAAGAATAACATTTAACACTCTTCTTGTAGGAGTCATACTTACTCTTTTTCTTAGATGTGATGTCTCTTAGGTACGCAGGATAACCAGGATGTTGGTCACACATTTCCAAAGCACCGTGTGAGAGTTTACAATATTGACATCGTGTGAAGTGACCCTTTCTAGGTCTGTCAGAATCTCTGTTTGTGTTCTGGTAAGGTCCCCTGTTTCTATTAGAGAATTTCTTGAACTTACCATTACTTCTGTTATTCTGAATTCTAGCACTAGCCCCTATTACCAGTTCAGGTTGTGTGCATTCCGCAAATATGTCACGGTGTGCATTGAAATATGATTCTCCCCTCGTTTCCATTTCCTTAAGATCTTTGCATTTATTCTCCACTAGAAATATAGACATGGCCTCTGGTACCGCAGATAGTAGTCTATCTCTAATTATTAAGTCTCGAATTTTATTGTAGTCAGACCCAATATCAGCGGCTTTAGTCCATTTATCAAAAGATGAGGTTAATTCAGAAACAAAGTCAAGGAAAGTTTGGTTAGATTTAGGAGTGAGTGTTTTAAACTTAGTACGTAAGCCCGATTCGTCTAAACTAAAGTGTGCCAAAACACGATCTCTCATGTATTTGTAGTTAGTACGTAAGTCCTCAGGTATTAACTCAATTACCTTTAAAGGCTCCAATGCGAGATGCCTGTGGAACAGAATCGGTACGTCTAGTTCCGGTACCTTGTAGTATTTTACAAGTACTTCAAAATTGGTAATCCAAGAACTGACAGAATCACCTTGCTGGAAATTGCGAAAAAGACCTTGATACTTTTTCACTGGATCATTATGTTTTGCTTGAATTCTTTCTCGATTAATCTCAGCTTCACGATCCATTTCCAATGACTTAACTTTCAAATTACCCTCAACTTCCTTGTCCTTAAGAAGTTGTTCGGCCAAAAGTTTTTCTTTCTCAAATGCCAGTTGCTTATCTTTCATCTCCCGTTCCAGCGTTAATTCCTTTTCCCTAGCGGCAATTTTGTCACGTTCCAACGCCATCTCTTTTTCTTTTAACTCTTTCTCAAGAGCCAATCTCTCTCGTTCATGTGCAGCTTGAAGTTGTTTTGCTTCTTTCTCTGCTACCAATTTTTCAGCTCTCTCTTCACGTTGCTGTGTCTGAAAATCTTTCAATTCTTGCTTCGCCCAATTCCTGAGGTCTGCACCAGTCAAACCAGACCTTTCACCCATGTCCATGAAGTCTTGGAGTGTTGACATGTTGTCTTAATGATCTGTAAATTATGCCGCTACAATAGTAGATATGTGACGCACAGCCGATAGAATGCGTAGGTAGACAATGACAAGCGTATCTAAATATATATACGCAAGTTGAATGAGAAGTCAACTCGAAATCAATAATATAGAAGAGTATAAATACGTGAGAAAAATAGCAACTCGGCGCAAGATAGATAACGTCCTAAACGTTACAAAACGTAAGCACTATAAATTAGTAGTAAAAATATATATATTCAATATAAAGAATATACTGACACAACAATGACGCTGTTACGATAACGAACTACGAAGTGACATACCTACATAATATTTAATCACATATAAATAAGGAGACGTGATAGAATAATGAATGTAAATGCCTAACGGTACAACGCGAAAAAAATTAATATACTACCAATGAATCGCAAGTTCGTCACAAAAATTATATTTGTAACAAGCTGACAAGCCGTCAGTAAATAACGTGTCTGAATGTCAGATAAATAAACTCATGTGACCTTCAGATAGCGCTTCAATCTCCCGCTTTGTTAAACAACTACGGAGTCGGCTATCGGAAGAAAAAAAATATGTTATATATCAGACACCCAAACAGACCACAGTTATATAACAACAAACAGCAAATGTACTGGCCTTAACGAGATAAATCCTGGTTGACCAGTTGAAGTGGGTATCTGAATGTATGATACCCGCAGTAACTAAATGTAGTTGCGTATTTAAAGTCCAGAGTAAGTTGACTGATGTGTGTGATGACGTCCGCTTAGCAGTGTCGTTTGCAATGTAGATCCTGTGAGCAATGTCCAGATTTCCCAAAGACTGACGATGGAAGGAAGCGTCGATGGAGGTCAAGTCTATATTGTCCTGAATACAATGACTAATGTGTGACTTGTCCTGTAATTTGTCTACGATGAAGTGTGCAGAAACTCGTTGCGTTGATTATATGTAAGTGTGGTGTCCGTCCAAAATATTGAAATGGCACCGTGATAAACGAAATGCTGCTTCAACGTCTCTAACAGCCAGCGACAGTGTTCCAGAGACGACCTTGATTACTGGAATGACGTTGATGAATGCTTGACTCAACGCAATGTGTACGACTTAAGATCCATGAGCATGTTTACTTTCTAGTTAATGGCATCATAAATGTCACGTGCAGAAATTGGTGAACTAGTGAAGGTGGCGTAAGGGAGTCTTGTGGACGGAAGCGTTGGTGTGGGAAAATGTCTTGAGGGGATCATGTGGAGAAAAGGAAGTGTGTGGAAGGGACAGTCTATTGTGTATGTTCCATCTCTATATCTCCTCTAGTACCTATATCCACGTGTAAACGGTATGTTTTCCTGTCTATATAAACTTGATGCAGACTGGTGGTAGACACGATTCCTGACTTGACCAATAATTATACAGATAATTACTTTTGTGATTGGGTTCCGATGTTTTCCTGGCCAGTGCAAATAAGTGGCAAATGGCGGATGTGAATGAGTGGCTAGTTAGTAATATTTTCTGTTGGCACTCCCGGAAAAACGATGCACCCAAGGCTGCCATGCTATTGGTACAGCATTCATAACAATTACATGCAAAATGTCCAAATAGCACGATCAATAATTTCGGCTCGACACAAACTTATAAAAGTAAACGAGCAAAGTTCAGAACTGGAACGGCAGAGAAATGACGAAGCCAATTGTCATGTTGAAGATTTTGAAACGTAATAACATTTAATACGTTCTCACAGTCAGTTTGAGATTTTCTATCAATTCTATCCGTACCTAGGTGCTTGTTTTTGCCAAGCGGGACCTAGTTCTATTTACAGGAACTCATTGATACTCAACACTAACCTGCTTACATAGATATTGTACCTTCGTATCTTCCATTGCCCTTCTGTCGTTCTGCCTGCAGTTCTCCTTTGCCGCTCTGCACGATATAAGTCTAGGTACCCCGTAAGTTATGTAGCGACACGTTGTAGCAAACCCTGTATATCTTCCTTCCTTGCTATCTCCGTCGCAGCCACTGTTTCATGTGCCAACACTATTCTACCGCCAGTATTTGCATTTCACGGCCAGCTAGTACCTTCCCAATCAATGTCCTTTTCTGTTCATAACTGACGTCACTCTCCTTTGTGTTCTTTATCAACAGTTTCTTGTGGTGTTTTCCTCTATGATTTTATACCGCATTTTTCGATGACGTCATTCTGTCTAAACGCCATGTGGCAATATGCACTACTGACGAGCTCAAATGAGGGCGAAACTCAAGTATAGTGCTTCCATATTGACGTGGATAGGCCTTAGGTTCATACCAGAATGCGATCGGCATTGCCAGTAGTGGGTTGTGCTCAATATTTAAATACAAACAATACCTCGGCTTAGAATTGACAAACTTGAATAAGGTACCTATGGATTTGTTACTTCATGAGGTATCCAACTTTGCAGGTTGCATATTTAAAAAGCATCTTAAAAACATGTAGCGGGTTCGATCGTGCTGCTACCCGAAATGAAAACGGAAGTGATATACAGCGCTACTCCGGAATGATCCACTGTCTACACAAGCCGCTATGTATAGACCATGCATTCTTTTGACGTCATTCATTCATTCAAATAGCATGTGACAATAACACGCGTCATCTTGGGTTTTCCAGGAAAGGTTTGCCAAATATTCCGTGCACAGTGATTGGTTGAAATCATCGCCACATTTTATATAAATAACAATATATTTTATGATTACCGTAATTAATTTTTTTTTGGCACTCATAACAGAAATGCACCAAGTGCAGATGGATTTTCGAATTCTGCATACAAGATTACATATATTTGGAAAGTTTCATCACAAAACTTGCTTTAATTGTGGATGAAAACAAAATTTTCTGCGAAGGCATGTTTTTGTTCTTTGCGCATTATTGATCAGACTGGCATATACACTTTGTAACACTATTCTGGCACTCAGAAATGCACCAATCGCAGATGGATTTTTAAATTCTGCATACAAGATTACATATATTTGGAAAGTTTCATCACGAAACTTGCTCTACTTGTGGATGAAAACAAAATTTTCTGCGAAGACATGCCTTTGTTAATGGGGAAACTCATGGCCATGAGCCATGGCGGCTGCGCATGCGCAGATCGATCGGACTGTCGTGTAACATTCACTTTGTAACACACAAAACGTGCAGTTTGAACTACTAAAGTTAAACAAAATAAAGTTTAAAGATTAATAAAAATTTATTAGTATACATGTACTATTTTTAGTCATTTAACATGACGGAACATATTTTTGAAATCAGTTTTCATATGACCATTTGAGACAATCTCGCATAAACAGACACGAACAGACCGACCGTGGAGGTAATGGACACACTGGAGAGTTTCCAAAACTGATGATGAGGAACATGAGAAATCGTAACTCGTTTCACCTTCGCAAAAATGTGAATATCTTCACTTATAACTCACATACAGGCATAATTGAGGTGCCATTAGATTTTGTTTTTTAACGCCTATCTACTGTGGTGCTCTCATGAGTAAATACTCAAATTTAAAATCTTGATGGGACACTCTAAAACATGTTACTAACTAAAATCGTTAGTAAAGATTAAACTTAAAATGGCTACCACTAGCGAGATCCATCGTGCCACGACCGGAAATGAAAACAGAAATCATATACGGAATCATATAGGCATGATTCACCGTGTCTCCCAGTTCGCGCTAGTTCAGACCATGCATTCTTTCGACGTCATTCATTCATTCAAATCTCACGTGACAATAACACACGTCATCCGGGGTTTTTCAGGAAAGGTATGCTTAATATTCTGTGCACAGCGATTGGTTGAAATCAACGTGACCTTTTATATAAATAAGAATATATTTCATACTTACCGTAATTAATTTTTTTTGGCGCTGTAAATAGAACTACCTCAATTGTATATGTATTTTTGAATTCTGCATACAATTTTAAATATATCTGGAAAGTTTCATCGCTGTAATTGCTGCTCATGTGTATGAAAACAACATTTTCGGCGAAGCGTGTCTTTGTGAATGGGGAAACGCATGGCATGCGCCATGGCGCTTCGCATGCGCGTAACGATCGCTATGGCATGTACGCTTTCATTTTTCAACACTCAAAACATGCAATTTGAACTACTAAAGCTAAAGAGAACACAAGTTTAAAGCTTAATAATAATTTATTTGTATACTTGTACTATCTTTTAATCATTTAACATGACGGAACATATTCCAGAAGTCAGTTTTCATAATCCGCCTATGACCCGTTGGTTGAGACCAACCTCGCACGCGGAGAAAAATGAAAACGGCAAACTGAACCGTAAATAAGTTTTCTGGCGCTTGCAATAGAAAACCATCAATTGTAGATGGATCTTCGAATTCTGCATCAGATTTTTCAAAAATTTGGAAAGTTTCATCGCTAACGTGCTTTAATTGTGGTTAAAAAACAGGCGAAAATGTTAGATCATGAAACCCAAAATGGTGGCTTGACTATATAAATGTCTTTGTGGAAACAATCGTTGTGTTCTCGCTAGCGTAAGTCATAGGCAGTCCGCCTGTCACGCGGGAGACCGGGGTTCTGTTCCCAGTTGGGTATTTTTATTTTTTTTTTATTTTTCATAAAATTAGATGATTTAATAGCAACTATTAACCATTACGAACTAAAATATTATATAGAACTAAGAAACTGGACATTTGTGAAAAAAGTATGCTCTATGGATATGTGCGAGCTGCCGACTGCCGGGGAGCCCATAGCACAGAGACAGCCAACTGTCTTTGTTTAATGTGAATTTTAATTGCTATATAAAATATTGCCCCTGAATCAGCAAAGTTTCATCGCTAAACTTGCTCAAATTGTGGTTGAAAAACAGATTTTCTGCGAAGATGTAACCTTGTGAATTGGAAACCCACGGGTCATGACGCCCGGCGCATATCGATTGCGCTACACTTTTCAAAACTCAAAACGTGTGATTTAACCTACTAAAGTTAAAGAGAACACAAGTTTAAAGATTATTAATAATTTATTTGTATACTTGTACTATTTTGTAATCATTTAACATGACGGAACATATTTTTGAAGTCAGTTTTCATATGACCGTTTGAGACAATCTCGCACGCATAGACGCGCAGACACCAGCGGGTGTTGCTGGAGAAGGTAATGGACACACTAGAGAGTTCCACTTACGGGTGAATAGCATGAAAAATCGCAACCCGTCTTACCTTCACAAAGATGTGAATATCTTCACTTAGAAGTGACATACAGGCATAATTGAGGTACCTTTAGATTTTGAATTTCAAGCCCTATCTACTGTGGCGGTCTCATTAGTAAATACTCAAATTAAAATTGTCATATTGATTCACCTACCGTGAAGCTGTGAGTGTGATTCACAATGTGAACTCGTGAACAGAGCCCGGAATTGACCCCACAACTTTTGGAGGCAGGCTGCTTAGCCACCGAGATTATAAGACGATATTCAACACCTTTAAACGGTAAATGAATGATGTAGTAAAATATTCAAGATGACCAAACTGAGAGTGTGCACTGTGTTTTAGTCTTCTAACAGTCAAACATAATTATGTCGCCATTTTTTCAATAACTGCCAAGGTTAGTACAAAATTCAGAGATAACTCTCAAATGGTCAATAGCAATACCGAAACAATAATAATTCTCAAGAAATAAATGCACGAACATTTATTGGCATTCACAGAAATACAGGATTACGTCTTGGGGACAGATTTCGACAACATCTTTCTGACATCACCAGCGGCGCCCAGAAACCAGTATCCATACATTTCAACAGTCCTGACCACCATGGCGTAGCCGACATACAGGTCACGGCCATCAAATCATGCGCATCCCACGAACGGGATCGGAAGACATTGGAACACCGTCTCATCTTCCAGTTGGGCACACTCTCCCCTCACGGCCTTAATGTCCAACACAGCTTCATTTAACTTCCCACCCCACCGTCCAACCCCGAGCTTACAGTCCACCATCTGGGTACGTGCAGATCCTTTATATGACATCACAGTCAACTCTCTTGGCGGATTTACGTTCGGTGTTTTGCCATCATTTTCTGAACGACCGCCACTCATGCCTCTCTGTGTGTACTAACACTATATAGGTTTCCACAGCGGTGTTTCGAGCGCTTAACGATAATTGCTAATTGTCATCTGCGTCCGTAACATCTTTGCCGGTCTCTAATTTCACTTTTCCGCACACATGGGCGCGTCTCCACCCCACTCCCTTCCCGCTTGACCTTTGACCCGTGTACCATACATCCGGTCTATTGATCCACTGGCGCCCTACGTGTGTCAGACCTTCCAAGCTAGGACACGGTATTCAGATGAGTACATTCAATTTTAATTAGTTTAATAGTTTAATATTGTCATAGTGTGTTTCATGTAGTTTTGTGTTGGTTTGTATTTGTTTGTCCTGTGCTGACGAAGGCTTTGGCCGCAACGTCCAATTTGTCTCTTGTAGTCGTGTTTCAGTAAAGCTCACAAACAATATATTGGACGATTTACAGCCTGGCATATTCCGCTGCATAAAAACTGTCATTTACTGCCAATATAGAACCTTGCGGTGTATGGCAGAGGGGTCTTTGAGCCTGAGGAATTAAGGCCGCCTGACTAGTGCAGTCGCCGCGAACTGTGCAGGTTAGGACTTTCTTTTTCCCCCAACAGAAAAAAAAATCCCACACCTTACCGAGGGATCGAACCCGGGTCTCCTGAAGGAGAGTCCGGCGTTCTAGCCACTCGGCCAGCCGCTCCTCCTTTCCGCTGCATATAATCAGGTAAATACAGCTGAAATTACACAACATAAAGCTAAGTAATTAGATAAATCCTTCATTCTGAAATATACGCAATATGCATCAGAAATGCACGCATGCATTTGCTGTTTAAATGCCAGATTACATCAATTTTTTCGTTTGAGAAATCCTCGTCTTCTTCATGCGCATTCGGATGTCAAACTTGAATTTATTTACAGTTGAAAGGTGTTAATGTCTCACAGTGTGCCCTTAAATGGAACTTGTGTAAGCCAAAGTAATTTTCTCGGTTCTGTATATTTTGGACGCTCGTGCGACAAATATTTATTTAACCGTCATGTTCCCAATTGCACAACTACATAGTACATTCATCAATCTCTCCTATCTCTAGCTCGTTTACACGGATGGCTATGTTCTAAAAGGCAAAAGAATTACCCGAGGAATCGTAGCGAAGATTAATGGACAGTGTTTAGTGCTGGAGAGACTGACATATGATACCACAAAATCTAGTTTGAAAATGGAGGTAGAAGCAGTCACTGCGGTGCTTTACTGGCTGAAACATAACCGGCACACACATGTCGAGATTTTAACGGACTTACAGAGCATGCTAAGCAGGGTGAAGACAGGTATGCTTCGTGCAGAGTGGAATCAAATGCCTCAATTGAAACATCGAAGATAGGACTATAGTTTGGTCACCCCCCCCCCCCTTTATTCCCCACCACCTCCTTTTAAATCACCGGCATGCTGGTGGATTTGGAAATGATCAAGCGGACATTTTGGCTGAATCTGCACCCCTGGGTGGGGCACTGGTGCACAAAAAAGGAAGATGTCTTCAGGGCTCTTTGGGGTCGTGTGGTGTCCTATAATACTACATTTAAGACAATATTGTTTCCCCTCCTCTCTTAATGCATGTTGAGCTACATTTTAGGTGGTGGTCTTCTTCTTATCCTTTGGCCCACTATTACTGTTGCCATTATTTTCCTTGAACTTCTGATAATTGTCAGGTGAGGTAATGACCGTCTTCTGATGAGCACCTCCAGATTCCTTCTGTGACTTTTCATATCTCTCTGCCATGGTGATAATAGCATCCAGTTTCTCAACTCCATGCTGAGTAAGGAATGCCTTCATGTAAGCTATCGTTCTATTTTTCAGCTGATCTATGAGGATCATTTCTTGTAACCCCACATGTGTTTCCCCAAATTTACCCAATTGTAACGTATTCGTCATCAGCCATCACCACTGTCCTGGATATGGAGAAACATAGAAGGAGAAGCTGACGCTTCTTATAAGGATTGGAAGTAGGGTTGAATTGAGCCAGATCATTGGATGGTGAGGTCCCAGCCTGGAAAGCTGGAAACCCGCCGGAAAGTAGTTGTCACTTTTCAGAAAGTTGTCAAAGGAACAAGTTTCTTTCATAACCTAGGGGAGGTTTTCCTAATGCCCAATTTCGCTCTCTGTGCCACCGGTAAGCTTGTGAATTCATTTTAAATGCTATGATATGCCTCTAGATGCTTATATGATCTTTAGGACGCGTACAACAGAGTGCCATTGGATTTTCCAATGCTTCAGCTTCTTGAACTCAATTCAAGTCCGTTCCTCCGTAATTGGATCACCGCAGCCCTCTTCCAACGGAAAATAGATTTTAGATGTGGCAGTTGGACTTCGGAAACAACAATATATCCTGGCCAACCACAGGGATTACCATTATCTCCGGTACCTTTCAACGCCTACAATGTGAGCATCACCAGCGAGCAGATCACTGGACCGGGGAGGACATTGTCATATGTCGACGATGTTTTAGTGTATCGTCAGGGTAAGGATAGAGACAGGGTTGCTGTGGAACTGCAAACCGAACTCAATCGCATAAGTACTTGGTGTGTTGAAGCTGTAAGTACTTGGTGTGTTGATGCGGGGGCAATGGTCAACCCGACAAAGGCAACTGTGACATGGTTTATCACAGTGTGAACATGGCCTAGCCGTGGATCGTTAGTGGTTAACATCAATACAGATGACAAACTCCGCATTGTATGGTATAAAAGGTTTATTGAGTCAATCCATTACATTTTCATACTGTCGATGTACATGCAGACATATTTGTTGATCTTCTCATGGCTGAATCCCCAGTGACGTGTGTGCAACCCCTGGATACCTAAACTCATTTGTGCTCACACGTTCAATAACTATTATTTCCCCATTAGTTAATGAATGCGCAGCATTCATTAACTCTCTAACTACTAAGCTAAATCCCTTACTGTTATATACCTCCCCTTCTTCAAGAAGACTTTTTCTCTGGAAAAGTCTCAACCCCAACCTTTAAACACTTAACTCTACTGAAATAATTCTTGTTCTATACCACATCTGCCCAACAATCCCTCAACATATATTTCATAATTCAAATCTCACCCTCCTATCTCATCATAGCCAAACGCTAACCAGAGACATACTTTATACAATGTCAATAATACAAAACTCTCTACAAAACTCTCTATAAAATTCTCCCCAAAACTCTCTACAAAACTCTCTATAAGCGAACCGCTTTTAAAGTGTCCATCTAAATTATGATTGACAAAAATTGAAGATATTTTCCTTATCTTTTTCTCACTTACTCACATTCTCACTATTCCAGGATAGACAGAAAAAAGTTTAGTTAGATTGGTTTGGTGCGCACCTAAGAAAGTTAGAAAGTAAGAAAATAGTAAGAAGTAATCACATTTCTCTTCCCATGCATTCTCAAAACTTTATAAAATAAAGTTCTCAAAATTTATCTTCATTGCCGTCAATAATAATTTTTGTTATCAAAAAGTTATGTTAATCCAAAACTACAACTTCGTCAAGTTCAATCATTCCTTCAAAACCTCCAGAGTACACTTATTTAAATGCCAAAATTCAACCTGGCATTCCCCCCCCCCACCCATATTCTCCCATTAAACGCTGTTCAACCCAGCTCCTATTTCAACTCCCATTTATCCAGTATCGCCCGTCATTCCCCTCATCCATGGCTTTAAATCCATGTATTTACACTACGAACCGTCTAATGCAGTCCCTAATTCAATCCCCCAAACCATTTTTAACGGTTTAACTCTTTCCAACCCCCATGTAATTATCAATTGTTGCTGACAACCCCAGCCACTTTTAAATATACTCCTCCGTTGCTTCCTCTATTATATACTGAGTTACTTCGCTAATCACCACAACTTCCCCCTTAACTCAATCATGTTTCACCCTCAATTTCTATTTATAAACGTTATACACGTTAAGCAACTCAACTTCAATTCACAAAATTCGTAAAACGAAGCATGGCCCTTACTCTATGTTTCATATTTTCTGCAAGCTCCCAAAACAACTCTTCATTTTCCCCCATAATTGAACGTCAAGCTAAAAATTATTTTAAACACACCCAGGGTAACTCAAAAAAATAAAACCAAAGTTTTAAAAAAAAATAAACAGCTAAGTTAACATATCCTCACATTTTATAAAGAACAACTGAAGTCAAAACAATAGAGCAAACAATATCAACCCCCTCATTCTTTGACATCATTTTTATCCCCACACATTAATCAAAATAAACATATGTGATGAAATGAAAAATCATATATATACATACACCATAATATATTATAACTACTAATCAATCATTTTCCGTCTAAGAAAAACTCAACACTTCAAACTTAAAAATCAAAATGATAATAAAGCATATATCAATCACTCCTAACTTACTACAATATTATGTCTACTCATCCCGACAACTCTCAACAACTCTTGATTAAGTTATTTGCTAACTTTCTTTCTTTGAAATTCACAATTACCGTGTCTAACTTCTTCTTCTATCTGCAATCTGCAGAGTATTCTACCACGCTATTTATCACTTCTCCATTTTCTTAATAACTCCAAATTTTTTTCTATAAGTGCAATATCTACATCAATGTCGTCATCTTCTCGAGGAGAATTATCTTCTTTCATATCAGCATCCTCATCAGTTTCTGACTCTTCATCCATTTCTTGTTCCGCATCTGTATACCCATTACTAGCAACCGCTAATCTTTTCCTTTCTAAATCCAATCTAATCTTTCTACCTTGATGTCTTAATGAACTTTCAAATAGTGGCATATCTTCATCACTTGAGGAATTTACTCTAAATTTCCTTTGCCTCTTAATTTCTCTTTCTTTCTGTCTATCTAACTTTCTTTTTACTGCCTGTCTAGTATTCATAAATGGAGCGTCTATTTTTCCTTTGATCGATTCTTCACTATTATAACCGTCATACGTGTTGTTTTCCTCTGTCACGATTGTTTTTGGTATTGTTTCTTCTTGTTCACCAGTAGTAGATGCTGTTATTATTTGTTTTTGTACCAATTCTCTCCCATTTTCTATAGGTATTGGATATTCCGTTTGTCTGATAATCTGTCCATCTGAAAATATTTCTTCTGAATAATAATTATTATTATTATCCTCTGCATCTTTTTCCTCATTATCCCGTCTTAAGTGCTCTATATGTGAACGTGCAACATGCCCTGTAATTTGATTTTTAATAGTATATGATACTGGACCCTTTTTTTCTAAAATGTAATATCCCGGGACCCAATGAGCATCAAACTTAGAGTTTTTCCTATGTTTTTTTTGTAATAAACTCTATCACCTATGTTAAACTCTTGTAAGTGTGCATTTTTATTTGTGTATTTCTTCTGTCTTTCTCGAGCCTTAATTATATTATTTCTTAAACGTATATGTGCTTTGTGCATTTCTTGCAACCTTATTTCCTGAAAATCCTCCCCCATATATTTTCTCCTAGGCTTTAATAAATTGTCAATTGGTAATATCGGTTCTCTTCCATGTACTAGGTAAAATGGTGAGAAACCTGTTCCTTCATTTTGGTGTGTACGGATCGCCCCCAATACTATTCCCAAATAAAGATCCCAATCCATATCGTGTTCTTCTACGTTTTTCGCCAGTATATTGTACAATGTTCTATGTTGTCTCTCATTTTTGGCATTCGAAGATGGTCTGTAGTATGAAGTTTTAATGTGCTTTATATTCAAATCTTTTAATAATTTTTCAAACTTTCTATTTACAAATTCTTTCCCATTGTCTGTAAGTATTGTCTGTGGACACCCAAACCTTGGTATAAATTCTTGTAAAAGCATATTTATAACAGAATCAGCACTCTTGTCTGGAATTGGATAAACTTCTGGCCAGAGACTATATGAATCTACGATATGTAGTAGAAAGGGGAGACTGGGGAGAAATGGACCAGCAATTTTGTAGTTTTCAATTTTTGCTCATCACCGGAACAGATTTTATCGAAACATAACAAAACCATGACTAAAATGTTGTACATTCATTTATTTTAAAAGGGGAAAACATTTAGCAATCTATTTCTATATGTTTCTTTACAAAATGCATTTCAAAAATGTATATGAACATGGGGAGAAATTGACCACCATTGGGGTGAAATGGACCAGCACGTGGGGAGCAATGGACCATAGTGGGGAGAAATGGACTTTTTTTAAAAAAGAAGCAGCAACAACTCATCCATATTGCTATAAGAAATAAATAATCATTAAAAGGATATTTGCAGTTTTTTTTTTATTATTTTAAGCGACAGTAAAAAAGTTTAATATGATATATTAATCTAATATAAAGTTTTATCGAACATTTATGCCTGCAAGACTTTGTTTGAAGACATAGCCATCTTTGGTCCTAGAAGTGGTTCCAGTGATTGTAGATCTAGTAAGCTGTGCTTTAATACATGTAATTGAGACACTGGCGACATCTTCTACCTTAGGCTTAACAAATTTACCAGCAACCTTCTCACTCTTGCGCAAGAACTCTACCTCAACATCACCATCATCATCAATGTCTCCCCTTACAATTCCTACATAGTAAACACAAGTCTTCTTTGTTCCATATTCACATAGCACATACTGGCCTTCAAAAACCTCACGCACACCAGTCAAGCTAACCGTACACTCCTCATTTTCACCAAATGAAACATCAGAATCTGTGTCATCACAAAACGAAATGTTAGTTTCTGGATCTGAATCAACATCAAGTTCTTTCGGCAGCTGTCTCTTTGCCTTTTTGGGTGGAACTTTTGCTGCCTTTTCTTTCATCACCGCTCTTTCCCTAATTCGATCCATTTCTGGCGTAGAAGTAGCCAGCATAGTTTTTCCTCTTTTCCTCATATTATTTGAATCTTTTCGCGGACCAGCTTTTGGTAGTCCTCTGAAAACATGAGGCGAAGTAAAGGAAGAAGTAGCTTTATGTTGAAGACTCCCTGATATTTCCTGCAAGTCATCTACAAGGTTCTCAACATTACACTCTTTCTGATTTTCATGAAATTCTTGTGCAGTTTGATCTGTGCTGATACCACAATGTGGCGATGCTGATCCTGTCTGTTCATTGCTTTCTAAAGTGGCATTTTCACTGTCCTTGCTGATGGGCCTGTTCGTTATTTCTGAAGGCATAAAATCATCTTCTGTAAAAAACATCTTCGTTAAAGGGCCAAATACCTGACACTGCAAAGCCTGATTGAATGTTAATGGGAGTTGCCGCTTTAAGAAAAGCGTGGCCTCCTAGATTTGCAGCTTGATAGATTGTCAGTGGTGTCCCAACATTTTTCATCATCCATGAATCACACGCATTGTTGTAGACCGACTTCATGGGTCCAAAAACTGAACGGTCCAAGGGCTAAGTTTTAGATGAGGTGTGTGGTGGCAACGTGATCACCTGAATGTTGTTTTTCTTGCACAGTTCATGTGATTCAAATGAAATGTGGGAATCGTGATTGTCCAAGATCAAAATCAAAGGGAAGTCTTTGGAAGGTCTTGAATGCTTAATGAAGTGATTTATAACTTTGACGAAATTATCACGGGTCATCCAACCTGATTCATTCACAAGGCCAAGGGAACCTTCAGGTGCTCCAGCAAGCATAAAATTCTTAAAAAATTTTCTGGGAAACACAAAAACTGGAGGGATAATGTGACCCGCAGCTGACACAATGCAACAGATTGTGACCAGTTCTCCTCTTTCTCTGGATGTCACCTGGCCTATTTGCTTCACTCCTCGTGGGGCAATTACTTTTGGCACTTTCTGTACAGTGGTCAGACCTGACTCATCCAAATTGTAGATTTGAGCTCCACTCACATTTAGTTTTGTAATGGTTTCCTTCACAGTGTTGAAGAAGGTGCAAATATTATGTTTGTTGAAAGCTGTAGCTCTAGCCAGAGATGTTGCATCAGGTTGCCTTATGGTCAGCTCGGGATTCCGTCGCAAAAATCCACAAAGCCAGTCATTCCCTGCCATCATTTGCTCATCCCAGGTTAAAGGATGTGCAATGTTATTGACTTTCGCCATCTCGTACGCCAAAATACGAACGTTTTTAGTTGTGAGTCTATGGAACATTCTTGCACAATCTTTCAAGTAACTAGCAAAATCAGCTTCTTGCTTAGCAGTGAAAACAAGGCTATGCCTATAATTTGGTACGAGTCTAGTAGGCAGACCATTTCCTTCTCTGTCTTTTGTAAGATTGTTATTGAGGGTAGAGCGAGCAATTCCGTACTCCCTTGCAGCTTTCCTCACTTTCATTCCATTTTTCACAGCATTAACAGCTTCTCTCATACGTTCCTCCGTAACGAGACCCTTGTTGGTGTTTCTGATGTACAATCTTGGCATCTGAAACAAAAGAGTGACAGAATTATATAACATTTAGAATGGTAGGCCTATCATTTGCAAAGAAATACTGATCATAGCACGAATGGCGTGCATCTTTAATAAATCACTGAAATCAAATTTGTTAACAGTTTTATTGGTCTAGATTTAGACCCCAGTATTAAATAGAATCAATAATGCTGATATTCGAATGCAATCTTCAACACTTTTAATAACAACAGACTGTCTTGTCAATTTCTTCTATGGGGAGAAATGAACCATGGGGAGAAATGAACCGGTCCATTTCTCCCCCATCAATGTATTAAACTATTCAGCCATAAAGTCTCTTAAATCTAATATTATATGCTATATTTTTTATATGAACTCTTAAATAACAAGTAAATAAAGATATTAACGTAATTACATTGTCCTGATTCCTGACTATGCGTCTGCTTTACGATGGTGTCTGGAACTGGAAAAAGAAACTTTAGTGCAGAAAATTTTTCAAACTTTGCGTGGGAACGACCTGTGCGGGAAGTCGATGGCAAATGAAAAATTCGGACTATGTTTGATGTGGAAAACAAACTTATTATGGTTTCACTTTCATTGCATCACAGCCAGGGGCCAGAGAGGGGGTGGTCCATTTCTCCCCTATGTCCATTTCTCCCCAGTCTCCCCTATACATTTCCCGATAATGTTTTTGGATGAGGACCTGAAATATCCAAACTCACTTTCTGCATTGGAAATTGAGGAATATCTGTATCTTGTAAGGGACATTTAATTATCTTCATGTTTCTTAACCTACACTTTTCACATGCTTCAACATATTCATATACGCTTTTAAATAAATTCGGCCGGTAATATTTACTGCTAATAGCCTTAACTAACTTATCTCGTCCAAAATGACCATTATTATCATGATATGCCTTTAAAACTTCCCGTTCTAAATGTTTCGGAATATATTTTCTTAATCCCTCACCTTTTTCACCGACATAATATAATTGATTGTCTTCTTGCAGCTCTAAAAATTTTCTTTTAAAACTGTTTTCCCCTGTTTCTTTCAGTTTTTTTTTTTAATCTGTATTATTTTTGGATCTAATTCCTGTTCATTTTTCATATAAAAATGCATCAACTGTGTATCTTCCTCTATCGATTCAGAATCTTGTTCTGTCTGTGAGCTTTTATAATTTATTTTAGCAGAATCTAATATATTTACTTGCCAATTCCTGTCGTCAATTTCTGGTTCTCCCTCATCTTGAGAAGTGGTTTCAGATATTGCTGTATGTGGAATTCTAGACAATAAATCAGCGCATGTATTATGTTTTCCTGAAATATACTCTACTTTAGCATTGTATCCCTGTAAATTTAGTGCCCATGTTTGTATTTTCCTATTTTGTATTGGTGCTTCTAATATAGACTTTAATGGCATGTGATCAGTTTTAATAATGAAATTGGCATTATGTAGGTAGTAATTTCGTTTTTGGAGAGCATAGTGTATAGCGTAGGCTTCCTTCTCAATAGTCGCCCATTTCCTCTGAGATTTGCTATGTGACAAGAAATAGATTGGTCTTTCATTTTTCACTCCTGGTATTCCTGAGTCTTCTCCTTCATACGGTTGTGTTAAACATGCTCCTATGGCATTATCTGAAGCATCTGTATACAAAACTAATTGTTTATTTAAATCTGGATGTGCCAATAGTGGAACTGTTGTTAAGCTATTTTTTTAAAAATCGAACGCCTTCTGACAATCTTCAGTCCACTTAAACCTTGCATATTTACAGGTCAATTTTATAATAGGTTCTGCTATCTGTGCAAAATTTGGAACGAAACGTCTATAATACCCGGTCATGCCTATAAAAGCTCGAACTTCTCTCACGTTGGTCGGAGAAGATAAATCTCTAATCACTTTAATTTTATTTTGATCAGGCTTAATTCCCTCTCTATTAATAATGTACCCTAAATATTTGGTTTCTGTTTTTAAGAATTCACACTTACTCAATTTCAACTTAACATCGTGTTTTCTTAGCCTATCAAATACCAATTTTACCTGTTTTAGATGATCTTGTACGTCTCCTGATGTATATATTAAAATATCATCTATATATGCCAACGCAAACTTTTGAAACCCACGTAATACTTCATTCATTAATAACATATAGTGAGATGGAGCTGTACGAACTCCGAATGGCATTCGTAAAAATTCGTAAGAACCCATATGAGTACAGAAAGCACTTTTCTTTTGAGCATCCTCCTACATCGGGATACACCAGAATCCTGATCTTGCGTCTAGTGTAGTGAAGAATGTAGAGCCATTAAGTAACCCCAAAATATCATCAATTACTGGCAATGGGTACGCTACATTCTTAGTGATTTTGTTCAACGCCCGATAGTCACAGCAGAATCGATGTGTACCATCGACCTTGGTCACAATTACAATCGGAGATGACCACTCATACTTCGATCTTGTTATTATTCCCGCTTTTAACATATCTTCAATTGCCTTCTCTACAATCTCTCTGTTTCTTAAAGGAGTTCTATATGGTTTTAAACTAATTGGTGGATGATTTCCAGTGTCTATTTCCATTGTAACTGTACTAGTTTTTCCCAATTCTAAATCATTAATTGCAAAAACGTCTTGATTTTCTTTCACCAATTGTTCTAATATTTATTTATTCTCCGGTGGGGCTTTTAACTGTGATAACAATTCTTGTTCTCTTGTCCTTTTGTCAACTGTATCTATTTGAGATGGATATTTTTTGAATGTATGGATCAATTCATCATTCCTTCTTTTCCATCTTCTTTTATACTTATTTCTGACATTATTTCTGACCATGGGAGTTTCTGAATAATCATTTCCCAACATGTTTTCTTTTTCTATAGTTAACATGTTATCATTATTATACGCTACTTTAGCGATTACACAGCCTCTATATAATTTAATATTTTTTCCTGTATTGTTTAGGAGCATCACTGGAAAGCTGAGGTGTTTATCTAATATTATTAACCCATCGGTGACTTCCAAGCCAGGTTCATCTATTATTTCTCTCTCTAATTCCGTTATTTTAACTGTTTGTCCAACCGAAAAGTACGGATTTTTTTTTCATCTTTGCCTGTATTAAATTAACCGTTTGTGGTTTCAAATTCATGGTCGTTTTGACTCTAACTAGTGTCGACACATGCATATCCTCTTCTAAATCTACGTAAACATCTTGGAACTTTAATTTATGTAAATCAAAAAAAAGTCTCACCCCATTTTTCAATAAAAAATCTCTACCCAATATCATATTTCTATTTAAATCCTTGACCACATGGAACATATGTCTAACATTTATCCCTCCTAATTTAAAATTTATCATCGTTTGGCCAAGCACTTCTAATTTTTGTCCAGTTACCGAATGAAGATTCTCCTGAATTTTAAATATTTTAAAAAATTTTAATATTCGATATAAAAATGTTTCTTTAATCACACTAACCTGCGCTCCCGAGTCAACTAATGTTCTAATTTTATATTTCCCTATTTCTATTATACATGAACTAGGATCATGCATATTTAGTGACAACTGTTTTATCTCCCCAAGTTGAGGCCACTTCTTATGTTTTTTATTTCTAAATGTCCTATTATACTCATCATTTGGGTTTTTAATATATTTATTCATCTTTTGGACCTTACTATCTTCCCCCCTACTGCCGATCCTGTTCAGTAAGCGGGATGCCAATTTCCCTGATCTCCTGACCTTATACAATTTCTCTGCACTTCTCCATAATTCCCATTTGATGATCTACCATTTACAGTTCTATTCTGTGTACTATTCTGAGCACATCTGTTATTTTGTGTATTCGACTGGACACGTCTGTTACCACAGAAGCGTAAAATGTGTCCCCGTTGGTGGCACCCCCAACAAACCACATTTGTGTTATTTGTGTTACCTACCATGTCTCTTACAGTATTTCTCACTTGTCTTTCTCTACCTTGATTATATACGTTACTGTTTCTTTGTAACATCTGTATTTCTCCTCTTCTTCCTCTCCATCCATATCTATACTGTCCTATTTCCATAGGTTCTTCAATTCTATCCTCTGAACTACTACCTAACTCTCGTCCTACCCTCAATCTAAACCTTCTTCTCAAGCTTTCCTCTTGTATAGCTATATCTACAGCTTGTGACAACCTTGCAGGATTCTCTCTCATTAATTTAAATTTTAGTCCATCTGACCTTATCCCATCAACAAAAATCCCCACCAACATCCGTTCCACTTCCTCAGCTCGGACATTCTGACCCAAAAATGAGTCTTCGGCTAAATTGATCAACCTATCACTGTATAGCTGTACACTTTCTGTAGTATTTTGTCTCGTCTGTCGCAACACTGAGAATGCGTGTTGAGGGTCAGTAATCTCTGCATATTTATGAGCTAGGTCGTCTTTGAATTGTTCCCAGGTTTCACCTCCTCCAGCTTCTAGCTTTCTTCTTATATGATCAGAAACAGGACTTGTACTAGTTCTATAAGCTCATCATCATCAAGTGCCGTGCCGGCTGGCGTAGGCGTTCATGGCTCTCCATAGATCTCGGTCTTTGGTTTTCTGGATCAACTCTGGTGCTGATATTCCTCCATGCCACCGTCTCAATCCATCCAGCATCACTTCTCTTGGTCTACCTCTGCCTCTCTTCCCCTCGATCTTTCCAGTTGTTACGATGTTCTCCAATGCCTCTCTTCTCATCACGTGACCGAAGAAAGATGTTTGTCTCTGTCTTATTGTTGTATATAATGTTCTAGTTTCATTAGCCTGTTTCAGGCAGTCGTCGTTAGTTACTCTGGCAGTCCAAGGAATTCGCAACAATCGTCTCAGGAACCACATCTCTGTTGCTTCTAATTTCTTCTTAATTTGTTCATTTACGTTCCAAGATTCACTGCCATACAGCAAAACTGGTTCTACATAGCATTTCAGCACTCTCTTTCTTACATTCAGTGATAGTGACTTATTGCATAAGATACTCTTCATTTTCTTAAAAGCGGCTTTTGCCTGCCCTATTCTACTCCTAATCTCTGTTGTACATCTTCCATCTGATGTTATAAATGCCCCTAGGTATCTAAAATTATCAACTTGGTTAAGGATTTTCCCTTCTATTTCTATGTCACATTTTGGTGTCACCATTTTCTTTGATATTACCATTGTTACTGTTTTCTTGATATTCAAGGAGAGTCCTTTCCTTGCACTCTCTGTTACTACAATGTCTAATAATTGTTGTAGGTCTGTTGAATTATCCGCCACCAATACTGTGTCATCTGCATAGCGTATATTATTTATATTATAACCTCCAACTAGTATTCCTGGCATCTCTTTGATCTCTCTCATTATTACTTCGCTATACAGGGAGAAAAGATCTGGTGACAAGACACACCCTTGTCGTACTCCTAGCTTTATCTGTTCGTAACTACCCTCTTTATTTCCCATTTTAATTGCTGCTACTTGGTTCCAGTTAACATTCTTTATTATTTTTAAATCTTTTCCATCAATGTTGATATCTTCCAACATTTTAATCAGTTCATCATGTTTTACTTTATCAAATGCCTTAGTATAATCTATGAAGCACAAATATATGTCTCTCTGTTTCTCTATTGACAGTTGATACGAGCAATGCAAAAAAATTGAATTAAATTCCATTAAAGATACAAAAAATATGCACAGACAAATCAGTGAGCTTACAGGAAGAAAAATAAGAATAAATACAGGGTGTTTGAAATCAAAAACAGGAAAGATAATATTAGAGGAAGATACTATAATGAAGAGGTGGAATGAGTATATAAGAGAATTATATGAAGGAGAAAGGGGAGAATTAACAGAAGATAGTAACTTAGAAGGTCCACCTATTCTGAAAGAAGAAGTCGCTGACGCTATGACAGTTGATATTAGTGTCCGTAATGTATAAATTGCATTGTTTGTGCCCTTTCCTTCCACAAATCCATACTGTTCTTCACTAATTTCCATTTTTATTTTCTTTTTGATTCTTCTCATTATGATTCTGAGTAGAAGCTTAGTGATATGGTTTATAAGGTTAATTGTACGAAAATCTTCACAATCAATTGCTCCTGGTCTTTTTGGTATAGCTATAAATAAAGATTTCAGCATATCACTGGGTAAATATCCACTGCTGTAAATATCATTCAACATTTTGGTTAATATATCTACTCCAAATTCTCCCAATACTTCTAATTCTTCTATTGTGATTTCATCTGGCCCAGCTGTTTTTCCTTTCTTCATACGTTTCATAGCGTCAGCGACTTCTTCTTTCAGAATAGGTGGACCTTCTAAGTTACTATCTTCTGTTAATTCTCCCCTTTCTCCTTCATATAATTCTCTTATATACTCATTCCACCTCTTCATTATAGCATCTTCCTCTAATATTATCTTTCCTGTTTTTGATTTCAAACACCCTGTATTTATTCTTATTTTTCTTCCTGTAAGCTCACTGATTTGTCTGTGCATATTTTTTGTATCTTTAATGGAATTTAATTCAATTTTTTTGCATTGCTCGTTTAACCAACTTTCTTTAGCCTTCCCACATTTATCTTTTATTTCTTTATTTATCTTAGCGTATTCTTGTTTATCATTTTTACTCTGTTTTCTTTTGTCCATCAGTTTTAAGATATCTTCATTCATCCATTTTTTCTTAGCTATTTTGCCTCTCTCTCCACCTCTCATGAATTGAAGCTTTCTTCTATAAGCTAAATTCTTTTTATCCTCATCTGTAGCGTTCACTAGATAAGCATGTTTCTCAATGGAAATAATCCATTTCTTAAATTGATTCGCCTGTCCATTAAATCTCTCGACATCACTGACTACACTTTGCTGTCTTAACACCGCGTCCAACTTTGATATTGTCCCACCAACTCCACTAAGTACTTGAGAAAAATCTTGGGCTTCCATTCTAAAAAATCTGTAATGGAAAGTACCAACCAATATAATATACTAATATTTTAAGACAATATTATCTTAAAGCAAGCAGCAAGAAATATTCTGTTCAATTGAGTATGTTGTTAATTAATCTGAAATTATTATTAATCAAAATTTTTAATTATACTTGCTATAGATCTTTCATTACCTATACTGCTCTGTCGTTTGTTCTGGGTTTACCAACTGACGCTACCTGTCCTATTTCCATGGGTAGAAATGAAGTATGGTCCAATCGATAAAGTGACGGAAGATGTTCCAATCGACAAAGTGACGGAAGATGTTCCAATCGACAAAGTGACGGAAGATGTTCCAATCGACAAAGTGACGGAAGATGTTCCAATCGACAAAATGACGGAAGATGTTCCAATCGACAAAATGACGGAAGATGTTCCAATCGACAAAATGACGGAAGATGTTCCAATCGACAAAGTGACGGAAGATGTTCCAATCGACAAAATGACAGAAGATGTTCCAATCGACAAAATGACGGAAGATGTTCCAAACGACAAACTTGAAAGAGTATGACGCCCAATCGACAAACTTGAAGGAGTGTGACGCCCAATCGACAAACTTGAAGGAGTGTAATGCCCAATCGACAAACTTGAAGGTTGTCTTCTTCTCTCGCAGGAACAGAAAAAGAAGAGCCTCTGGATTCCTCACTTCAATCGAAGTCGGTGCCTTCTAGTCGTTTTCATGCCGCTGATTGTGCTCGTCTGGATTTGAAATTACAACGATCGAGACAATACTCAATTGATTGATTGATTGATTGATTCGGCTCCCTATAAGCGTTGACCAAGAACTCCGGACTTTATCTTCAGACTACCAAGGTCACCTTCACTGTAGTTCAGACGATAACGGTTAACTCGACAGTTCCAGCAAAACCAGATTTCACGGCAGCATATCTGGAACATCCATACGTTTCGAAAAAAACGAGCAGGTCAACAATGGATTCAAGCTTGACGATGGCTGCTCTGTTTCACCACTCGGAACATTATGTGTTGTGTGGCGGTTCTAACAACGATCAACCCCATCGAAAAAAACGAGCAGGTCAACAATGGATTCAAGCTTGACGATGGCTGCTCTGTTTCACCACTCGGAACATTATGTGTTGTGTGGCGGTTCTAACAACGATCAACCCCATCACAAAGACTTGAAAATCCGACATAAGTTGTTCCTCCAGAATGTACAACCTTCCATGACTTCTGTTGACTTTTATATTCCAATTTGATTTATTTGAGGACCTCTGTGATCAGTGGTGGCCGCGACAGCACGATTCCGAAATCCTGGTATACTCGGCGCCAAATCAGGTCATATCACAGTGTGAACATGGCCTAGCCGTGGATCGTTAGTGGTTAACATCAATACAGATGACAAACTCCGCGTTGTATGGTATAAAAGGTTTATTGAGTCAATCCATTACATTTTCATACTGTCGATGTACATGCAGACATATTTGTTGATCTTCTCATGGCTGAATCCCCAGTGACGTGTGTGCAACCCCTGGATACCTAAACTCATTTGTGCTCACACGTTCAATAACTATTATTTCCCCATTAGTTAATGAATGCGCAGCATTCATTAACTCTCTAACTACTAAGCTAAATCCCTTACTGTTATAGGTTCTCTTTGAATAATCATACTGTCAACACTCCAACACCAACTGTTAATCGGTGGTCAGAGACAGTGGAAAGAACTTAGGCAATGAATTACTTGGGGATATGTTTTGATCGAAGCCTTGCTTATAATGAAACCAGGTGATAACAACGGCCAAGCGGGGTTTGGCTGCGATGCGGATAATGGCGGCAGCAAACTGTTAGCACCTATGCCTCCTATATGAGGGGCTGGTCATGTCTATTTTTGAGAAGGCGATGGCGATCCTGACTCTCAGCCGTAAGCAGATAGAAAGGATGGAAAGGAAACAAAACGAAGCTGTGCGTATTATTCTTGAATGTACAAGAGATACAGCATGCAGGGCGATGCTCTATCTTCTTGATTTTCCAACCATTGAAGACAGATTACAAATTTGCAGAGCACGCGCCTACCTCAGAGTTAACGCAAACACGCAACATCCACTGCATAGTGGAATTAGGAAGGTGAAGGGCAGCAAGTTAAAAAGAGGAAGGTCGTGGATAGGTCAAGCCGAAGACATTCTTCAACAGGTGTGTTCACTGGAGGACTTAGAACTTAGCGAGGAGTGGGTACAAGTGCCAACATATTTTTATGTACGTCCTTTTCAGTTTGCATCCAACTAGACAGAAAATGCAGACAAGAAAATCCGGCTGCTGTGGAGGCGGAAGTACAAGCGTTGATTTTCGAGAATTCGTTAGACGGTGATGCTGTCATTTACATAGATGGGTCGGTCGTCCGACATGTGAGAAGCTCATGGACCTTTACGGCGCGGGCCGAAGGGAGACCTGTGATGGAGGACTCTGGTGCTTTTTTTTATTTTTGAGACCACAAGTAGCCTGAATGTTGAAGTCATGGCAGTAAGCAAAGCAATAACATGGCTCGATACACAGACATTCAATAGGATATGTTTCCTTAGCAACTCAATTAGCATGCTCAATAGGATAGAGACGGGGTGGATCCAAAGAGAGTGGTTGCTGTCTCTGGGGCGATCTCATCTGGCAAAGATTAGTTTCATCTTCGTGCCAGGGCATGCAGGAGTACAAGGAAATGAGCGGGCTGACAAGCTCGCAGGTAAGGCTACTGTGGAGGGCGGACGCGCCATGGACCGAGCTGACATTCTGAATGCTCTATGAGAAGTAAGACTTTCGATAGAACCAAGTGATGACTGCGAGTCTACAACTATGGTCAGACTGCGAGAACAGCAAATTAAAAGAGGTGTGGCCTTACAAGAACGCTACGCAGGAAGCCAAAGAAGATTAATAAACCAACACAGAACTGGTGTCGTTAGCCGCTTCACGCTGCGGGATTTGCTGATGAGAGGATCTGAGCACTTATGAATGGTTCGATGTGTAATGAGGATAATCTGTCGACTGACTAACTAACTTATAAATGCCACAATGCATTTAGTTGCTGAAGTAGGCCCTTCTTCTTCTTGATGCAATGGGTGAGTTTTACAGACAGCTTTCTAAAACCCCTGGCTCCTATGAGTCAGGTGAGGGAAGATCAGTGTATTTTGTGTTCGAATCGATGCTCATGCCCTTATATATATATATATATATATATATATATATATATATATATATATATATATATATATATATATATATATATATATATATATATATATATATTAGATGGCTCTCATGCGAATTCATGGAATGGTTATAATTGTTTTTCTCAGTTGTGTGTGGTCTAACATTTAAAATGTAGACTCAGGATTGTTTCTTTAACTGCTGGGGGAGAGGTTGAATTGTGCCTAGTGGAACTGGGCAGGTGAATTAATGGTGATGGAGATAAGGATGGTTTTGTGAACAGAGTCTTACATGAGGGGAATTAAGACTCGGCTTTGTAATATAGACGTGGGATGATCATATATATCATGATGATTTTGTCTCAATATGCTTTATGTCACCACGCCTTTGTCTTATTGTGATGCCTATATGTCCCATCAAGATGCCCGTGTCTTAATTGGATGACATCATCTGAACTTGAGGCATCTGTCTCAATAGGAGGGCCATGTCACAACCGGATGCCTCTATCAAAACCTGTCTTTGTTCCATTGAAACTGTCACAACAGGACACCTTGGTCTAATCTCTATGATCTTATCTTATTCTGCTGACCTGGTCTGGTAGTAGTTTATATCATTGTGGCATCATAACATCAAGGGGGAGCAGGTGTTGTTGGTTTCTTTTGCAATGACATTTGACCTTATACAAATGAGTACATAAGGGATTTTGCATCTTTTGTCAGTAGTGAGCTGTATGGTGTAGTTGCCTGGAGTTCATGATTCCTGGTCCTATTGTCTTGTCAATAGTGGGATAATGAAAAATTGGGAGCCTTGAACCTGACTGGCAGGAAGGTCTCCATTTCTGTCGGGTTACAAGAGGAATGCGTATTCTCAATGAAGGACCCCCACCTCATTGTCACTCAGCATATTCCTGTGCAGCCCAACATTTTTTCCATCTGTCGTACAGCATACGGTTCGATTGCCATCATGATGAATCAGACCAACGGGTGAAGTAAGAGGTTGTGATGCTCAAATATTATCCTGAACGCAAGGGACAATCAACATCATGGTATATGAGTTAGGAAACTCACCATGTATAGTCTTCAGAAGCAGTTTCCTGTTATAAAGATTGATTACCTTAGCCCAACACCCTTAGGCTTGGTATACCAGGATAGGTATCTGCCATACATCCATTTGCTCTGGCTCGTTAAAGATGCTGGACACCAACACGAAAACATAACATGCAGGACGTGTAGAGAATCACGACTTAGTGTCCACGTGCCAGACAACAAGTTTATTCACTGTGTTCCATCAGCCAGCCATTCACAGTCCCTCATGTTCACATAACAGATGAGGGTAGAGGGGCGCAATATATTTAGTAGTGAATTGACTGGTCTTAATATTTATAGATATACTAGCTGACCCGGCCCGGCTTCGCCCAGGCCCTGGCGGGGATCTATCTATCTATCTATCTATCTATCTATCTATCTATCTATCTATCTATCTATCTATCTATCTATCTATCTATCTATCTATCTATCTATCTATCTATCTATCTATCTATCTGTCTGTCTGTCTGTCTGTCTGACCTGGCCCGGCTTCACCCATTCCCTGGTGGGGAGCATCTCATTTAATTCATATAAGTAGTCATATAAGATCCCGTTCCCTTTCCCGACTATCTGTCTGTCTGTCTGTCTATCTGTCTGTCTGTCTGTCTGTCTGTCTGTCTGTCTGACCCGGCCCGGCTTCGCCCAGTCCCTGGCGGGGATCTGTCTATCTGTCTGTCTGTCTGACCCGGCCCGGCTTCACCCAGTCCCTGGTGGGGAGCATCTCATTTAATTCATATAAGTAGTCATATAAGTTCCCGTTCCCGACTGTCTGTCTGTCTGTCTGTCTATCTGTCTGTCTGACCCGGCCAGGCCCGGCTTCGTCCAGTCCCTGGCGGGGATCTGTTTGTCTGTCTGTCTGTCTATCTATCTATCTATCTATCTATCTATCTATCTATCTATCTATCTATCTATCTATCTATCTATCTATCTATCTATCTATCTGTCTGTCTGTCTGTCTGTCTGTCTGTCTGTCTGTCTATAGCCAGATGACTTAACTTAAGATATAACAATGCTACTAAAAGTTATGTCCCTTGTTTTATATTTTCTTATGTTCAGTCATGTAATTACAAAATTAAATTTTAATAAGTAATGGCTGATAGTACACTTAAAAAGCTATGACAGTTGATTGCACTGGAATGAGAAGAAGACGTATAGAAAATTTTATCTCAAACGGATGGACCGTTCGCGAACGCATAAAGAACGGACGGACATAAATACATACATACATTGCATTTGATATATATTGATATTTCTTGCGTTGGCTTCGATCATCTTGGAATAGCGAAGTCTCAAACAGCTACTACACTAAAAATGTAACGTGGGCCAACTTAAAACAGGCACTCGACATTTTCTTGAACAACAACACCAGGCCGGTGGCAGACGAAACTTTGATCACGTTGAACTGCCCTCATCTTCACACAGGCTGTAGTTTTCTAGTTCGATGCACAATATCTGCGCCCAGTTGATAATAGTATTAACATAACTTCTTTGTTGGTTTCAAATGGCTGCTATCATTTCTGCATCTTTCTCACACGACAACTCTGGCTTAACTAACCGTCCTGAGCTTGCTGCTTTGTGACCTGGCCTTCGTGCCACGTGAGCCGCTGAACTCTCAACCTTTAGAGTTCACTCTGTTTTTGTACTGTTGACTTATTGTCACTTATTCAAACTGTCTCGCCTTGTACCAGGCTCTCGTGGAGATTAACATTATTCTCCTATTAACTCTTTCCTTGCCTGTTTTTATTAACTGTACTTGTACTGACTATACAAGTTGGTATTGACAGTGTGCCCCCCCCCCCCAATTTTTCAAAATGGTGCAACCATTTTGACAGTATGTACGGTCAATTTACCCTTGACATGTAGCAACATCGATACTTTGTGGTCTTAATCTTACGTGTTAATCGTATCTAATTCCATTGCACATTTCTTGCATTCTCATAATATGATATTATATTCAAATAAACACCCCAGAATCGAAAAAAAAAATGGTTACATGTGTCAGACATGCGCTTCCTAGTCCCTCCTGGACATCATGTACGTTCAGTCTCCTTTGTTTTAGAGTACTGGAACGCAACCTTGCAATGAGTTTCAAAACGTCCCTTGGGCGTCCCCATGCAGTTCCTCATTCATGCTTAAGCATGAGCAGCCTCATCCCTCCACAAGCAATTACGCCCTGGATGAAGGTATTGTGTGTTTAGGAGGAATCATTACCCTCTCTATCATGAATGTTTTTTTTAATGTATGTTGAATCTTCCTATGTGATTTATGACCTATTTCTCTCTGTCGTCTTTGACCTTGTATCAATGAAGGGTACCGTTTGATCGCCATCTGATCATCTTATTTGACATGCGGGGTTTGTTGCTTTAATATCTCGCTGTAGTCTTCTTTATTGTAGACTTGCAGGCGTTTCGTAATTCTTCTGTTTCCATTTTCCTTGACACTTTGACACTCAGTCCTGTTATCATATTTACTAACTCTATATGGGATCCTTTCTGCTTATACACACCTATTAATGTATTTACTAATATTCACTAATGTAATTGCTGGCGTGAATGTATACACAAATGTCAATGTGTACAGATGATGGATGAGTGATGGTTAGATGACATTTATATTACACTATTTCATGATCACTTACTTGATGATATGATGATTCGTTGTTTATTATAATGGGTGGATGATAATGAAATGCCTAAATTAACTTTTCAGTGCCTTCTTTTGGCACTGTCTGGTGTAGCAGTTTCGCTGACTTTATGTTTCGTTCGCGTTGTAGGTCTTCTGGTGTCACTTCATGTTCACCTGGTCTATCGGTCTACTAGTTCTGCTTCCCCTGGCACAAACTTCTGATAGATCACTCGGTTATGCGAAGTTCATCTTCTAACTTCCATCATTCACACAATCTGGCAATTTACAATATGTTAAAAATATGTACATATCTGAAGTAACTTTAACTTAATTCAAGAAAGTAAATTGTCAAATTGTTTGATGCGACTTGTAAACATTTTATTCAGAAATTCAGAAATTTGATATTTATATCCGGAGCACTGTGTAACTCCATTTTAACAATTATACAAACAGATTATTACAGTCTTACAGTCTTTGATTGATGTTACTATAGTCTACTTAGCAAGTCTCCTGTCATGGAATGCCGCCTTTACATCCCAGAAAATATTTCGGTTCACTTTTGATGGACCATGTAGAGAAGTTGTAACAATACGTGTACAGAGGATCAACAAGTAACTTCTAATGTATTCATTTTAAAACAGGTTTATTGGTTTATGATGGCCGATACAAAATCCAGAGACCACTAAATATGATGTTGTCTTGTCTCGTCCCGGCTTTAGTGGTAACTACTCAAAACAAACTACGTCACGACTTGAGCATTCTTCTTACTGTTCTATCAGGATGCTCAAGCGTGCTGTAGTCTTGCACCCCTAAGCTAATACAGATATGGTATTCAATCTGCTACACCTCCCTTTCTTTAAAAAGACTTTTCTTCTTCAAAAGTCTTAACTTCTAACCCCTTTATTCTACACCTTCTCTCCTTCCCCCCCCCATAATTTCTCTAAGCCCCAAACTAACTCTATTTTAGGTAAATATTTCCTTCTAATTGTACCTCATCCCTGTGCCACATAGCAAACCACTATGAAGTTATATTTCTTCTTCGTTTCTGGCTCTTCAAAAAATATCATATATTATTTACACATCCTATCACCTTCTTGTATAGGTATCTATTATACCTCAATAATATTTAAATCTCAGTTTTATACAATACATCATAACACATATATACACACCTTTTTAAATTACTTCTTCTTCTCTTCGTAAGCAATCCGCTTAACTCAAAAAAATTCAAAACGCTGTACTCTTCTGATACTACCTCAACTCCCTATTGTCATCACTAACCGTATTACCTCCACATTACTACTTCTCTACTTTCAACCAACCTGAAATCACTTGCACACGATAGGAAGACAAAGAATCGGTGCGCACCGGAGATTCAAAGAAGTAGAACTCTTCCTCACAAAAACCACACTCACCTAAATCACACACACCTTTACCCCCCTATGTCATCTGAGACTTTATGTAATAAAGTCTAAAACAATTGTATCTTCTACAGTTCACTTATACTACTTATTATGGCAACAGTTTACGCTGCTATCTACAGCATCAAGCACCAACCATCAAAAATTTTATTCATTCCCAAATGTCTATATATTACAGACAGTACACAAATTAAAAAGGTCCATCATCCCTCAAGACCTCACATAACTAATCTTCTCCTATACCTCACTCATAATTCTCTCTTAATCTCGCCGAAAACTTCAGCAACCCACTAATGTCCTTTTATTATGGGCATTTCTCCTGAACCTCAATTTATGCCGTTATCAACAGCAACAATATTCTTTCTCAGTCCATATATTACGGACCCCCAAAACCCCATGTTATTTAATCTATTTTCCCTGTGACCACAGCACTCCACACTGACAATTGTTTATTTCGTACTTACCCCCCTTTTCTATTGTACTGATATTCACAGTATATAGTTATTCTTCGAAGTAAAACATGGCATTCAATTCATGTTTTACTATTTGTCTTCACACTGTCTGGCGTAGCACGTTACCCACTTCTTCTTCTATAAGCCAGCAATCTTTAAATCCATGTTAATTTGCGACCCCGTGGAGACCATGTTATAAACTTTCCCCACATTTACCCCACTGCTATATACATTATTCACATTAATCTTTTCTTCCCCAATATGGCGTCCAATCCATATATATTCAATCAATGCTGACTTAATGTAGCTCTTATTTTTAACTTCCCCATAACCATTTTATTTGTGTAGTAACCCCGTCACTTAAGTATGGCATATGTTTCCAATACTTCATAGCCAGTATATCATCAACCTCTCTACGCTGATTGTCACAGCAATCTTGCCAACAGAATATACTCATGAACTTATTATTCACAAAGAGAATGTGTCTCTCTACTAGTCCTCAGTAGTTTATTAACTCTTTTCTGAACGAAGGGTCCTAAATAAAGCCCCATGTATTGCCTTTATTTTAGACAAAACCATAACTGTTTGTAAATTAAACTTAACTTAACTAATTTCTAACATATTTATAAACAAGGTAATTCTTATTTAACACACAAGACAATTCACTTAAATTATGAGTTAAGCGAAATAAAATCACAACAGGATATCATATCCCCCCCCCCCCCCAAGTTTTTACACATCATTTATCTTTCCCCTCATATCAAATAAAGGCATCAACTTATTCAAAGAAAAACATATTTCAGAATAATATAACATATATCCTATCCATTGTTAGTCTCTTTTATGGACTAACAATAACTTATTTATCTATTTAAGAAAACTCAAGAAGTCAAATCATAAAATCAATTGGCAATCATTCTACAAAACCAAGTCAATAAAAAAAATACTATAACATATTATATATGAGGCGGTTCCAAATTGCTGTATGTAGCCGGGGCGCAGTGTTGGGGTGAGCGCCCAACATTGCTTAAATACCCCAATGGCTCGTGAATACATAACCTCTGCAGCAAAAGTCCAACTCCTGGCCTTCACGTGGCGGAACTGTTTTAACTAACAGGAGAAGGGGCGACGGCGAGTATCTGGCGCCGGAAAATAACCAGTGTGCTCTAGATGTGTATACACATACATGCATGTGCAGACACGTGTGTGCGTGTGTACACATCTAAACTCGAGTGAGACCACAGTCTGCTCTAGCAAAGGAAAGGTGCTGAAGACGGAGGCAACCAGCCAGGAGGCGCACCACAGAAATCAGGATGCCACGCAATTACGCAAAATGGAATATGTCGACTGCTGCTAAACGTTATGGTGCTCGCCCTGCTTTGGACCCCCAGGCAGGTGCAGTGCCGGGCCCTATGTCTCGAAAGGGTCCAACCCCAACTACTGGAGGTCCTTCTCAGATGCCCCGTGGAGCCAGGGGACATGAGAATAGAACAGCTGGCCATACTAAACTAAGACTTAAAATAATGCACTGGAATGCAGAGGGAGTCAGCAACAAAAAAGTAGAATTAGAAAACATCCTGGACAAAGAACAAGTAAGCATATGTTGCTTGCAAGAAACTCACCTCAACGAAAATATAGCCTTCAAAATCAGAGGCTACCAGTGTTACCGATCTGACCGAAAGGACAGGCGAAAAGGTGGGATACTTACCCTTGTAAACAATAACATCACTGCTTCCCAAATCAAAGTCCACATGGAAGGGGCTGAGTATCAGACACTTAAACTTAAAACAGGCTATACAGACCTACATCTGATCAATTACTACTGTCCAAGTGACCGTCCACAGGCACTAGACACACTACCATTAACAGAAAAAATGATTGTGTGCGGCGATTTCAACAGCAACTCGCAGAGTTGGGGCTATGATCACATGGACCAGAGAGGAGAGAGACTGGAAGACTGGCAGGATGAGAATAGATTCATCTTGGTTAACAAGCCGTCCGACCCACATACTTTCTACTCGAGATCATGGCACTCTACAACTACACCTGACCTGGCTTTTCATTCACCAGACCTGGAGTGGAACATTACACGAATTGTTGGGAAACAACTAGGTGGCAGTGACCATCGACCAGTCTTTCTAACTGTAGAAAATGAGCTTGTAAGTGAAAGCAGCACCCTCTCGAGGTGGAACTACAAGAAAGCAGACTGGGCAGTGTACAAGCATCGCACCAGCATACTGGTTAGAAACCTGAACACTAAGAAAGACATAAATAAAGTAGTTGAAGAGCTTGGGAAATGCATACTACAGGCAGCGCGAGAAACAGTACCAAGAGGAGCCCGTAAACAATATAAACCCTACTGGAGTAATGAACTGGAGCAGTTGCATAATGATGTGGAAGTATGTAGAAAGCAAGCAGAGGCCACACCCAGCCAAGAGCACCACAATAAATTCCAGCATGCAAAAGCCAAATTTCAAAGGGCCAAGCTGCAGGCTAGACGGAAAAGCTGGCAGGAAAAAACAGAGTCTCTGAACTTTGAAAGAGACACAAGGAAATTGTGGAAGCTAATAAAACAACTTAACGATGAGGGCACAGGGAGAAACTCAAAAATTGCACTACATAAAGATGGAAACATCTTAACAAGAAAGCAAGCAGCTGACCATTTTGCGGACTCACTCGCACAAGATAGCAATATCAAAATCAGTCCAGAGAAACAACAAGAGATTCAAGAGAAACGGCAACATACAGGACAGAAGGAAATAGTACATGAGGTTCTGGAGGCACCCATCACAATCAGCGAACTGGAGCTAGCCATATCAAAACTGAAAATGAGAAAGTCACCAGGAGCTGATGGTATCTCCAATGAAATGATCAGGAATCTAGGAACAGAGGCCAAAGCAAAGCTGTTGCAGATCTTCAATAACAGTTGGACCTTAGGCAGTGTTCCACAAGCCTGGAGAGAAGCAATCATGATACCCCTCCTAAAATCAGGGAAAGATAGTTCCATTGCCTCTAGCTACAGACCAATTAGCCTCACCAGCTGTCTCTGCAAAACACTGAAGCGCATCATCAATCACAGACTGCAGTGGTACATTGAAAGTAAAAACATCCTTGTGCCACAGCAGGCTGGCTTTAGGCAGTGCTACTCTACGGAAGATCAGACAACCTACCTCTCTCAAGAAATTGAGGATGCATTCCAAGAGAAGAAGCTGGTGCTTGCGGCATGGATAGATTTGAAGAAAGCCTTTGACAAAGTCTGGAAAGAAGGTCTGATGAATAAACTGAGAAACTGCAAAGTCAATGGAAGAATGTACAAATGGGTGAAAGCATACTTGCACAACAGAAGAGCCCGAGTACAGATAGACGGACTAAAGAGCAAGAAAGTACTACTGCGTCACGGAGTTCCCCAGGGCGGAGTCTTGTCCCCCACACTCTTTCTAATCTTCATCAATGATCTCGTTGCTAATCTACCGCATGGAATTAAAGCCGCAATGTATGCCGATGACCTGGTTCTATGGAGCACAAATGAACATGCATCAGTGGCCACCATTTTACTACAAAGAGCTGTAGATACATTTGTTGCATGGGCAAATAGATGGTGTGTCAGCATAAACACTGACAAGTGCAGCACCACCCTATTTACCATCTCTCCAAAACAAAAGGCAGGGACCATCCAGATAAATGGAACACCCCTACGAGAAGATAAAGAACCAACATACCTTGGAGTAACATTTGATGGCAGGCTGACATGGAGAAAGCACATCAACAAAGCAGCAGCAATAGCCAGAAGGAAAATAGCCATCCTGAGAAAGCTAAGTGGAACCACATGGGGAGCCAGTGGGAAAATACTTAGCAAAGTTTATCAACAGAGCATACGACCACACCTGGAATACGGGTCAACTGCATGGTGTTCGGCAGCAAAAACCACACTACAAGAGCTGGACAAAGTGCAAAATCAAGCACTTAGAGTCACCACAGGAGGGATGAGATCAACCCCTATAGTGGAAATGGAGAAGATGGGGAGGACACAAGCACTGAGTGAGCGCAGAGATACGAAAACGCTAATACAAGCAGAAAAGTTCCTCAGCTTGCCAGGCCACCCTATGAAGAACAGATTTGAAAACCTAGCTATGGGGCGGTTGTAAAGAAGTAGTTTTATCCACCAGGCCAAACGACTCTGCAGAGAAACCACCGATCTGCCCACAGTTGGTATCCCCCTAACAACTATTCCAGAGCGAACTCCATGGAAAGATGAGCATAGACTATCATTACAAATCCAGACAAAAGTGAGAGGAATATTTGACAAGGAAGATCAGAACAGTGTGCAGCGCAGAACAGCCACTCTCAGCTTCCTTGATGAAGAATACCCACAGGACCTCTGGATCCGAGTCTACACAGATGGGTCAGCACAAAATGCTGTTCGAAATGGAGGAGCGGGAGTGTACATAGAATACCCAAATAATACCAGGGACACAGCTAGAGTACCGACAGGAAAGTACTGCCATAACTACGATGCTGAAATTGAGGCAATCAAGATAGAAACAGAGAAATTACTAAATACCAGCAATGATACACAACCTGTGCTGCTATTGACAGATGCAAAATCAGTACTCGAGGCGCTCCTGTCTGGGAAATTGCCAGTACTAAGGACACTACTTTCTGAACTTAGCAGTCAGCATAAGGTCACCATACAGTGGATACCATCCAACTGTGGAGTACCCGGGAACGACAGAGCTGATCAATTGGCTAAGGAAGGAGCCAAAGAAGAACAGCCTGATGTGCCTGTAACATACCACCAAAAGAAAAGAATGATCAAATCAGTCAGAAAGCCACCAAAACCTGCTCAAGATGACTACCACGTTATGGATAGACCAGAACAAGTCATTATTCTGCGCCTCAGAACAGGGCACAATAGATTACGCAACCATATGTATACAAAATTCAAGATTGGTGAAACAGCCATGTGTACATGTGGATTGGCGTCACAGACAGCAGAGCACATACTCCAAGACTGCCCAAAATATAACATAACTAGGCAAACCTTCTGGCCTAGAGAGACGACAGTGGAAGATAAACTCTATGGACCGCTGTGTGAACTGAAAAAGACAGTTCAATTCATACAAGAGACAGCACTGCAGTTATAGACATATTTCAAGCGAACGAAAGAAGAAGAAGAAGAATATATGAGGCATTGAAAGCTCAAATTCAATAAAAACAACTGTCTTCTCGCTAAAGAGAAGTTTATCCCCAAACTTTATCAAAACAATAATTCACCTAAAATTGACTACTTAAAGTAACCAAGCAAAATTGAACTCTTCTACGAACCAATGTAATACATATCTATTCACTACAAGCGCTACTCTTACAACCGTAATAAAAACGCTCAATGCTAGGCCAATTAACCTGCATTAATCCCAAAAAATATATATATATCTGTTACCTACAGACCAATTCTTAACTTAGAACAATATCTGTTCTCTTCAACAAAAGTCATTAATCAATAAATGACCGTACTTTTTCTGGAAGTCAATAATTGATTCTCTCCCCTCACAATATTCTATCTTTTACCAAACTAACTTCTAACACATCACAATATTTGGCATATATCCCTAACAACCGCTGTAAACTACAGGTCAAATCACTCACCTAGTACTAGTGTGGCGACTATCTCAATGTTACCTCAATGTACCAGCAGTCATCTATCTACTAATAGAACCTGTGGTTCGGCACACTAGTTGTTTCCCCTAGATTTGCACCAAGAATTACCACAATTTCTTAAACATTACCGTTAACTACGGTATCTCCACCAGCAAAAAATTTGTCTATTTACTATAGACCTCACCAATACATCTATCTACTATACCAACAACTAATTCTACTTTTGAGTCTCTCGTCTATCCGACGTAACTAAGCAACGTATTAGTATTTTCTAACATCTCACCACAACTACTCTAAGCTATCCTCAAGTCTCTCCAAGCGTTCTTACACCGCGATGATAGTCAAACCAGTCACACTTATCGGAACACGTTCTCTATTACTCTATTTGTAATACTCTGACATTCATTTAGCTAATCATATTCTGCTTGCTTGCCTCACTCATCTTTCACTGCTACTCCTATTTACCGGGACTCTATCAAAAATAATAAACAACACCACACATGACTAACGAGAAATCTCACTTCGACTGGGCAAACCATATTCTCTCAATTCTCTCTATCAGGCATTCTTGCTTCGATATGTCTCTGCCAACACTACTAAATCTGTTTCATGAAACATCATTCAAAATGTTAACTCTCTTTCCGTCAGTCTGTCATACAACTTTCATTAACTCTGTCTAACGTCAGATATTCTAACCAAAAGACATCACAAATTTCCAATCATCTTCTTTCTACCTCTCAATTTTCGCATACTCTATGTTCCACGTTTTATCAACGTCACTTATCAGCCACTCTTCGCATATTCACACAGTATTCGTATTTTATGTTTGCTCAGACAATGATACACAACCTCGCTCTCATCTCACGACTACTCTCGCATCGCGACAACCTTACGTGCCCATACCATTACTTAAAAAAAAAAAAAATTTAGACGCCAATTCAACATTCCAGCAATCACTCACCACAGTCTAAGCGTGTCGATCTCCTCCACACACATTGACACAAGATATATCAATCGCGCAACTATTACCAATCGCTTGACAACATTTTATCCATGTATTCCACTTAGACGGCGTCTCAAAACCTCACCCCTACTTCACTCATCGCGATGAACACCTGTTTGTCTACAGTTATACTCACGTACGGACAACGCATAACCTGACAAATTACTCAACCTCGCTACCGAATATCGCAACTGTCTGATCTGAAACCAGTTCTCTCGTAAGGCTTTTGCGTTTTCACACTTTGAAGACCAAGACCACTGTTTCCTTTTCTGACCATTACTAATTCCTATATGTCTCTGTGTCTCACTCTTGTCTGCTTTCATATTTATATAGCTAATAACTTTAGTATTGTAGCCACACTGGTTATCATTCCTATTGACCGGCTGCCATCTATTGGGCTTGCCTACACCATAATATCTCATACCTGTCTCGTGCTCCGTTCGTTCAGGCGTCTGCCTCTTTATCAATTCTATCATAGACGAAATTCTATCTACGTCCATTTTTAAGCCATCCATCAACTCTGTCACACGTCCTAACTTCCTATAAAATATTTCCATAGTAGCTCACCACGCCTTTATGATATAAAGCCTTGTTGTTTTCAATATGTAGGCAGCTTTCCTATCGCTAGCACATACTCTGCAAAAGGTTACTCAAAGACAAATCTTTAAAAAATTTGCATCAGGTTTTCAATTCTTCAATTCTATCTTAAAACAAATAATTATACACATATGCCTACTCCTTAACTAATTTAAATTAAACTTCGCTTACTCAGCCAACATAGTCCTTCGGTTCTACAAACTTCAAACGGACAGGCAATGACTTCCAGGGCCTCTCAGGATGCTCGAACAAAAACTTTCCCAAATCAGTGTCATTCCTTGTTGTTTCATGACTGTGTTGAGTTTACCTATTACCGTTCCTACCCCAGTCAAAACTTGTGCCAGTGAATCTTGTTCTTCTGCCATGCTGAAATATTTCACTATACACTTATACAAGCAAATTCACATTTATAACAATTTATCTAAATGATCTTATTTAAATCACATTAAAAAAATGTTCTTCTAGCAGTTATACTTTAACTAATTACCATCAAGCATGTATTCCCTTGATCCAAGAGAAGCGTGAATTCACGTACGTTTGTTAAAAACTTTCCTTGTCACGGTTCACGTATAACACAAACGTCTGGAGTCCGTATTATTTAGTAGCCATCCCAACGATAACGTGACTTCAGTGATATCCTTCTTCCAACGTCTCAGGTTTCGTTACTTTCACTTTCAGCCCCTGGACGGGCCCCTACCAGACTTGCGGCTTCTTTTCACCCTAACAGGGCTCTTCAAGGCGTCGACTTGAAAGCGGATAGAGCGATTTAATTTGGGTCCCCTCTTCAGCAAGCCGGCAACCCAGTTTGCCTAACTACTTCCGAGGGTTCCCTATTGAGGTTTTCGCTATGGTTGTTCAAAAACATTTTGATATGCTAGAGTTCAGGATGAGCAATCACGACTGTACTTCCTCGCAATTTCCAAACGAAAGATCAATAGGCTTGACTCAATGTAAGCTCTCTTGTTTCTTCAGGTCCTCAAAGTCAATGTTAAATGAGCATAACGGAAGAAAACAGCTCCTTCAAACAAGTTCTCTATTGAATTCGAGTTGTTTATAGCTGTCTTGAGATTTCTTTGCTAGTATGTAAATGACTGACCTTCAAACGCAAGGTTGCTTGACGGCTGTAATAATGCAGGTCAAACCTCATAGCAATTTGACACAAATCACGTTGCTTCAAGTATTTTTGACGAGAAACAGCTTAATAAAACTCCACAGGCAATCCTGTTATGAATATGGCTCCATTCAAAAATCCTGATGCGTATAACTTTAATTTAGGTAGTCCGAAAAACTTAAATTTTGACTTTGACTCAATTAGCGGTGGTCCGATTTTGAACTTTTTATTTAAATGAATGTCTAAAATTTAGTTCATACCTCAACAAGTTGGTTGGTGATAAATTTTTCATGACAGTCCACTTTAGCATGTGGCATGTTGACTTTCGTACTTCACGTTGTCCACGCGACATCCAAGTAAAAAATCGAATCCTGTGTGCGGCGCCAAAAATCCATCTGTAACAGTACGTGTACAGAGGATCAACAAGTAACTTCTGATGTATTCATTTTAAAACAGGTTTATTAGTTTATGATGGCCGATACAAAATCCAGAGACCACTAAATATGATGTTGTCTTGTCTCGTCCCGGCTTTAGTGGTAACTACTCAAAACAAACTACGTCACGACTTGAGCATCCTTCTTACTGTTCTATCAGGATGCTCAAGCGTGCTGTAGTCTTGCACCCCTAAGCTAATACAGGTATGGTATTTATTCTGCTACAAAGTAACAGAAGAAGGAATGAAATTCTCTATAATAAAGAATGCTGGGGGTGGAGAAAATGACCCAGAATTCTTAATAACACCACACATATATGTAGTATTAAATGGACCGCGACTGCGAATGACAAGTAAAATCTGCCCAGGCATGACGCAAGCAACCTGGGGCTGTAAACATGCCAAGTCCCGCGGATCACACACTAAGTAGAGTGTGAAACAGACCTTGTAAACCATTCCGACTGGATCCAGAAATGAGGTGTTGGGTGTCTGACAGAGGCAATTAAAACTGGGCCTGTGGACTTTGTACCAGACAGATAGGCGCAAGATGTGAACTCACTGCTTGATAAGACTTCCCGGGCTAAACCGTGTCAGACTGACTGGGACCTCTCAACCAGACAAGGTGTGAAAGTCTGACTGACTAGAGACTGCCCATGGTCACAGGTGTGAAGGCCAGTTCAGAATGAATTTATGACTGGACATGTTGGGAGATAATGAGTCTGCACTGTAGGGATGTGTGAAACAGATCCAATGAGGCAATTAAACAGGACTATGGGGAATTGAAATAAACACACAGTGAACCAGACAGGGGGAGGGGCGCCAAAGAGATTAATGACGCTTGGAGTACTTAGTTAAATTGGCTAGGCTTGTAGGTTTCAAGTCAGAATAAGTCTGACTTCTGAACAGGTAGGCAGGCAGCTCAGTGTTTTGTAGTCATATGTATGATTCTGCTGATGCTAGACTTCACTAGGAAAGTTATTTCTTAGTAAATAGTCAAGTCTGTTAGATGTATGTACTGATTTTCAGTCTACATCTGACCTAGGGTATTTCAAGAAATATCATTGTCTCAGGTTACTTGAGTGTGCACTATTCTTTCTCAATTCAGTGTACAATATCATAGTGCTTTATGTGTTCTTAGTCTGAGAAGTAGGAACCTTATGTTAAGCAGATCTTGGCTATTCTCTAGAAACTTTTGATTGTCATGTGTATTAGTAGATGCTTGTCATTTCTTTGTAAACTAGCCTAGTTGCTTTTTGGTGTGTGCATTTGTTGTACAGAATATAGTTAACTATTTCTTTAATTCTTACCACAGCCGTACTAAGTAGGGATTGCTCTGAGTATCATTATATATCCATTTTGAAGTAATATAATGTATGTGTATTGGATGTTTGATATAGTTCAGTTGTCATATGCATAATTTTTGTTATACTTTGGACATCCACTCGGCAGACTTTTATTTGGTCTGTAAAGTATATGGAAATTATGTTTCCCAGTTTGTTGTAGATAAGGATATTTTACTTCCTTTTTGCATTAATACTACGAATGTAGGAATAACCTTATATGCCATTTTGAATTCGCATACCTTAGATTTAGTGGATGTTGATTTGTTATATGGTAACTCAGTAAGAAGAATTTGGTGTTATGCTATGGTGTGCGCATTGGCACATTGGCCATCGATTGCGTTGGAAGCAGAGGTGTAAGGGTACAGACATTACCCACAATTGGTATAGGGTATATGGTTCTTAACCCTTTCAGTGTATGGTGGACGAGCGTTCACGGAAGTAGGCACAGATACTGGTCATGGCTTGTAAGCCCGGATGATCAGGTACTATTATAATACCAATACCGATCCTGTGAGCGGCTAAACCAACTTTGGACAGAGTGGATGTACGACCCAGAATGTCTGTATTAGCGACATGGACATAGGACGGCAGAAATGTAATAAGTACATGCGTGTGAGACGATTATAAAAGCCCGTCCCAGACTAAGACCGTAGGACTTATGGAGGGAGAAGGAGGATAGTGAATGCAGTAGATCTGGAAGATAAACTTGGCCAGACTGGTAATTGTATAAGGGTGTGATAGGATGTATGTATTACTTAGGATTGTACTAATGTAGAACTAAATATAACACATTCTTGACTATTTCTTCCAAGCTCTCAATAAGAGCGCATGAGTATAGATCTCAAGAACGAGTGAAAACCAGGTAGTGCCAGGACTGGCAGATGTCAGAAAACCGGCAAGCCGTTTTCTACTGGAGAGTGGGTGGTTACTGAACTAAGCAGAAACCTACTTCTGGCTTATCTCAACTGGGAGCTCGGACACTGATCCAGATAGGATACAGAGTTATGTATTTTATATTAACCATTTCACTTTCATGATTATTGTAGTGCATAAACTTATGATTTCACCATCATCATATGGACAACCATCATGATAATCATCCATGACTAATGATAGGCAATAAATGTTGTAGTTTGTTTTAACTCATAGTTCAGTTGTTATACTTTTAATTCCAATGGTGCATACGTGATGTGTGTGTACATTGGTGGGGGATTACTTAGACACCAAGGAAGGGAACAGTCAGGGGAGAAAAACCTGCACTGGGATAGTTGTCAATTACTCTTCAATCTATACTTTAAAATCTACCTAAGCTAACCTTATCCTTCCCACTCCCTGGCGAATATCTAGCACAACTAATTACATTTTGTTATGAGCCACTTGCAGCTGTACGCTTGGATATTCATGGGCTTAATCTGTAGTTCAGCCAGATAGATTTTGTCCTTAGTCAATTTCTGACTATTTGGGATTGCTCGACAGTGAATAATGCTTTCATCTAGGCGGTGGCAATCCCAACTTCTGACATATCCTAAGTTGTTGACTTTTCCTGGAATATGACAGATGTCGAAGTCGTAGTCTTGTAACAGAGGAGACCATCTATGTATACGTGAATTTTTGGATGTCCTTCTTTGAAGATTTTCAGAGGTTTGTTGCCAGAAAGCATTAAGAATTTCGTTCCGAGTAAGTATTTAGAAAATGTGTTGATGCTTTCTATAAGAGCGAGAGCTTCAAGTTCAGTCACAGCATATTTCTTTTGTGTCAGACAGCTTTTTGCTAAAGTAAAGGACAGGATGTAGTCATCCTTCATGATGTTGAAGTAGGATAGCTGATATTGCATAAGAACTTGCATCAGTCATTAATATGAAATCTTCTGTTATTTCTGGTAATTTAAGGATTGGTTGGTTACTGAAAAGTTTCTTAATTTGTTCTAGAAGTTCGTTGTGTTTGTCCATCCATTTGATTTTTGTAGGTTGTCCTTTCTTAAGAGTTCTGAAAAAGTAGCTGGCATGTCAGCAAAGTATAGGTAGGAAGATAGTCATTTATCTGCCTCAACACACTCCTACATTTTGTCCTTGGTGTCGGTATCTTTAATAATTTAGAATTTTGATAACCAAACTTGGGTTTGTTTTCCACATTATTCCTTATAAATAAAATAGGACAATGGGAATACCCGGGAGGGTTAACCCGGTCAACAAATGCCCGTAGAAGTAGGATGTGTCGGCATAACGGCGCAAGAACGCAGCTCTGCTGTAAACAGGCACAGCGCAATCACATCCGGGGAAAAAAACTCCGGATGAACGCAGAAGAAGAAGAAGGACAATGGGAAGTGAAATACATTTTAAATTTTGTTGACCGATATTCTTTCTTGAACTTGTTATATGTCTCTTCTGAATGTATGTTTCTAATATTATGTGTTGCGTTTGTTGACTCGAAAAATGTTAGAGTTGTAAGACAGATGTATGTATTACTATTTTTAAGGAGGTGCTAAGGAGTTTAAGCTACTTTCTATGTTCACACTTTAGTGTATACAACCATATTGTGATGTATTTCCTGGTGTGTGAATAAATGTGTTTAACAACCCATTCAACCCAATTGACGAACCATTCACCATGGGTGATGTTTGAAGTTATTAGCATCATAATGTGCAATATGAATATGGCATTAACCTTCCATTTATCGGGTGTTATTTAATGTATTTGTTGTTTATCAATAAAATGTAATTTAGTCTTCGCTGGTATTGTGAGTTTTAATTTAGATTCCTGTGTTATTTGTTGGTTCGTTTGGATGATTTCATTTGGAGAAGAAAGACCCTCTGAATTTGTTTGATTATGTTGTTCCATCTCCGGTTCCAAATGTTGCTGTATGTAGTCGGGGCTCAGTGTTGGGGTGTGCGCCCAACATTGCTTAAATACCCCAATGGCTCGTGAATACATAACCTATGCATCAAAAAACTCCTGGCCATCACGTGGCGGAACTGTTTAAACTAACAGGAGAAGGGGCGACGGCGAGTTTCTGGCGCCGGAAAATAACCAGTATGCTCTAGATGTGTATGCACGTACGTGCATGCGCAGACACGTGTGTGCGCGCGTACACATCTACACTCGAGTGAGACCACAGTCTGCTCTAGCAAAGAAAGGTGCTGAAGACGGAGGCAACCAGCCAAGAGACACACCACAGAAATCAGGATGCCACGCAATCACGCAAAATGGAATATGTCGACTACTGCTAAATGTTATGGTGCTCGACCTGCTTTGGACCCCCAGGCAAGTGCAGTGCCGGGCCCTATGTCTCGAAAGGGTCCTAACCACATCTACTGGAGGTCCTTCTCAGATGTCCTGTGGAGCCAGGGGACATGAGAATAGGACGGCTGGCCATACTAAACGAAGACTTAAAATAATGCACTGGAATGTGGAGGGAGTCAGCAACAACAAAAAATAGAATTAGAAAACATCTTGGACCAAGAAACAGTAAGCATATGTTGCTTGCAAGAAACTCACCTCAGCGAAAATATAGCCTTCAAAATCAGAGACTACCAGTGTTACCGATCTGACCGAAAGGACAGGCGAAAAGGTGGGATACTGACCCTTGTAAAAAATAACATCATTGCTTCCCAAATCGAAGTCTACATGGAAGGGGCTGAGTATCAGACACTTAAACTTAAGACAGGTAATACAGACCTACATCTGATCAATTACTACTGTCCAAGTGACCACCCACAGGCACTGGACACACTACCATTAAAAGAAAAAAATGATTGTGTGTGACAATTTCAACAGCCACTCGCAGAGCTGGGGCTATGATCACATGGACCAGAGAGGAGAGAGACTGGAAGACTGGCAGGAATGAGAATAGATTCATCTTGATTAACAAGCCGTCCGACCCACATACTTTCTACTCGAGATCATGGCACACTACAACTACACCTGACCTGGCTTTTCAATCACCTGACCTGGAGTGGAACATCACACGAATTGTTGGGAAACAACTTGGTGGCAGTGACCATCGGCCAGTCTTTCTAACCGTAGAAAATGAGCTTGTAAGTGAAAGCAGCACCCTCCCGAGGTGGAACTACAAGAAAGCAGACTGGGCAATGTACAAGCATCGCACCAGCATACTGGTTAGAAACCTGAACACTGAGAAAGACATAAATAAAGTAGTTGAAGAGTTTGGGAAATGCATGCTACAGGCACCGCGAGAAACAGTACCAAGAGGAGCCCGTAAACAATATAAACCCTACTGGAGTAGAGAACTGGAACAGTTGCATAATGATGTTGAAGTGTGTAGAAAGCAAGCAGAGGCCACACCCAGCCAAGAGCACCACAATAAATTCCAGCATGCAAAAGCCAAATTTCAAAGGGCCAAGCTGCAGGCTAGACGGAAAAGCTGGTAGGAGAAAACTGAGTCTCTGAACTTTGAAAGAAACACAAGGAAATTGTGGAAGCTAATAAAACAACTTAACGATGAGGGCACAGGGAGAAACTCAAAAATTGCACTACATAAAGAAGAAACATCTTAACAAGAAAGCAAGCAGCTGACCATTTTGCGGACTCATTCGCACAAGATAACAATATCAAAATTAGTACAGAGAAACAACAACAGATTCGAGAGAAACGACAACATACAGGACAGAAGGAAATAGTACATGAGGTTCTGGAGGCACCCATCACAATCAGCGAACTGGAGCTAGCCATATCAAAACTGAAAATGGGAAAGTCACCAGGAGCTGATGGTATCTCCAATGAAATGAGCAGGAACCTAGGAACAGAGGCCAAAGCAAAGCTGTTGCATATCTTCAATAACAGCTGGACCTTAGGCAGTGTTCCACAAGCCTGGAGAGAAGCAATCATGATACCCCTCCTAAAATCAGAGAAAGATGGTTCCATTGCCTCTCGCTACAGACCAATTAGCTTCACCAGCTGTCTCTGCAAAACACTGGAGCGCATCATCAATCACAGACTGCAGTTGTACATTGAAAGTAAAAACATCCTTGTGCAACAGCAGGCTGGCTTTAGGCAGTGCTACTCTACGGAAGATCAGACAACCTACCTCTCTCAAGAAATTGAGGATACATTCCAAGAGAAGAAACTGGTGCTTGCGGCATGGATAGATCTGAAGAAAGCCTTTGACAAAGTCTGGAAAGAAGGTCTGATGAAGAAACTGAGAAACTGCAAAGTCAATGGAAGAATGTACAAATGGGTGAAAGCATACTTGCACAACAGAAGAGCCCGAGTACAGATAGACGGACTCAAGAGCAAGAAAGTACTACTGCGTCACGGTGTTCCCCAGGTCGGAGTCTTGTCCCCCACACTTTTTCTAATCTTCATCAACGATCTTGTTGCTAATCTACCGCATGGAATTAAAGCGGCAATGTAAGCCAATGACCTGGTTTTATGGAGCACAAATGAACATGCATCAGTGGCCACCAAATTGCTACAAAGAGCTGTAGATACATTTGCTGCATGGGCAAATAGATGGCGTATCAGCATAAACACTGACAAGTGCAGCACCACTCTATTTACCTTCTCTTCAAAATAAAAGGCAGGGTTCATCCACATAAATGGAACACCCCTAAGAGAAGATAAAGAACCAACATACCTTGGAGTAACATTTGATGGCAGGCTGACATGGAGAAAGCACATCAGCAAAGCAGTAGCAAAAGCCAGAAGGAAAATAGTCATTCTGAGAAAGCTAAGTGGAACCACATGGGGAGCCAGTGGGAAAATACTTAGCAAAGTTTACCAACAGAGCATACGACCACACCTGGAATATGGGTCCACTGCGTGGTGTTCAGCATCAAAAATCACACTACAAGAGCTGGACAAGGTGCATAATCAAGCACTTAGAGTCACCGCAGGAGGGATGAGATCAACCCCCTATAGTGGAAATGGAGAAGATGGGGAGGACACAAGCACTGAGTGAGCGCAGAGATACGAAAACGCTAATACAAGCAGAAAAGTTCCTCAGATTGCCAGGTCACCCTATGAAGAACAGATTTGAAAACCTAGCTATGGGGCGGTTGAAAAGAAGTAGTTTTATCCACCAGGCCAAACGACTCTGCAGAGAAACAACCGATTTGCCCACAGTTGGTAACCCCCTAACAACTATTCCATGAGCGAACTCCATGGAAAGATGAGCATGGACTATCATTACAAATCCAGACAAAAGTGAAAGGAATATTTGGCAAGGAAGAACAAAACAGTGCGCAGCGCAGAACAGCCACTCTCAGCTTCCTTGATGAAGAAACCCACAGGACCTCTTTATCCGAGCCTACACAGATGGGTCGGCACAAAATGCTGTTCAAAATGGAGGAGCGGGAGTGTACATAGAATACCCAAATAATACTAGGGACACGGCAGAGTACCGACAGGAAAGTATTGCCATAACTATGATGCTGAAATTGAGGCAATCAAGATAGCAACAGAGAAATTAATAAATACCAGCAATGGTACACCTGTGGTGCTACTGACGGATGCAAAATCAGTACTCGATGCGTTCCTGTCTGGGAAATTGCCAGTACTAAGGACACTACTTTCTGAACTTAGCAGTCAGAATAAAGTCACCATACAGTGGATACCATCCCACTGTGGAGTACCCGGAAGCGACAGAGCTGATCAATTGGCTAAGGAAGGAGCCAAAGAAGAACAGCCTGATGTGCCCGTTACATACCACCAAAAGAAAAGAATGATCAAATCAGTCAGAAAGCCACCAAAACCTGCTCAAGATGACTACCACGTTATGGACAGACCAGAACAAGTCATTATTCTGCGCCTCAGAACAGGACACAATAGATTATGCAACCACATGTTATCAAAATTCAAGATTGGTGAAACAGCCATGTGGACATGTGGCTTGGCCTCGCAGACAGCAGAGCACATACTCCAAGACTGCCCAAAATATAACATATCTAGGCAAACCTGGCCTAGAGAGACGACAGTGGAAGATAAACTCTATGGACCACTGTGTGAACTGAAAAAGACAGTTGAATTCATACAAGAGACAACATTGCAGATATAGACATATTTCAAGCGAACGACAGAAGAAGTTCCATCACCATCGAACTTTGTGAAATTCGAGGCGTTGTAGATTTTGTAAACATTAGAGTGCACCCTACCTGTCGAACAGGATAAGGTAATAGCTCCGTTATCCGTGACTTATAGGTTATGTCAATAACTTGCTTATCTTGTCGAGACAAGTTAACTTGATGGAAATCTGTTTGTAATGTTATGTCATGTTTATGTTGTGTACTGACGTCTTTAGTTACTATCAGTGGGAGTTGTCTGTTGTCTGATGGATCTGTACTTCTGACATTGGGTAACCTGTTGTGTAACCTGCATATCTTCTTCTTTACCTTTGAGTTGCATTCTCGTACATGTATTAGTTTGCACACACCTCATCTCCCACTGTATTGCTTCTTCTTCTGTGCGATCTTTTACATGTGGGATGTTACAAGTCATCAACCCTGCACATGGGTTAGGCAGTACAGCTGCGCATAGTATTCCTTCATAATAGGAACAATATGGAGATACATGCAATATTATATCTCTCTACCGTTCTTCCGAATGTTCTGCAGGTTACACTTCTGCCTGTATAGTCTTTCCTATGTACCAGTCTTTGATCTACCCCTACTATGGATGCGACAGTGCTCTATCACATGTTGTCTGCGATCCATTAACCCATGCTTGGTGGGCTTGGTGAGCTCAAATTTGAGCTACAACCTACAATGGGTGACGTTGTGATATTCTAGTGTGAGAATTTGGTTGCTTCTAGTGTGTACCGCGTGGTCCAGTGGTTACACACCCGCTTCAAACGCCAGTGATCCTGGGTTTGTTTCTGGGTCCGGTCAAGGATACGCACTACTGACGAGCTCAAACGAGAGTGAAACTCGAATATAGTGTTTCCAAACTGACGTGGACAAGGCCTTAGGTTCGTACCGGAATACGATCAGCGTTGCCAGTTGTGGGTTGTGCTCACACACGTCATTGTCTACAATGCATTTCAGGATTATATTCTGCTCAGTCTGAAGAGGAACTCCTACTGTTGCTTGACCGACACCTGACCTCAGCTTCACTGGGCCATACAGTGGACGTATGTTTTCGGTCATGGTTAGATCTATCCCGTATATTTCATCATGGAAATAACAGGGTGAAGCCAGGATTGTTGACAGTGATGCTGAATTTACATAAAACAAATCATTGAAATGGGATTTGATACAGAAGCTTCCCACTGTGGGTTGAAAGAATATATTATTCTCTGTAGTGATTGATAAATGATAGAAATTTAACATAAGGATGCCTATAGAGTCGAGGATTTATTTATTAATTAATGTTATGTCATTGGGGATTGGTTTTTGGGGGAAACACCAAATGGTGTACACTGAATGCTGTCATTCGTGTGTTTGTAATAGATGGACGGGTGGTTATGTGATATCCACATGCCAGATTGAGTTAACACCCAACATTTTCTCAATACATTGTTAGGTTGAAACCTGGAGTTTTTGTTGATAACTTGTGGATAGTTTTGTTAAAAAGTGGTGTTCACAATTGTTATGTAATAATATGTTACAGTTGGATTTTGATCATGGTGAGGAGGGATCCATACACATAAACACATTATAATTCTATATGGAGTGGGGTTTCTTCCTCTTATGTGTCTATAGTAGATTTCCCTGATCATTTCACTTTCCAAAGGATGTAACTTGGTCGTTCCTCTGTAGGATGAGACAAATACGGCCTTGACACCATCTCCCACTGGTCTAACAATGTCACCATTACGAGTCAGGTAGGCCCAGTTAGCTGTGTTGAGTTCTGTAGTCACCTTCGGAATGAGCTAATGGTACCTGCTTCGTGTTTATATACTAGTGTGTAAATCGATTATATCGTCTCAGCAGCATTACGTATAGCGCGACTAGTCGACCTACTACACGATCGTTGACCCGTTGTAGGCTTGATAGAGAATGCGGGTCATGCTCGCTCCGTGCTTTTTCATCAGGATGAAATAGTGTAGAGGCCACAGGTGTTGCTTAACACATCTTGTAGGACACGGGTATTATACATGAGTGTTGTGTCTGAATGATGATCAATAAACTTATACAGGTCGCTGTGTAAGGGCGGCAGACCAAATGAGTCAAAGTACTCACGTTTGCCTGATCCATCATAGCACATAGCAACCCAATGGGAACCAGGTTTAGCATTAGGATTAGTGTTTACGATCAAGGCCGCTGGTCTACTTCCATCCAGGTGTCTGGGTAGCTGATCTCGAGCGCATACTCTGACCTGTAATCGTCGAACATACGTATCAGATAATAGTATTCTGGTAATCTGTTGTGTGTCCATTATGAAGCGGAATCTGTTAGCACTTGTCTGGTCTTGGAGATTTCAATTATCCCGTCGTACTCGGCGTAGACGATGACTTGTAATGGCTCTGGGGTGGGTGTGTAAGCTATGACTCAAATCAAAGGCATACAACGTATAGCCATACTTGAATTGATTATAGTCAATTGAGTTGCCGGCGTCTTTGCCCACTAGACACACGGCTAGTTAGTACTAAAATAGGCTCGTACGTTTTGGTTACGCTCAAAGTCCATAGTCAGTGGTTTGCTAATGGCAGCTCGACCATCGACGGTTACGTTCATATACGTCAGACCAAAAGTTTGAAAATTATACAGGTTAGCATTTAGGACACGTTAAAAACTGATGATTAATAAGTCCAATCATGATGCAAGTGGGTGCTTGACTCAAAAACGCACACCCTGAGGGATAGCTAATGCTTTTAGCAACACACGCTTGAACGGGAATTTCGCATTGGCCCTTTCAAGGCTTTCTCGTGGGCGAGCATAATGGCCTGATTTAGCCTGGCTTTGCGAACCACCAGCGTGGCATACGATATAATGGACGAATAATCAAGCGCCCTATCGGGGGCCAAGAGGTTAAAGGTGGCTTTGGACGGAGTCAGCTTAATTTTCACATCCACACCGTTTATCGTGTTGCGGTCTTGGGCAAAAATATCAGCGTGTAGTCAACCAATCATATCTATTTCTTGACTCTCACTGGCTAGTTGACGTCGTGTTCTTAGTCCTTTATTGTTTTCGCCTTGCGTGTCATCGAGGAATTTGGCCGTGTCATAGTAATAGAGGGCTGCTGAGAGATGACTCCTTTTGGCTTCCTCTGCGTGATTCAACGTCGCCTCCAGGTGGCTCTAAAGGGATATGTATTTTCACTAGGGGTAATTAGCGTGTCGTTGAGTGAGACATCCACTTGAGAAAGTAAACTGTGCAGGTATTAGTTGACTGGAGCGACGTCGGCACGGGTGGTAGTTTGTCACTATTGGGTAGTGTGACTTTAGTTCTGACGTGTAAGAAAGTGTTAAACAGATCCAGATACTGGCACCAGAGATGGCAAATTCAATAGGTGCGCCGGGGGCTAGCGACGCTAAAGGGTTATCTCCAGAAACTGTCCCTCTTCTACAGTGGTCTGCGTGGGTGGTATGCTAAATAGATCCAGACCAGAATGAAGACTCACAGGAATGAGGGTGAATCAGAGCCATTATGCAAAGATATCCGAGTACTGTTGCTTCTTCTTGTGAGCACGACGAGGTGCGGGGGGGGGGAGGGGGTCAGTTTTATACGTTTACTGGGCTCACCAGGTGTCGCGACGCGTCTCTTTCTTCTAATACCGCTACCCGATTGGCTAACGTGGATGACCGCTCCTTGCAGTAGACGCTGACCGGCTTGCTTGGCGTGTTCTTTAAAGGATTTCCTAACGTTTCTACTAGCTAAAGCGTCTTGGGCCACTCGCATACCTATACCGACACCTTCTCTGAGTAAGACTTTACCACCAGTATTTAGCCAGGGTAGAATCGTGCGGCCGAGTCCACTGAAGAAACTACCGATACCACGACTTCTCTTACTCTGACCACCCACAAACACCGGCATGCCATGTCCAGCTTGGTTGCAGTAAACGTCTTCGTACAGTCTGGGATTTCGACATAACACCACGTATTTCACCATTATTCTAGGTCTGATCTCTTCCGGGCTCGAAAATGTAATGTCAGCACTGAAGTCCCGGGAGTGAATGAGATCTTTGTGCCCGTATCAGTGGTTAAAAGTATTTCCACCATGTCGAAGGAGTAACGACTCAGTGGTACGTAGTGAGGTTTGTCGTAGATACGAAACACTGAGGCCGAGAGCTGTTTCATAATAAGAACAGGTGTTATTAGTGGGGCCGTGGCATCTCTGACTGGTCTTGCCGCTATGAGATCGTAGTAGACGTAGACATTATGCAGGTCATTATTCATGTCTATCGCCACTTGGCCTTCCATTATTGGGCTGTTATGTGATATCTTCGAGGAGGGAAGCCCAAATATCTCTTTCAACTTGTCGCTAAATGTAGCCACGGCTCCCGCTTAGAATATTTTCATGATGACTTTCTTTGATGCCTTGTCGAAATATAAACTGACTCGCGTCTGATCGTCCACATCCGACTCTGTCATTATTCGATTCAGCTCCACCATAAACGCGTCTGGTGAGCTGTATAGGCTTGGGGGACACAACCTTCTGGACACGCCTCTGTTGGGTGAGTTGTATCTTATCCACACATCATTCTCTAGCACATTGTAGTAGTAGTTGGCAAATTGAATTTCCACCAGAAGCACTTCGTAGTGTTGACTCACCTCAATAGTCTGCGGTAACATGATGAAATAGTGACCTGGTATGTTGTTGGGAAACATATACGGCGAAGCATTGCTCGGTAATATCACGTAGAAACTCATATTTTAGGGTTTGGTAACATGTAATACAGACAGCTTATTAGAAGAGCGATCCACAGCTTGCCCTCGGCTGCGTCGATGCTGTCTCGAGACAGACTGAATAGTGATACGCCAATAACGGTGTATATAACGACCCGTTGACAGGAGAAGACAATCTCTAACCGCGGTATTTGCTGACCAAACAAAGACCACGTTCTTTCCCCTTCTGGGTTATTTTGTGGGTTAGTTTCCACGTTGGTTTCTTCCATTAGTATCTGGTTAGGTCTGAGATCCAACTGCTGAATGACTTGGGATAGCCGAACCACTTCACTAAATACTCTTTACCACCACCTCGCCTAGGTCTTTCTTGTAAGACTGTCTCAATGCGATACACTTGCTTGTCTCCAATGAGTTGGATCTCTTCTCGGTAAAATGAGCCTTGAAGTTCCTCCACCGAATCGTCTTTTAGCACTTACGTGATCGGACTGGTCTGGTTTATACGACTGACAGTAAATAGTTCTTCTGTCCATGAGGGCACATAGCATTTTTTTAAACCCTTGTTTGCATTCAGCACTCGATCGCCGACTGTAAAATGCACTTTTCTGTCGCTTGTCTTCTGATACAGGTTATGCCACACCTCTTCTTGATTCGTATAGTTGACTTGCACTGGCACTATGCGAATACTTCTGTGACACGAACCATTGTAGTTTCAGATCAGTTTATCCAGGGCCGGATTTAGACTTAATAAGGCCCTAAGCTATTTGAAATATGGGGCCCTTTATAAGTCCAGATATTCTATATCAGTGACAAATATGATTTTCGGATACCTAGAGGGTTAAACTGAAATACAATTAAGAAGTATATTGATAGTGAAATAATAAATCTTTAACTTAAAATCATTTTTATTCATAACAAACTTAAAAATGCAAGCTCTGGTAAAAAGAAACAAAAGTTCTTTAAAAAGGCACAATTTACAAAGGCTTATTATCTAATCTCTTGAAACATGTTATAAGAATTAAGGAATTATATTAAACTAAAATATTTTCTTTCTTGCCTTTGCCAGAGCAAAGTCACTGATGACATCATCAAATGATAAACCTGCGTAGTTTGTCGCTTTCTATGCACATGAGACTGAGGAAACATAATTTATCTTGAGTCATTGTTGTTCTAAATTAATTTTTTATCCTCTTCAGCTGAGAAAAAGATCTTTCTCCAGAGCAATTTGCAACCATCATACTAAGAAACAATCTCAAAATTGCTTCTACATTAGGGAATGCTGATTGGACACGATCGTTAAATATTACCCTATACAGATCCTGATGTGTCAGACTATCTTGTTCCGCTGAACTATGGGCTTGACTATGTCTAACATATTGATGAAAATGCTTGACTTCTCCTACAAGATTCATATCCACATCTTCAGGATATGTTTGGCATAAAGCACTAACTCCTTCATGAATATCTTCTTCTGTAGCTTCTAGTTTGGTTAAAAATGAACACTTTTTTGCAGCATCGTTGTATACTGAGGCCCTCTGTGCCAGACTTGACTCTAATGCATCCATCACAGGTATAAATGTTTTGATTCTGAACTTGTCTCTTGGCTCAAGGTTCTCTAAAGCATCATCTTCATCATCATTGATATGCCTTCTTATATATCTTCTTTTCTTGTAATCAACATCAGGTAATTTTTTCTTTGCTTCTTCTTCAAAATGATCGAAAAGATCCCTGGAACCTTTAACAAAATCCGAAAGTGAAGCATACAATTTCCTACATACATCTAGACTAATTTGGGGGTCTTGCAGTGATTGACTAGTCTTGTGAAATTCATCAAGCAAGTAACTCCACAAACATAACAATACTATAAATTCAAACTCCTCTATTTTATTCAAAATGTTTATGGCTTGATTTCTTGTTTCGCCTTTCTCTGTAGTATCAATATGCAGCTGATGCAATGCAGAAATTATTCCATCATAACTATCAAGTATTGCACTTGTGGCCATTGAATGTGCTTCCCATCTAGTCTTTGACAAAGACTTTGGAACTTTTGAAGAATGACAACAGTACTGCCCATCTATGTGTAGATGATGAAAAGAAATTATATATTTCTTGAACAATTCCAAAAAAGTTTACTGCCTTTAAACAACAGTCTACTGCTGCTCTACCAACAAGATTCAGGGAATGACCAGCACATGGAATATACATAGCATACTTGTTAATCTTCAATATTATTTCTTGCATACCCTTGTATTTGCCAGACATATTGGCAGCATTATCATATGACTGGCCTCGACACTTACTAAAATCTATTTTGCACTCTTTTGTAAGGTAGTTGTGCGCCATCTTAGCCATACTTTCCCCTGTGTGGCTACCCATCTCTAGGAAAGTTAGAAAACGTTCAATAGGGAGCCCATCATCTGGTGAAACATACCTCACAATAACAGTGAGCTGATCAATATGGGACCGGTCTGGGGTGGAATCTACAGATAAACTGCAGTTCTTAAATCATTCAAGATTGAGTCTCTTACTTTATGTGCCATAATTTGGATAAATTCATCACATATTGTTTTAGAAAGATAAGATGTGACATCTGATCCTTTATTCCTAAATTTTTGTATATGGCTTGCTAGAAAAGGATCAAATTTTGCTATAAGTTCGAGTAATCCAAGGAAATTGCCATTGTGAGGAGAACCAAATGTTTCCTTATCTCCTCTGAAAGGTAAACCACGCTCTGCCATAATAATTATGGCTGCCACAACTCGTTCAAGAACATTTTTCCAGTACTGCCGTTTATTATTTATCTGTTCTGCTAGCTGGCAGTCAATTGTTGAGCCACGTTTTCTTGTAAGATATGTTACATAAGCTGTTCTATGGTCTACAGAGTTTTCATGACTTTGAACTAAATAGGTGTTGCGCCAATCACAAAATCCATCGGATGATAATGGTGTAGAAGAATTTGAAAAGAGTTTGCACACGAAACAGTATACACGACCAGTTGCTGGCGAATATACTAACCATTCTCTGTAATATGTTTCACCATTAGCCCGTTTGGGATAGAACAAGCTTTTCGAGCAATAGCTGTTTTGGTTTGCAAAAAGCTTCTTTGATTTTTCAAATGAACCATTTGAGTGCTGACATTCTGACGGACCTTTTTCTACCCAGTATAAAATCTCATCTTTACTTAAATCACCCCATAACCCAACATCATTCTGTTTGTTTTTTATGCTGAATCTTCTGTGCTTGTACTACTCTCTGGTTTATTAATCTTAATATTTGTTGCATCATTCGTTGAAGTAGATTCTATACAACTAGATGTACCAGGCTCTGTATCAGGAATAGGGTGAATATCCTGTGACTGACTCACTGTGGTAAAGGCTTGTGGTTCATCAGGCCCCTTTTTCTATCTTTGTTAAGAAACTATCTAATTTTGTTATCTTGCTAAGCTCTTCTTCAGCTCTCTGCTTCGTTTTCCTCTTTTGAGCTCCACTTTTATAACTTCTGGTTGACATCTTGCAAACTGTGGGCAGACAAATCAACAATGGTTCTGCCACGTCACATGAATAAAAATTATTAAATCAACAACACAAATTATCTATAGAAATTATTTGATATTTTGTATATTATGATTCTACATCTCCAGTGTTTCAATAAAAACAGACATTAGTGTGATATTATATGCTGGAATGCCGCCATTGTGAATTTTCCCGATTGTAAAGATGTAACTAGGTGGTCTCACAAAATATTTTTTTCCACACCTCTGCATAACGAATCTTGCTAGAACCTCTATAGTTGTGTGCAAAAATGGACACAGCATTCATAAATGCACAATAAAGTATAATTCTCTTGATAAGATATTTATCAATACAAATAAAACTGTGAATCAGTCAATTAAAATTCAGCAATGGACGATGGACAAGTTTGAAAACTGACTTGACTTTCATAAATTTTAAGTCATGTAGCAAGATGAACAATAAATACAATAAATATAAAGCAACAAAATAAATATGTAATAGAATTTAAACGTATATTGATATTTTGTTTAACTTGATGATTGTAAATCTTCTTGTTTATTAAAAAAAAAGCAGACACCAATCCAATATGCCGCGATTCCGACATTATGAATTTAATAAGAGTACACACCACGACCGTGCTCACAAATTTTTTTTATTCTATGTCTTCTGCATAGCGAATATTGTTGAAACTCAACATTTATATGTAAAATTGGATGCGCAGTGCGCAGTTCAAAAATGCAGGTTAAATTAGCTTACCTTTGACAATAAACAAGCCAAACTATAAACTTCCTTACCTTTGTCAAACAGTGGAAAATATTCTTCAAACAATTCACTTGCAATAGCTTTCAAGCATGCAGGACTGACGAATAACCCTTTGACCCCTCGTTAAAGTTGTCATTCGCGATTTTCATAAAAACAGTTTCGTATTTATACAATAGGAAACACGACAGGGTTATTTTCGTATACTGCACTCACGGGTCACAGGAAATGGTCCGCGGATCCGATGACCTTGAACTTTCCGAAAAAAGGCGTCCTCCGTTAGCAACGAAATCGCTAATAATACTGCAGTATATTTAAGTATATATATATGACAATTGCTCACTCGGACAATATTTTTTGGGGCCCCCACTTTCTTGGGGGCCCTAAGCTATAGCTTGTTTAGCTTATACGTAAATCCTGCATTGAGTTTATCTATCATATAAACATAGCAAAGTGTATTGGTCTTGGTGAAATAGCGCCACATTTTGTTCTTTAAGGGTTCGATTGAATCTTTCCACTATCGTGGCTTTCACATCTTCATTCTCGGTCATAAAGAAATGCACACCTCGATCTTTCGGCAATTTTAAGAAGATCCGGCTGACAAATTCTGACCCTTTATCAGTCTGAAAATTTACTGGTTGTCTATCATCAGCAAATATTTTACTCACGGCGTCCATTAGTTTTTTTTTCCTGTTTTCTTCTTGATCGGGATGGCCCAAGCATATTTACTAAATACATCGATACAAGTCGCTAGGTACGAGACCCCATCATTGTATCTTTGTAGTTATCTCATATAGATCAAGTCGGCTTCAAATTGTTGATTTATACGACCGGTTATGGTTTGACGCCTCTGGAAATGACGACGGATCAGTTAATGTAAAGTATATGTATCCTGATACTGTAGCCAAGTCTCTATTTTTTTCAATTTAGTATTCCATTTTAATGCGGCGGCTTCGCCGTAGGCTCCGGGCTTCTCGGGGTCGTAGTAATACTTTCTTATTTGCGTGGCCATGTTCCCCACTTGGATGCAGGCAGATGACTCTTTTTCTTATTTCGCCTGAGCTCGTAAGGTGGTGTTGTCTCGACTATTTTGGGCTCGAATACTTGACTTTTAGCTAGTGTTACTTGACTTTTAGTCGGCCTTGGTTGAAGAGGTGTCTCGACTACTTAAGTCGGTAAAGTGCTGTCTTTGAGTTTTTGTTCCTTAATATCCACTGTCCCTAAAGATTTGTGTCTGTACTGCTCAAGTCGATTCAGAACCGCTGCAAAGTTTGCTAATACACGCAGGCGTTTCCCGTGGTGGTAGATCTGTGGTTTCCAGGACTTGTTGCATTTGCTGATCTAAGTCACGAAAGTTATCTGTTAGTGTGTTGGGTGGTACATAGGGTTTTTCCAGCATCCGCGGGTCGTTCAAGATCATTTTATTCATTATAACCCCACAATGCCTTTCAATACGTTTAGAATGGGTCCTAATAACGCGCCTATGAAACCACCTTGTTGCAATATTTGTTTCCGTTTCTTGACAGATAGCTTCTTACACGTGAGTGCTCTCAGACTTTTTTTGTGCAACTGCAGACGCCTCTTCTGAGCTGATGTCAGTGGAATATTACCTTTTAACACATTGTGACAGCACTCACAAATTGATTGGACGAGGTCCGGGGAAGCCAATTTAATTACGGCTTTCACGTCAGCCGGCTTCACCTTGCCCAGAAACCGCAGCATGGCACCGAGACGTTTCTTCCGATTAGACATATTATTTAGGGATGTAGACAACTTGACGCTGATCGGGAAATATATGACTTCGTAAGCGGAGCTGATCTGGTGTTTCCTGTCGAAGGTCAAAAAGCAAATAACCATGTGGAGCCGCTGTCACATTCTCAAAACTCTCTTGGACATATGACACATGGCCTGAGTACATCTGTTTGGCCAGGTTGGTAATCTGAGACCCGTCACATGGGTTCTTAAACACCACTAGGTAATGTGGCTTTACACTGATGGTTCTTTGCCCTTATTCTTACCAAATAGGTTCTGGACTATGTACATGAAGCTGAGGCTGCGATGATGACTACCTTTAATAAATAGCTTAGTCACCCTATAATCTGTCTCGGACATTATGTCATCTATCACCACCAGGCGACGTCTATCGCCTGTCCATGTTTCCATATCCGGCAAGTCTTTGCGAAATTTAATACCTTTCATAGTTTCATACATGGATTTCCATTCTCCTTAGCACCATATAACCTCCTCTGGAATCGGGTCGACCATATATGATAGATGGGCCAGAAACGTTTGTACACAGACGGATTTTCCACCCCCTGTTAGTCCCGTAATCAGAGCCGTAAAAGGATATTTCCACCTCGAATCCATGACTAATAATAACCCCTACCCATCCATACCACACATTTTATGGGTTTCGATCATCGATCACCCCGCGCCACGCCCACCCGCGCCGGTTTGCGCTGATCACCGCACACCACGCCAGTTCGCCCGGAATTACCAGAACGCAGGGGGCTTTGAAAAATGTAGGTGACCGTAGGTCCGTTTTTGCAAGGTCAAGCAGGGGGTGGGATAACAAAGATATAAGGATTTATAACGTGACCCCGTAGGTTATCCACCTAAAATAATAATCGTTGTGCACATTCCTCACTACTGTCAATGCCTCTTGGGAGAGCGTAAATAATGCAGAAGAACAGATAGACTATCATGGTCTAGAGAGAATGAGGCAGCAGAGAGTGTCAGAGGACCCTGTAGACAGTCGTCACTCAGAAGCAAAGAAAAGTGGATATATAATCAGATTATAACGGGCACCATTAGTAACTGAAATCTACGCTGGCTGTTGAAGATGATGACTGAGCGCTTTTGAGAATGCCTCTAGTGCAGTGATGTCGGTTCTTGTCTCAACTCAACTAATTTTCACGTATATTGCAGCCAGAAGGGATCCTTTGTATTATGTGGCTTTTAGATTTATGACACCGCCTAGTTAGTGTTTCTGTCAAATTTGCTAGTTCTGCGATGCCTCCATGTTTGTTTCTTGCAGATTTGCTAGTGAGTCTGTCAGTGGAAGACACTAGGCAGTGGTTTGATGAGTCTGCCACGGAAAGGGTCACGGTGTGGGTTTGACAACTATCATCGATGTTGTGGAAGTCACGTTCAGTTTGAAATGTGTGTGTTAGCAATAGGCAGGCAGACAAACAGGAAAAATAAATAAAGACAGAATGTATAGAGAGGACGCGAAATACAGAAAGAAAGAAAGAAAGAAAGAAAGAAAGAAAGAAAGAAGAGAGGGAAAGAAAGAAAGAAGAAATGAGAGAGAGCAAGAAAGAAAGAAAGAAAGAAAGAAAGAAGAGAGGGAAAGAAAGAAAGAAGAAATGAGAGAGAGAGAGAGAGAGAGAGAGAGCGAGAGAGAGAGAGAGAGAGAGAGAGAGAGAGAGAGAGAGAGAGCAAGAAAGAAAGAAAGAAAGAAAGAAAGAATGAAACTAACCTGCCTGTCAAACAGTGAAAGCTTGAGTAGTGTGGTCTCTGAAATAATGTAATGCCTATTTAGTGTTCGGTATTTTATTTTGAGGTTATATTCATGTTTCCATATCCTGCTGTCGGGCCTACTTTGAGCCTCAATCAGTGTTTGTGCTATGGTGTATTATTGTCGTGGGGAATTTATCTCCCATTAAGGATAAGATTAGTTGCCGAACATCTTGTTTAGGGTTCCTAAATCAATCAATAAATCCATCAATCAATCAATCAATCAATCTTGTTTAGGGACATATCTGAAAATCTGGCTATGCAATGTCCAGCGTTGCCAAACTCCATGAAGGCGTGGATGCCAGTGAAGACATAAAGTAGCAGATTAACTGCTGGTCAGAATGGCAGAATAGATAAGAGCGCTCGCTCTTAAACTTCTGGTGTGCTGATGCTGAAGTAGCGGGTTCAGTTGGAATAAAATGTTGACCTCTTGTCCTTGACTTGGGGACGTAAATTACATGTGGAGTGGGCACGCCTGATGGCGAGTGACACTGGTAATAGGGAGAGCTAATCCACACTCAAAAATCAGCCAAATACACTAGAAGTAGTAGCATGTGTATGGTCTATACTGAGTTAAAAGCGAATGAAAGTAACTCGTGTCATTGAAAGGCATACACGCATACCGTGGCCAGCCATTTGTAACCTGCGGTATCAGTCATCATGAGTCAGCTAGTATAGGGACGTTGGCATACCTTATTCACTCATATATATATATGAGATTCACAAACGCTCAATCTGTACAAACGTGGCGGCTAGATGCACTTCTGCCATGTACCATTCTCCGTCCGACCTCGAAGGCGGTCCAGACGTGAATGATCTCTCACGGACCTGTCGTCCGTGCTTGACCTTCGCTCCGGTTACTTCCTGCCGAGTGGTTCACAATCCACTCGATCTTCACGTCTGTCGCTGAAATGTGCAAGACTCTGTCTAGGTCACCTGCACGGAGTGGTACTTTGCTCCACGGCAACGGCACAACTTCAAATGATATGATCATCATCAAGTGACATGCCGACTCCCCACAGATCTCGGTCCTTGGTTTTCTGGATCAGTTCTGCCATTGATATTCCCCCATGCCACCGTCGCAATCCATCCAGCATAATTTCTCTTGGTCTGCCTCTGCCTCTCTTCCCCTCGATCTTTCCAGTTGTCACGATGTTCTCCAATACATCTCTTCTCATCACATGACCAAAAACAAAAGAAGCTGTTTGCCTCTTTCTTATTGTTGTATATAATGTTTAGTTTCATTAGCCTCTTTCAGGCATTCCTTGTTAGTCATTTTGGCAGTCCAAGAAATTCGCAACATTCGTCTCAGGAACCAGATCTCTGTTGCTTCCAATCTCTTCCTAATTTGTTCATTTACTTTCCAAGATTCACAGTCATAGAGCAAAGCAGGTTCTAGATATAGCACTCTCTTACTTACATTAAATGATAGTGACTTAATGCATAAGATATTCTTTATTTTCTGAAATGCAGCCTTTGCCAGTCCTATTCTGCTCTTAATCTCTGTTGTGCATCTTCCATCTGATGTTATAAATATTCCTAGATATCTAAAACTATCCACTTGGTGAAGAATTGTCCCTTCTATCTCTATTTCACATTTGGGCCACACCTGTTTCTTTGACATCACTATTGTTAGTGTTTTCTTGATATTCAAGGAGAGTTATTTCTTTGCACTATCTGTTACTACAATGTCCAGCAATTGTTGTAGATCATTTGCATTATCCGCCATCAATACTGTGTCATCTGCATAGCTGTATTATTTATATTATAACCTCCGAATAGTATTCCTGGCTTTTCTTTGACCTCTCTCATTATTACTTCGGTACAATGGCGACGAAGTGACGCGTTTATTCTTCGGGGAGATGCTGTTTAGTGTTTTCCTGTGGATTATGTGGTGTTTTTTCATATTCGTTTATTGGAAGTGTTCAAAATAAGCCACGGAAGGCAGGTGGTGGATGAAATTTTGAGGGCAGCCGACAGATATTTGTTGGTTATGGTCTCAAGTTTCGCGACGGCAGACAGAGGATCTCTTTCGTGAGATAATGACTGTGGTCACCCGACCAGTACGGTTACTGCCATAGAGGAAAGCACCGGCAAACTACCTCTTTAAAAGTGCCTAGTACATTATGATTAGCCTAAAGACTGATCATCACAAGACAAGGACAGAGACATTAAAATTAGCAACATGGAACGTTAGGACTTTAAACGACGACGAAAAATTAGAGAAAACAAGAAATACAAAGAGAAAAATATATTTTAGGGATGTGCGAAACGAGATGGACAGGAGCAGGCATCAAGATAGATGAAGATTTTAAGATTATTTATTCTGGAGGGGAAGATCAACAAAGGGGAATGGCAATTATTTTGGACCGGAAAACATCAAAATCTGTTCAAGGATATTGGGCTGTATCGGACAGAGTTCTACTAGTTAAATTGAGTGGCAGACCTTTTAGCATAAATGTTATTCAAGTATTTGCCCCAACAGGAGAATCCAGTGAAGACAGTGTAGAGGAATTTTATAATGACATAGAGTCTGCCTTAAAGAAATGTAAAAATTCAGAAATAAACATCATAATAGGAGACTTCAATGCAAAAGTAAGAAATCAAGGTGATAGATACACAGTAGGAAACTATGGTTTAGGAGAGAAAAATGAAAGAGGATACAGACTCGTAGAGTGGGCAAAAGAACAGGAAATGATTGTAGGAAACATGGAGGAGTCCTGATAGCAGGATCAGAAACCAGATTGACTACATTCTGATTAGCAGAAGAATTAGAAAAGCGCTAACAATAGCAAAAACAGTTCCCAGTGCTGATTGTTATAATGACCATGGACTACTTAAGGAACATTGAGGATACAGTTGAAGAAAGTCAAGTATATAACAGGAAACAATAAATATGATTTATGTACAAGGAAATACAAAACAAATTCAACATAGAAGTACAGAACAGATTTGATATATTGTCTGATCTAGAGATCCTATTCCAGGATGTGGATGATCAATGGGAAATGTTGAAGAATTCAATCAATGTGGCTGCAGAAACAACTATTCCAAAATTAAAGAAGGTGGGTCGTAAGAAATGGATGACTGAAGAAATTTTACACCTAATGGAAACAAGAAGACTCAACAAAAATAATTCTGTCAAATATGAAGAAATTCACAGGCAAGTCAGAATATTATGTAAGGAGGCAAAAGAAGCATGGCTTGAGGAAAAGTGCTTAGAAATTGAAAAACAACACAACAGTCAAAATACCAAAGAATTAGTACACAAAAGAATTCAGGAACTTACTAATAAAAGAACAAGTACATCAACAGGCTGTCTAAAAACTAAAGATGGCAAAATCATAATAGAAAAAGACCAGATTCTACATGTATGCACAGATTATGTGAAAAACCTTTATAATGATAACAGAGCGGACCAGTATGATATTAGATTTAATAATGATGGACCGCTAGTTTTGAAGATGGAAGTTCGAAATGTTCTTAAGCATATGAAAGCTGGCAAGGCCCCCCGGTGCAGATAACATCACAACAGAAATGATTAAAGCTTTAGAAGAATTTGGACTAGATCAAGTCACCAGACTGCTGAACACATTATATGATACTGGAGATATACCTTCTGAATTATGTAACTCTGTATTTATTGCAATCCCAAAGAAATCAGGAGCCTTGGAATGTGATCAACATAGAACAATTAGTATAATGAACCACATCACAAAGATTTTGCTACGAATTATCATGCAAAGAGTGAGGAAGAAAATACAACCTGAAATAGGGGAAGAGCAATGTGGATTTGTAGAAGGAAAGGGTACAGTAAATGCTGTGTATATGCTGCGGACAGTTATTGAACGTGCTATAGAAGTAAACAAGGACATACATCTTTGCTTTATTGACTAGACAAAGGCTTTTGATAGAGTTAGACATGTCAACATGGTGGATATGCTGGCAGATCTACAAATTGATGGGAAAGACATTAGACTTATAAAAAACATATATTGGAAAAAACAAGCTGCCATAAGGATTTATAATGAAGTGGGACAATATCAACCTATTAAGAGAGGTGTTAGGCAGGGATGTGTAATGCTCCAGATATTTTTTCCCTATACAGTGAAAATATTTTCAGAAATGTAGAAGATATAAATGGAATCAGCATTGGAGGACGAAACATCAATAACATTAGATATGCAGATGATACAGTATTGATTGCAGATAATGCACAGGATCTGCAACAATTAGTAGACTCGGTTGTTGTACACAGTGAGCAGCTGGGGTTGGAATTAAATTGTAAGAAGACACAGGTTATGGTCGTCACTAGGAAGAACGAAGTACCATAATGTAATATACAAGTAAATGGGAATATTCTTCAACAAGTGAATCGGTACAATTATACTGGAACAGTCATAACATCTGATGGGAGATGACTTGAAGAGATTAGAACAAGAATCGTCATGGCGAAAGTAGCCTTCAGCAAGATGAAAACATTCTTACCAATAAAAAGATGTCAATTGAAATGAGAAAAAGAGCGTTGAGGGGATACATAGAGCCTGTTCTTTTGAATGATGTGAAACCTGGACAATGTGCAGTTAAGCTGAAAAACATCTGATGGCTGCAGAAATGTAGTTTCTGAGAAAAATGCAAAGAATACCATGGACAGATAGAGAAACCAATGACCAAGTACTACAGGAGACAAATGAAAATCGTAAATTGATTAGAGAAATTAGACGTAGACAGTCAAATTTTTTGGGACATGTTATGAGAAGAAATAGATTGGAGAACTTAGTGACAACTGGCAAGATCGAGGGCAACAGACCAAGAGGAAAATACCTGGATGGCTGGGCCACATGGCATGGATGAGACAGGAACACTGAGCTGATCCACGACTCTGGTGATCGAGTGAAATGACGAGTCATGACCGCCCACGCTTTCCAGCATGGCACATGATTGATTGATTGATAGAGGGAGAAGAGATCTGGTGACAAAACACATCCCCGTCTTACTCCCAGCTTTATGTGTTCATAATTTCCCTCTTTATTTTCCATTTTAATTGCTGCTATTTGGTTCCAGTAAATATTTTTTATTATTCTGAGACTTCTCCCATCAATGTTAATATCTTCCAACATTTTAAACATTTCATCATGTCTTACTTTATCAAATGCCTTAGTATAATCTATGAAGCACAAATATATGTCTTTCTTTGTCTCTATTGATCTTTCTAATAGTGTCCATAATGTACTTATTGCATTGTTTGTACCTTTTCCTTCCACAAATCTATACTGTTCTTCACCAATTTCCATTTTTATTTTCTTTCTTGTTCTTCTCATTAGAATTCTGAGTAGAAGCTTAGTGACATGATTTATGAGGTTAATCGTACGAAAATCTTCGCATTCAACTGCTCCTGGTCAAATGATATACTTGTTTTATATATTCTATTTACTGCCAATTTAATAAATACATACACCAAATACGAGGGGAAGTCAATAAGTAAGTCACAAATGACTGTCGAAAAATAACAAAATATGATAATAACTTGAAACCAGTTTATTTTTGTACATACATTGTCCCTTTATTTCTCAACATAATTTCCACCAACACTGATGCACTTATCCCATCGTTTTATCAGTCCTTCCAAACCAGCTGCATAGAACTGAGTGCTCTGTTTTCTAAACCACGTTTTCACTTCACATTCAACTTTTGCGAAATGTCTCCCACCAAGGTGGGTTTTCAGTGGACCACAAAGGTGGAAATCACTAGGGGCTAAGTTGGGGCGGTAAGGTGGATATTCAGGAACTTCTCACCTTAATTGGTTAATTTTCTCCTGAGTTAATTGAGCCGTATGTGGTCTGGCATTGTCATGAAGAAGCAACACTCCTCTAGTCAGCAGTCTTGGAAGTTTTCTTCGAATTGCATCATGAAGCACCGATAGAACTTCACAGTACGATTCAGAATTCATACTGTCACCTTTCTTCTTGAAATTGGTTAAAAGCACTCCTTGACAATCCAAGAACACTGTCAGCATAACCTTTCCTGCTGATGGCGAAACCTTGAATTTTTGGACACAAGATGAAGAAGGGTGTTTCTATTTCATTGAAGCACGCTTTGACTCAGGCTGGTAGTGATGCACCCATGATTTGTCTCCAGTAACAATCCTGTTCAGCATGTCCTCTCCTTCATCTTCGTATCGATTGAGATGATGCAAGGACAGGCCAAATCAGTTCATTTTGTGTTCCTACTTCAATTGTCTGGGTACCCACCTTAAGCACACTTTCTTAAATTTCAATCGATCATGCATTATGCTGTATGCTGAACCATGTGACTACCCTATTGCAGATGCTACAGAGTCTATCGTTACTTGCCTGTCACCTCTAATCCTCTCCTACACCTGCTACGCGGATGCTTCTGCTGCAATCTCAATGGGACGACCAGATCGGATTTCATCAACAATGTTAGAGCGCCCTTGAGAAAATTTTTCTACCAAGCTATGCACCGCTTTACGGACAAACATTTGCCAGCATAAACAGAAAGCATTGCCTTATGAATGTTTTTTGCAGGCAATCCTCCCCCCCCCCCCCCACCCAAAAAAAAAAAAAGCACAACAGCACGTTGCTCTTTGGTTGTACACTCTGTAAGTACAGTCGCCATTTTGTTTATGCGTTGCGCATGAACTTGAGACACCTAGTGCCACCCAACAAACAGGAATATAAACTTTGATGTTGCTGTCACATAATGACACCTGCAGAAAACACAAACTACATTTACCTGCCATCCCACAGAACTGTGTGACTTACTTATTGACTTGACCTCCTATCAGACATTTCAAAGGTTTCTAGTCCACATCGATTAAGTTAGGGTATTTCAGATCTCCATCGTGAATAAATGAAGCATTAATACTATCATCATTTGTAACATTTTCTTTCTTTATGTGTTTTCTTGTGGTATTTCAAATGACCAGTTTCAGTTGAATAAAATAACTTCAAACGTAACAATTAGATGCAAGCCTTGAAAGATGCATAGATGAAATAAACACCAGCACATCAGCCTTGAGAATTAAAACCCAGTCTTCTGGAGGGTTTACAATAAACAATCTCACTACTGTTCACCATCCTTCATGTAATTATTAAAAATCATCTCAAATGTGTACACTATTCTGTATAACCATTTTATTCAGTATTACAGATGTATACATGTTCAAGATTACTCAGATTATCTGATACTGAAAAATTACAAGTGTGCCATTTTATAAGCAATTATGGCTCTTCTTGTCTGTCAAGACATACCATCAGATTATGCGAAAAGTTCTAAGGAAAAAATGGATTAACTATTGTGACATTGTGTGAAGAAAATGTAAAAAATTATTTTCTCAACACATTTAAATACCATTTTTATACTTATCATTAAATCATATTGATTGATTTAGGAACCGACATCACAGCATTCGAGGCATTCCCATAAGTGCTCCGTTCCCATCCTCAACAGCCAGCGAAGAGTTCCAACACTAAGAGTTCCAGTAGCAATCTGATTATATGTCTGTCTCGCCTTGGCCAGATCCCCTCGTCACACCTCGATGCCTCATTCTTACCAGACTATGGACATTCATTTGCTCCTCCGAGGTGTACATGTGCTCCCACAAGGCCGCAACCACATCTGCCTTGTCATGCATCAATACTCCACCAAGTTTTGCCGAGCTAGCCAATCTGTCCGCTTGTTCATTCCCCAGCACACCGGCATGCCCGAAGAAAAGATCCAAGTGATGCTTGCTACCCGTGACCTCCGAAGCGAAGCAAGCCACTCTGTATGAAGCCTGCCTGTCCTCACCATCCTCAGCATGCTTCTGAGTCAGTTACAATCACAATGTGTGTATGTATCGTGTTCTCCATCCAGCGGAAAGATGCACTGATCGCCTCCACCTCCATTCTTAAGCTAGATGTTGTGGCATCATAGGTCAGGCTCTCCTGCACCAAACGTCGACCATTAGCTTTTGCTAAGAATCCCCAGGCACTTCTCCTACCTCTCAACACCGAACCATCCGTGTAGATAATCACATCACCCAGGCAAGCATTATCCTGAGTTATCATTCAATCAGATTAGAGGCCAAGGCAACACCTGTCATTTTGCAAGATATATAACAGCTTGAAAAAGTGTGTGGCTTTCCAGAAAGTAGAGTTGTATCAAAATCCTTACAAGGCACAAAGAGAAAAGCCATTACAAGAAGGTCACTAAAGTGAAGGACCTTTTAAGATGCCAGGAGATATAATGGGTTTATGGTGCTAGCCCCACAATTTATAGACCAATCAGCACTCGAGAGGTGATGTGGTCAATATCAAGTGGGCTGCCTTTACTTCCCAAGACATTTCCTGCTGCCTGTTTTAGGATGGTTGACTTTGGAGCCCAGGTCGATTAAAATAAAGCACTGTTGTGTATTCAAATACATGATCACCATGCTAGTAGGCAAGCATGCTAGTCACTTCACTGCCATGGCTACCAACCACCACTACAAACACCTTATTTTATTGTAAGAGAACAGCTGTAATAGAAAGCTGATCAAATACAAGTTTGCCAAGAGACATCTGTTACAACAGCCTTGCCAATCACACTCCAAGAGAACAGTGCTTTGAAAACCCCAATAGATTCAAAGAATATTATCCTGCAGCAAATCAATAACACTAAAAGTTATGTTGTCTGTCATTACCACTTCAAACAAGAAAGTCGCTTGCTATTATCTCCACCCCAGTAAGTGAATCAAATACATTTTTAGTCAGCAACTGGTCACAAAGCCACTCAGCTTTAGCATAATCAACAGCGAACAAAACAAGAAGAACAAGCATTATCAACAAAATATATATAGTTATTTGCAAATATCAATAATTGTACTATTATTCATAATGGTGTATTACATTCATGTCTGTTACAAAGAATAACAATTTCTATAGGGTGTATTTTTAATCACTGTGTAGTGTTTGAAAATATTTCTGGTCCAAGTTTTGTATTCACTCTCTGTAAAGTTCATGCAACATAATAGGTAAATACAAAACTTGGACCAGCAATATTTTCAAACACTGCACAGTCATTAAAAATGCACCCTGTAGTTTATTACACAAGAGCACATAAGTACCACTCTATTTACCCTCTCCCCAAAACAAAAAGGCAGGAGGAATCTTCCAGATAAATGGAATACCCCTAAGAAAAAATGAACCAATATACCATGGAGTAACATTTGATGAGAGGCTGACATGGAGAAAGCACATCAACAAAGCAGTAGCAAAAGCCAAAAGGAAAATAGCCATCCTGAGAAAGCTAAGTGGAACCACATGGGGAGCCAGTGGGAAAATACTTAGCAAAGTTTATCAACAGAGCATACGACCACATCTGGAATACGGGTCAACTGCATGGTGTTTGGCATCAAAAACCACACTACAAGAGCTGGGCAAGGTGCAAAATCAAGCAGAGTCACCATAGGAGGGATGAGATCAACCCCTATAGTGGAAATGGAGAAGATGGGGAGGACACAAACACTGAGAAAGCGCAGAGATACGAAAATGCTAATACAAGCAGAAAAGTTCCTCAGTTTGCCAGGTCACCCTATGAAGAATAGATGTGAAAACTTAGCTATGGGATGGTTGAAAAGAAGCAGTTTTATCCATCAGGTCTAACGACTCTGCAGAGAAACCACTGATCTGCCCACAGTTGGTATCCCCAGGAAAACTATTCCAGAGCGAACTCCATGGAAAGAGGAATATAGACTATCACTACAAATCCAGACAAAAGTGTGAGGAATATTTGACAAGGAAGAACAGAACGGTGTATTTGCAGAACAGCCACTCTCAGCTTCCTTGATGAAGAATACCCACAGGACCTCTAGATCCGAGTCTACACAGATGGGTCAGCACAAAATGCTATTCGAAATGGAGGAGCGGAAGTGTACATAGAATACCCAAACAATACTAGGGACACGGCCAGAGTACCAACAGGAAAGAACTGCCATAACTATGATGCTGAAATTCAGGCAATCAAGATAGCAACAGAGAAATTACTAAATACCAGCCATGGTACACAACCTGTGGTGCTATTGACAGACGCAAAATCAGCACTTGAGACCCTTCTGTCTGGGAAATTACCAGTACTAAGGACACTACTTTCTGAACTTAGCAGTCAGCATAAGGTCACCATACAGTGGATACCATCCCACTGTGGAGTACCCGGAAACGAGAGAGCTGATCGATAAGCTAAGGAAGAAGCACAAAAAGAACAGCCTGATGTGCCCGTTACATACCACCAATAGAAAAGAATGATCAAATCAGTCAGAAAGCCACCAAAACCTGCTCAAGACGACTACCACTTTATGGACAGACCAGAACAAGTCATTATTCTGCACCTCAGAACAGGACACAATAGATTACACAACCACATGTATACAAAATTGAAGATGGGTGAATCAGCCATGTGCACATGTGGACTGATGTCACATACTCCAAGACTGCCCAAAATACGACATATCTAGGCAAATCTTCTGGCCTAGAGAGACAACAGCAGAAGATAAACTCTATGGACCACTGAGTGAACTAAAAAAGACAGTTAAATTCATACAAGAGACAACATTGCAGGTATAGACATATTTAAAGCGAACGAAAGAAGAAGAAGTTAATCCAGTGAATTGTGAAATATGATAAACTATGATTTTTACACCAGAATACAACACAAACACAAATCAAATAAATGTTACACTTATTCATTAAAACCCTGGACAGATCAGACGCATCATTATTTCCCTGTCAGACTGGCTGTAACAACTGCCAAAGTGGTCAGACTGTGGCTGTAACAGTTGCTAAAGTGCATGTGATAGACTAGTGTGGCAATATTATATTGTGTGGGCTTCTAATCAGCTGTGATAGTCATCATTATTTGTAAATGTACAGGCTGAAACTATGGTCACACTTACACAACTGTATATACATAGTATATAGTATATACACTAAACAGAAATGGTTTACACTGGTTGTTAGGGCAGGGAAGACCGGCCAAGAAAACATAGCTGGCAACCGTCACCTTCACTGAGTTAATTTTTTTTTTTTTTTAAATGTTGCGTATCCCTTACGGGATGTTGCAGTCAACACCAGCATTTTTCAGCTGCTGTTGATGGACTAGGCAAGTGTTACGTTCAGTAGTTTGCCATTGCTTTCTGAACGACTGGCTCCCATACCAGCAAGTTATAATACAACGCGACACGGTCTGCTGCACAAATCGGTTGCAGCTGAGCTTCGAACGCCTGGTACCCGGCTCATGAATCGCATTCGTAAGCCTTTAGCAAAATCAGCACTTGAGACCCTTCTGTCTGGGAAATTACCAGTACTAAGGACACTACTTTCTGAACTTAGCAGTCAGCATAAGGTCACCATACAGTGGATACCATCCCACTGTGGAGTACCCGGAAACGAGAGAGCTGATCGATAAGCTAAGGAAGAAGCACAAAAAGAACAGCCTGATGTGCCCGTTACATACCACCAATAGAAAAGAATGATCAAATCAGTCAGAAAGCCACCAAAACCTGCTCAAGACGACTACCACTTTATGGACAGACCAGAACAAGTCATTATTCTGCACCTCAGAACAGGACACAATAGATTACACAACCACATGTATACAAAATTGAAGATGGGTGAATCAGCCATGTGCACATGTGGACTGATGTCACATACTCCAAGACTGCCCAAAATACGACATATCTAGGCAAATCTTCTGGCCTAGAGAGACAACAGCAGAAGATAAACTCTATGGACCACTGAGTGAACTAAAAAAGACAGTTAAATTCATACAAGAGACAACATTGCAGGTATAGACATATTTAAAGCGAACGAAAGAAGAAGAAGTTAATCCAGTGAATTGTGAAATATGATAAACTATGATTTTTACACCAGAATACAACACAAACACAAATCAAATAAATGTTACACTTATTCATTAAAACCCTGGACAGATCAGACGCATCATTATTTCCCTGTCAGACTGGCTGTAACAACTGCCAAAGTGGTCAGACTGTAGCTGTAACAGTTGCTAAAGTGCATGTGATAGACTAGTGTGGCAATATTATATTGTGTGGGCTTCTAATCAGCTGTGATAGTCATCATTATTTGTAAATGTACAGGCTGAAACTATGGTCACACTTACACAACTGTATATACATAGTATATAGTATATACACTAAACAGAAATGGTTTACACTGGTTGTTAGGGCAGGGAAGACCGGCCAAGCAAACATAGCTGGCAACCGTCACCTTCACTGAGTTAATTTTTTTTTTTTTTTAAATGTTGCGTATCCCTTACGGGATGTTGCAGTCAACACCAGCATTTTTCAGCTGCTGTTGATGGACTAGGCAAGTGTTACGTTCAGTAGTTTGCCATTGCTTTCTGAACGACTGGCTCCCATACCAGCAAGTTATAATACAACGCGACACGGTCTGCTGCACAAATCGGTTGCAGCTGAGCTTCGAACGCCTGGTACCCGGCTCATGAATCGCATTCGTAAGCCTTTAGCCACGGAGCCGGCTAAAAAATGTTTTGCATATCCTTTACAGCCGGCTACGTGGCTTTGAGGTTATGACTTTTCTCCGTAATCTCGTATACTCTCGTCGGTAACGTGATGACGGTTAGAATCAGCAGTGGTTCGAATCGCATCGGTAACTTACAGGGTATGTGAGCCGACCGCTCAGAAAGCAATGGCAAACTACTGAGCGTAATCTTGCCAAGAATGACATACATCTGAAAGATGCTGGTGTTGACAGCTAAGTCCTGCAAAGGATATGCAAAAAAAAAAAAAATATCCTTTACAGGACATCGCTGTCAACATCAGCATCTTTCGGATTCTCACCGTCATCACGTTACCTACGAGAGTATACAAGATTACGGAGAAAAGTCGCTAACCTCTAGGCCAGGAAGCCGGCAAGTTATCTACCAGAGATACTTTGGCACATGCTTTGTGGCTTGGCTGTTCCCATCAAGATCCTGTGATAGTTTGTTCACAGTTATATCCCATCATTAGATACTAAACAAAGTCTTAAAAGTCGAGAGGACTGACTTCATTGCCCCAGGTTTTATCCCATATGGTTTGGTCTCTTTCCGCAGGACAGCCTGTCAAAAGTGACACAAGCATGAACTCCGTAGCTCTGGCAACAACACCCAGGCATCTCAGAGAAAAATGCACCTATAAACCGAAAGACGTAGCCTGGAATCAAACCCACAACCTTCGAGGCGTGAGGCAGATGGCTTGACCACTTCACCACGGAGACTCTCAGAGACTAACAAGTGTTGAGTAAAGAGGAAAACAACAACCATAAACATCACATCCGTAAAAATAAAATAAAGGATCACCTCTCACACCATGAGGTGTAAGGAGTATATAGGTGTATGTGTTCGCTTATGGTCTTTCAGACTGCCAGCTTCAGTAAAAGAAGCATCACAAATATCACACTTTTAAGGTGTCTCTCCTGTATGTGTTCGCTTATGGTCTTTCAGACTGATAGCTTCAGTAAAAGAAGCACCACAAACATCACACTTGTAAGGTTTTTCTCCTGTATGTGTTCTCTTATGTTTCGTCAGATTGCCAGCTTGAGTAAAAATTGCACCACAAGCATCACATTTGTAAAGTCTCTCTCCTGTATGTGTTCTCTTGTGGTATTCCAAACTGCCAGCACGAGTAAAAGAAGCACCACAAACATCACATTTGTAAGGATTCTCAACTGTATGGGTTCTCTTGTGGCATTTCAAATTGCCAGCTTGAGTAAAAGAAGCACCACAAAAATCACATGTGTAAGGTTTCTCTCCTGTGTGTATTCTCTTGTGGGTCTTCAGATTGCCAACCTGAGTAAAAGAAGCACCACAAATATCACATTTGTGAGGTTTCTCTCCTGTATGTGTTCTCTTGTGGTATTTCAAACCTCCAGCGTGAGTAAAAGAAACACTACAAACATCACACTTGTAAGGTTTCTCTCCTGTATGTGTTCTCTTATGGTCCTTCAGATTGCCCGCTAGAGTAAAATAAACACCACAATCATCACATTTGTAAGGTTTCTCTCCTGTATGTGTTCTCTTGTGGTATATCAAACTGCCAGTGTGAGTAAAAGAAGCATCACAAACATCACACTTATAAGGTTTCTCTCGTGTATGTGTTCTATTATGTTTCTTCAGATAGCCAGCGTCAGTAAAAGAAGCACCACAAACATCACATTTGTAAGGTTTCTCGCCTGTATGTGTTCTCTTGTGGCATTTCAAACTGCCAGCGTGAGTAAAAGAAGCACCACAAACATCACATTTGTAAGGTTTCTCTCCTGTATGTGTTCTCATATGTGTCCTCAAACTGCCAGCGTGAGTAAAAGAAGCACCACAAACATCACACATATAAGGTTTCTCTCCTGTATGTGTTCTTTTGTGTGTCTGCAGATGGCAAATCTGAGAAAATAAAGCATCACAATCATCACACTTGTAAGGTTTCTCTCCTGTATGTGTTCTCTTGTGGTTCTTCAGATTGCCAGTTCCAGCAAAAGAAGCATCACAATCATCACACTTGTAAGGTTTCTCTCCTGTATGTATTCTCTTATGTTTCTTCAGATAGCCAGCTTCAGTAAAAGAAGCACCACAAACATCGCACTTGTAAGGTTTCTCTCCTGTATGTATTCTCTTATGTTTCTTCAGATAGCCAGCTTGAGTAAAAGAAGCACCACAATCATCACATTTGTAAGGTTTCTCACTTGTATGTGTTCTCTTGTGGTTCTTCAGATTGCCAGCTTGAGTAAAAGAAGCACCACAATCATCACATTTGTAAGGTTTCTCACCTGTATGTGTTCTCTTGTGGTTCTTCAGATTGCCAGCTTGAGTAAAAGAAGCACCACAATCATCACACTTGTAAGGTTTCCCTCCTGTATGTATTCTCTTGAGATTCATGTTCTTTTGGCACTCTAGATGGTCATCTTGAATCAAAAGACCATCCCATTCATTACATTTGGTTGACATCCCATCACTATGTGTTCTCTTATATCTGTCTTCACAAACATTTGGACTAGAAACATCAGACATGTCTCCTGTGTGAGTTCTTTGAGAGCTATAACTGACATAATCAAAAATGTCATTAAGAGGATTTTCAAAGCTGTGTGTGTTTTTTTCTTGTGTTTCCTTATTTTGCTGCTGACAATTCTCAAGAGCCAGAGATAGTTCATTGTTTGTATCAATCACAGAAGACACATTTTCTGACATTTGACAACAGTTTTCAAGTTTTACTGATGCCTTACAACTGCTCTCAACCATTACTGATTCTGAGTTGCTGAGTTCTGTCATTTCTTGAATGATGCTATCCTCAGCTACGTCTACCATTTTACTGAATCTGTGACTTCTGTCCTCACACAGAACATCCGATAGTTCTTGTTTCACAACATTCATGTCTATGATGTCATATGGCCACTCTTGTGATTGCTCTTGTATGGAGTGGGAAGGACTCCTTGGAGACCAAGAGTGTATTTCTGAAATACACCAAAGTAAATCATTAATATCCTCGTGAATATACCAGGTAGTGATTATGAACAGATGTTTTCACATTGCAGCTATAGACAATTTCTAGTGAACAAAACATGGAGAAAAAGAATGATTAATGTGCTCATGTATGATCTAAGCTGATGTATGATCTAGGCTGGTGTATGATCTAAGTTCATGATGATATAAGCTGATGTATGATGTAAGTTCATGTTGATATAAGCTGATGTATGATTAAATTCAGGAATGATTTAAGCTGATGTATGATCTAAGCTGATGTATGATCTAAATTCATGATGATATAAGCTGATGTATGATCTAGGCTGATGTATAATCTAAGATGATTGTCATGATCGAGAGTTGACTAAAACTCAATCTCATCACGGTTTTGACCGCATCCAAGAGAGAAAGGTCTCTCCTAAACAGGACACTCGAGCTGAGACCCTGCTAGAAGTTAGACAGCTCAGACACATTATGGGCAATAGCAACATTTATATTGCCGCCATCTGTATATATTCTAGTTACAAAGACGTTTTATATTTACAGGAGTATAAGAGTGATAGCATGATGTTGTGATTACGTTAAAGTTGTGAAAGTCGTGTAAAGAATAACAAGACGTATATTTGGTGAGAATGTTATTGTAAATCCAATGTCAGAATAGACAATGTGAAAATGCCCAGTGTCATGTTAAGTTTTTATAATTAATGTGTCACTCTGTGATTCCAGAATGATATATGGAAGGTATGAGAGAGATCAAAATATAATATTATAAACAGTCACTCAATGATAAACAGCCACTCAATAATAGTCAGCAATTCTGAGCCATGACATTGATGAATGATCTAAGTTCAAGTATAATCTAGGCTGATGTATGATTTAAGCTGTTGTATAATCTAGGCTGATGTATGATTTAAGCTGTTGTATGATCTAGGCTGATGTATGATTTAAGCTGTTGTATAATCTAGGCTGATGTATGATTTAAGCTGTAGTATGATCTAGGCTGATGTATGATTTAAGCTGTTGTATAATCTAGGCTGATGTATGATTTAAGCTGTTGTATAATCTAGGCTGATGTATGATTTAAGCTGTAGTATGATCTAGGCTGATGTATGATTTAAGCTGTTGTATAATCTAGGCTGATGTATGATTTAAGCTGTTGTATGATCTAGGCTGATGTATGATTTAAGCTGTAGTATGATCTAGGCTGATGTATGATTTAAGCTGTTGTATAATCTAGGCTGATGTATGATTTAAGCTGTAGTATGATCTAGGCTGATGTATGATTTAAGCTGTTGTATAATCTAGGCTGATGTATGATTTAAGCTGTAGTATGATCTAGGCTGATGTATGATTTAAGCTGTTGTATAATCTAGGCTGATGTATGATTTAAGCTGTAGTATGATCTAGGCTGATGTATGATTTAAGCTGTTGTATAATCTAGGCTGATGTATGATTTAAGCTGTTGTATGATCTAGGCTGATGTATGATTTAAGCTGTTGTATGATCTAGGCTGATGTATGATTTAAGCTGTTGTATGATCTAGGCTGATGTATGATTTAAGCTGTAGTATGATCTAGGCTGATGTATGATTTCAGCTGTTGTATAATCTAGGCTGATGTATGATTTAAGCTGTAGTATGATCTAGGCTGATGTATGATTTAAGCTGTTGTATAATCTAGGCTGATGTATGATTTAAGCTGTTGTATAATCTAGGCTGATGTATGATGTAAGCTGTTGTATGATCTAGGCTGTTTTTTTTTTTTTTTGCCGCTCGCTCGCTTTGAACTCAAGCGTAGTCCATACACACTATTTATAGTTGTGATTGAAGTTTGCGCATGGATTAGCTTTCCTTATTAACAGTGCCCCTTGCCATCAGGCGAACCCACTCTGACTTAAGAGGTACTTGTAATTAACGTCCCCAAGTCAAGGACAACAGGTCAACATTTTAGTCCAGCTGTCCAGTGCAGGGGTTGAACTGCTAACCTCGGTATCAGCACACCGGACGTTTAAGAACACGCATTCTTACCCATTCGGCCATGCGGACCTGTGCTGATGTATGATCTAGGCTGACGTATGATCTAGGCTAATGTATGATCTAAGCTGTGTCATAACCCAGATGTAAGCACAAATGATGGGTCATGACTTAGAGGTGAATTTGAATCACAAGCATGTATTATGACGAAGAAAAAACATAACCGAGCTACCATGTCACCTTCAGGTGGGCATTCAAACGGTGGCTGCGGTCTATGCTGGACTAGTCACGTTTCGATGATGGCAATGGCCACACATAGTGCTGCCTTGTTTTAGAGTTTATTTTAAATTTGGTTTGTGATTGAACGTTAGTGTGATAGTTCATTAGCTTGTAAGAAGTATAGACGAAACTTGTGAAAAGGAAGAAGGAAATGAAACATAGAAATGGAACCCGTCTTGTGTGATAATTGGAGTTGGAGTTCATAAATGTGTCGTGGTGCTAACTGATAATGTAATCCTGTGGCTTAGCCCATGAATACCAATACCTAAACTGTTCAACGACCAATCACTAATTAATCTGGACAATGTGAGGAGGCATGTCCTAATGCAACTGTCTGGGCCCTGATTGATAATATCATAATAGAGGAACCTGCCTGCATGAGGACACAGTGCCAAAGTACTCGGGCCAAGTTGAACACGCTGTGATATAGCAATGGCCCGGCCCAATAAACTGGGTCATGTCAATTAACAATATTATTACCAATAACATAGCCACAACCCCAAGTTGGATTATGTCAATAGATGAATGATCTAAGTTCATGATGATGTAAGCTGATGTATGCTCAAGTTCATGATGATATAAGCTGATGTATGATCTAAGTTCATGATGATATAAGCTGATGTATGATCTAAGTTCATGATGATGTAAGCTGATGTATGATCTAAGTTCATGATGATATAAGCTGATGTATGCTCTAAGTTCATGATGATATAAGCTGATGTATGATCTAAGTTCATGATGATATAAGCTGATGTATGATCTAAGTTCATGATGATATAAGCTGATGTATGATCTAAGTTCATGATGATATAAGCTGATGTATGATCTAAGTTCATGATGATATAAGCTGATATATGCTCAAGTTCATGATGATATAAGCTGATGTATGATCTAAGTTCATGATATAAGCTGATGTATGATCTAAGTTCATGATGATGTAAGCTGATGTATGATCTAAGTTCATGATGATATAAGCTGATGTATGCTCAAGTTCATGATGATATAAGCTGATGTATGATCTAAGTTCATGATGATATAAGCTGATGTATGATATAAGCTGATGTATGATCTAAGTTCATGATGATATAAGCTGATGTATGATCTAAGTTCATGATGATATAAGCTGATGTATGATCTAAGTTCATGATGATATAAGCTGATGTATGATCTAAGTTCATGATGATATAAGCTGATATATGCTCACGTTCATGATGGTATAAGCTGATGTATGATATAAGTTCATGATGATATAAGCTGATGTATGATCTAAGTTCATGATGATATAAGCTGATGTATGCTCAAGTTCATGATGATATAAGCTGATGTATGCTCAAGTTCATGATGATATAAGCTGATGTATGATCTAAGTTCATGATGATATAAGCTGATGTATGATCTAAGTTCATGATGATATAAGCTGATGTATGATCTAAGTTCATGATGATATAAGCTGACGTATGATCTAAGTTCATGATGCATAAGCTGATGTATGATCTAAGTTCATGATGATATAAGCTGATGTATGATCTAAGTTCATGATGATATAAGCTGATGTATGATCTAAGTTCATGATGATATAAGCTGATGTATGATCTAAGTTCATGATGATATAAGCTGATGTATGATCTAAGTTCATGATGATATAAGCTGATGTATGATCTAAGTTCATGATGATATAAGCTGATGTATGATCTAAGTTCATGATGATATAAGCTGATATATGCTCAAGTTCATGATGGTATAAGCTGATGTATGATATAAGTTCATGATGATATAAGCTGATGTATGATCTAAGTTCATGATGATATAAGCTGATGTATGATCTAAGTTCATGATGATATAAGCTGATGTATGATCTAAGTTCATGATGATATAAGCTGATGTATGATCTAAGTTCATGATGATATAAGCTGATGTATGATCTAAGTTCATGATGATATAAGCTGATGTATGGTCTAAGTTCATGATGATATAAGCTGACGTATGATCTAAGTTCATGATGATATAAGCTGATGTATGATCTAAGTTCATGATGATATAAGCTGATGTATGATCTAAGTTCATGATGATATAAGCTGATGTATGATCTAATACATCAGCTTATGTCAGATAAGAATACAGAGGCATTTCCCTTTTGAGTCATACTGGGAAAATATTTTGCAAAATTTGTGAGAAAACATTACGAACTACTACAGAACCCCAGCTAAGCGAAACACAACCTGGATTTAGGAAAAACAAAGGATGCATTGATGCTATTTTTGCTCTTAGACAACTTAAAGAAAAATCAATCAAATTTAATTAAACACTCTTCTTAGCCTTTTCAACCAAGAAAAGGCATTTGATAGAGTAGATAGAAACAAGCTGTGGAAAATCCTTAAACAACATGGAGTGAGTACACATTTAACAAACCTATGTACAAGCTTATACAACAACAGTGAATGCATAGTGAGAACAATTGAAGGACACTCAGAACCCTTCACCATAAGATCCGGAGTATGACAAAGTTGTATCCTGTCCCCTGTCTTGTTCATAACCTAAATAGACAACATGTGTAAAGAAACCAGCAAAACAGAGACCGCAAGAATACTGCATGACGTGAACACAGAAGAAGAACCATCTGCAAATTACACTATTAGAGAACTCTAACTCCAATTATCACACAAGACGGGTTCCATTTCTATGTTTAATTTCCTTCTTCCTTTTCACAAGTTTCGTCTATACTTCTTACAAGCTAACGAACTATCACACTAACGTTCAATCACAAACCAAATTTAAAATAAACTCTAAAACAAGGCAGCACTATGTGTGGCCATTGCCATCATCGAAACGTGACTAGTCCAGCTCAGACCGCAGCCACCGTTTGTGGATGATCAAGCTCTAATAGCAAAATCAGAAGCTGAATTACAAGATCACATGAATAGTCTAAACGAAATGTGTACGGAACAAAATTAGCACAAGTAAAACATAGGTAATGACTATAACTAAATAAGAAAAAACAACAACAATTCACCTAAATGAACACCCCCTGAAACAAGTAAAGAGCTTCAAATGGCAAATCAGAAGACGAGATCAAAAATAGATGCAATAAGGCAAACCAACTCATTGGACAAATGGCACCAATACTAAAGAACAAACATGTATCAATAACTACTAAGAAAGCACTTTACAACACAATCTTCCTACCAACTCTATGCTACAAATGCCAAACCTGGACAATGACAGAAAAAGAGAAAAGAAACATCACAAACACAGAAATGAGATTCCTGAGAAAAATACTAAACGTATCAAGAAGAGATAAGATAAGAAATGAAGAAATCAGGACTAAAGTGGCGGTTATAGCAGCGCTCAATTTTATTAGAAGACAGCAAGTCAAATGGTTTAACCATGCAAGTAGGTTACTAACAGTATACCACAACCAGCAATGATGTATAGACCAGATGGAAACAGAGGAAGAGGCCCAGCATGTAAAAGATGGACGGAGGGAATAGCAGAGTCCATGGGATTATCGAAACATGAAGCCCATAAGCAGGCACTTACCCGCTGTTTGATCTAGGCTGATGTATTTCTGAGGAAAATGCAAAGAATATCATGGACAGATAGAAAAACCAATGACTAAGTACTACAGGAAGAAAATGAAAATCGTAAACTGATTAGAGAAATTAGACGTAAACAGTCAACATTTTTTGAACATGTTATGAGAAGAAATGGATTGGAGAACTTAGTGACAACTGACAAGATCGAGGGGAACAGACCAAGAGGAAGACCGAGAGGAAAATACCTGGATGGCTTGGCCACATGGCATGGACGAGACAGGAACACTGAGCTGATCCACGACACTGGTGATCAAGTGAAATGGCGAGTCATGACCGCCCACGCTTTCCGGCATGGCACATGATTGATTGATTGATTGATGTACTATCTAAACTGATGTATGATCAAAGCTGAGGTAGGATCTAAGTTGATGTATGATATGGGCTGATGTATGATCTAGGCTGGTGTATGATATAAGCTAATGTATAATCTAGGCTCATGTGTAATCTAGGCTGATGTATGATCTAGGCTGATCTATGATGCAAGCTCAGGTATGGTCTATGAGAAATCAAAAATCAAATCAAATCAAATCAGCTTTATTTTGAGGTGAAGTGACTGCATTAGTGTAAATTAACAGATTGACAGGTACTGTATGTTTAATTTATTACTGACACTTTTCACTTATGAAGTCTATTTTAAGTACAATTATCTCTAAACAATGTATAACAGCAAGCAATATTGATATTTCATTGCAGTCACAATCAAGAGTGTTAACCTCCTGCATTAAACTAACATTTATGTTGCAACTTGAGGTGACATATTAAAGAAAACAACCTCAGGTGGCACATCAGAAGAAAAAAACTTGAAATAGAATGTCAGGAAAAAAATCAATGTGGAGCTGCATGTCTAAGAAAAATAACTTTTAAGTGAAATTTAAAGAAAAATAAAACTTCCTCATTGTAACTCAGTGTTACTGTTCCTCACTTAACTCAGAGTTCTTGGTCCACACATCTGCTACAGTGCACTGAACCTCACGAGGTGTTCACCTTCCCATTAGATTAGCAGAAATACCAATTATTTAGATTAAACTTTTTGAGGACAAAGTTATGGAACCACTGGGCATTGGCTGATGTTCACTGTCTAAACTTGTACATTCAACATTATCATGTGCCTTGTCAGCTGGCATAAACATGCATATGTCTCCACAGATCTCAGTCTCTGGTGCCCTGAATCAAATCTGCTGATGATATCCCACCATGCCACTGTCTCAGTCCATCCAGCATGCAATCATAACAGTTGTTTTCCAATTCCCCTCTTCTACCTACATGACCAAAGAATCATGTTTGTCTCCTTCATATGGTTGTATATAAAGTTCTAGTGGCATTAGCCTTTACCAGGCAATCATTTTGTTACCCTGGAGATCCAACATGTTCACAACATACAGTAAGACAGGTTCTATATAACATTTCAGGACTCTCTTTTTTGGGTGTTCAATGATGGTGACTTATTGCCTAAGATACTTTTAATTCTTTTTAAATGGGGCTTAAATTTATCAGAGAGTAAAAGAGAAAGGGAGTGAGTGTGCAAGGGTGAGAGAGAGAGAGAGATAGTAAAACATTGAGTGATAGTGTGAGGGTGTGTGTCTGTCTGTGTGTGAGTGAGAGAGAGTAAGAGAGTGAAATAGTTAGTTAGTTAGGCGCGGTTCCAACTTCACAGCAACGGGTTGTCCCCATTATGCTCCGTTCCTGTGCCAGTGAATATTACACAAAATGCTCCTCACTGCCCTATGTGAACAATGGAATAGACAGGTGTATTGCAAGCCAACAGTCCGCACAGGTACACTGTGCATCATGCCGCTGCCAGAATGCCAAGAGAGTGAGAGATAGAGTGAATGAAGATGGAGAGAGTGAGTGAATGAGGGAAATAGTGAATGAGAGAGAGTGAGTGAGCGAGATAGAGTGAGACAGTGGGATAGTGGATGTGTTAGTGTGTGGGTATACGTATGCGGGAATGTGTGTGTGTGAGTGTGTGTGTGTATGAAAAAAGAGAGATTTGTGCACATGCATGTCATGTAACATGCTATTCCATGTATTTTGTGTATTCTCTTTCATATTTTCATTTTGAATGCCACTTGACTTTATCATGTATAATATGAACACATGTACATTACTGTAGTGAGTAAGAGAGTGAGTGTGATGAATGAGAGAGAGAGAGTGTGTGAATGAGAGAGAGTGTGAGGGTGAATGTGTGTGTGTCTGTCTGTGTGTCTGTCTGTCTCTATGTGTGGGAGCATCACCATTTTATATGTTACACTATGTATATGCATATTTGTTCTCAATTTTTTAAAAATATTTTTGTGGATATGCTCAAGATAATCATCAGTGTATGTGTGTGTAAAGTGTGGGAGTTTTAGTGTTTTAGTGATTTTAGTTTTAGTGATTATGTGAGGCATCATGTATGTGTCTAGATGTGAGGATATGTGGGTGTGTGTGGGGATTGTGTGGGAGGATGTATGTGTGTGTGTGGGGGGGGGGGTGTTGTGGGAGGATGTGTGTGGATGGGGGATGTGTGGGTGTGGGATGTGTGTGTGTGTGGAGGGATGTGGTGTGGGGAGATGTGTGTGTGTGTGGGGGGGGGGGCTATGGTGTGTGGGTTGGGTGTGTGAGTGGGGGGATGGGGGTGGGGATGTGTGTATGGTGGGAGGTGTGTGGGTGGGGTGCAAGATGTGTGGGTGAGGGATGTGTGTAGGTGGGGCATGTGTGGGTTGGTGAGGAATATGTGGGTGAGTGGGGAATGTGTGTGTGGGTGAGAGAAATGTGTTAGTGGGTGTTGGTGGGCAGTGGGATGTGTGGGTGTTGTTTGTTGGGTGATGTGTGTTGGTGTGTGGGAGATGAGTGTATAGGTAGAGCTGTGTGGGTGGGTGGGGAGATGTGAGTGTGTGGGTGGAGATGTGTGGGTGGGTGGGGAGATGTGAGTGTATGGGTGGGATTTGTGTGAGTAAGTGAGGAATGTGTGTATGGCAGGAGGATGTGTGGTAGAGGGTTGTGTGGTTGGGAGATGGGTGGTAAGGGGGATGAGTGGGTGGAGGATGTGTGGGTGGGTGAGTGTGTGTGGGTGGGTGGAGGATGGGTGCAGATGTGTGTGTGGGTGAGGTATGTGTGTGGGTGAGAGATGTGTGTTGGTGGGGACATGTGTGTGGGAGGGGGGATGAGTGTATGGGTGGGGTGCTGTGTGGTTGAGGGTTGTGTGGTTGGGGGGTGCGTGGTTGGTGGTGTGTGGGTGGAGGATGTGTAGGTGGGTGAGTGTGTGTGGGTTGGAGCATTGGCAGAGGATGTGTGTGGGTGGGGATTTGTTTGTGTGAACAGGTGCATGGAGGATGTGTGGGTGACTGAGCGTGTGTGGGTTGGAGCATTGGTGGGGGATGTGTGTGTGGGTCAGGAGGAAGTGTGGGTGGAGAAGTGTATGTGTGGGTGAGGAATTTGTGTGTGGATGGGTGCGAGATGTGTTGGTTGGTGGTTGATGTGTGTGGCTGGGCAATGTGTGGTTGGGGGATGTGTTTGGCTGGGTGGTTGAGGGGTGTGAGGGTGGGTGGGTGGAGGATGTGTGGATGGGCGAGTGTACATGTTGGGGGATGGGTGGGGGATGAGTGGGTGGATGGGTCATGCATATGTGTCCAGGGGTGTGTGTGTGGGTTGGGGTGTGTGAGGGGATGTTTAGGTGGGTGGGGGTGTGTCTCATAACATGGTAATATGCAATGTTTATGTTTACAACATTCATTTGACAATGGTGTTTTTCCTATGTGAATGTATCATGCACTATTGATGAACGAAAAATAAGTGATTGGAAGGGCTGAATGTAAGACGGACCTGTCTGCCCAATTTGTAACCCTTTCAAAATAAAGTTCAATTCAATTCAGCTTGTTTAAGCATTTCCATTCTTTTATCATTTCTTGGGTTGGTGTTATCTTTTTCTTTGATACAGTGGAGTCTGGATAAGCAGAAGTCACAGGGGCCGAAGGAATTTGTTCTACTTATCAGAAATTCTACTTATCCAGACTGCACAAATTTACACTAATACCATGCAGTTGCATTAAGTAAAATGATTGTACCACTTAGGAAACACAGGTAGTGAACAAATAAATAGCAATACAATATCAGAAATGTTGAAATGTTTAATTATTTTAGAAAGCGGAACATTAAAGTCATATGAAAATTACCAAATTAATTAAAGAAAAAGTCTGTGATTTTGCTTTGCTTCTTGAATTGTGAAAAAATGTCTTCCCATGGCCTGTTTAAAGGCACAAAATGTGAGACTGCATCATCTTAACATCCAGTCTGCATCATGTAAATGTCAATTTTGTCACTCCATGCCAAAATATCTGGCTGTGATACAGGTTGTGCTTGTAGCCCATAGTCATCCTCATCCTCAGAATTATATTTAGCTAAAGCAGGTCTGAGCACATCTTCTATCCATGAGCGAGTTGTTGCTTCATCGACTGACTGTTTCTCTCTGCACACATTCTTGTACATGATGCAATGTCATTTTTTGAAAAGATCCAACCAGCCAGCACTACAATTCCAGTCTGTCTGACCTCCAAGACGTGCAAATTCTTCTGGTTTCTCAATAAGGCCCATTTACTGGTACATTTGCTGATCTAATCACAGTGAACCATTTTAAAAGGGCAGCATCAACAAAATCACTCGCGGCAGTTCTAGCTCGCTGTCTATCACTGTCGATTTGACATTCGAAAAATAATTTTCTGTAGCGGTCATTATGCTTTAAAATGCCGGAAAGTGTTGATGTTGGAATACCAAATTCTCTAGCTATATTCACTTTCTTCTTCCCATTATGTTCAACCTCTTCCAACAGCTCAATCTTTCGTTCTAAATTTAAAGTTGTAAGCTTTCGTCCACTAGCCGCCATTGTTGACATGTAGCGAGATATCGTATGTGCGAGATTGTTGTTCTCCGGGCTGACTAAAAATAATTCTTTCGCAAAGCAATTTTTTTTTTGGGTGTGAAATGAACAGTTCGACTTAAACACGAACACGTATATAGTCGGTATTCATTTTTATGTTCGATTAATCTGAAAATTCGAGTTAACCGAATTCGACTTATCATAACTTTTTATACAATGATAAAGAAGGATAATGCTGGGACTAAGCCAGTAACATTGACTTAAGCGAAATTCTACTTATCCGAGTTCGACTTAAGTGGTCTCGACTGTATAATCATTGTTTCTGTTATCTTGAATGTCCTTTTGTGCAGTCTCTATTACTACAGATATGTTGCATATTCAGCTATCAACACCGTGCCATTTGCATATCATAGATTGTTTATATTATAACCTCCAACTCATAATCCTGACCCCTCTTTGATCTCTCTCATTATTACTTTGGTATAGAAAAAGAGATTAGATCTGGTGACAAAACACCTCGTCTTACTCCTAGCTTCATTTGTTCATTACTGCAATGTTTATTTCTCATTTTAATCGCTGCAGCAATTGCTGCAGTAAATATGTTTTATTATTCCAAGATCTTTCCCATCTTTATTAATATCTTTTAACATTTTCATCATTTCATTACTTTATCAAATGTCTTCATCTTACATTGTTATGAATGTATTGATAGTATCATGAGTTGCTGTTTATAATGATTAACTTCAATATATACAACAGGATAATGGTACTTTCAAATACAATAATTCTCTTCTCATAATTTGCACTACACGTTTACAACATTTCACATGATCACAAAGTCATACTATCAATTTCAACTACACTACATTGATATAAAACTATATAACTTTGGCAGCACTCAAAACATTGGCCATTGCCTACTACAAGTCTGAGATGAGTTTTCCCTACCACGATCTCAGCTCGAGTGTCGTGTTTTCGAGATACCTTTCTCTCTCTGACTCAATCCAAATTATGCTCCCGCTCAAGGTGATACACACACCCAACCATAACAAGAGTGTTGCAAAAGCTCACACTCCCAGTCATGACACTTGGTATAATAATCTATAAAGCACATGTCTTTCTGTGTATCAACTGATCTTTATATTAGTGTTTGTGATGTGTATATTACCAGTCTCCTTGGACTTGGGCTTAACGACTTTCTCCATAATCCTGTATATCCACATGATTACCACAGCTGGGCGAGATTCGGTAGCAGATCGCGCCACGTTGGTTACTTACGGGGTATATGAGCTAGTCGCTCAGAAAGCAATGGCAAACTACTGAGCGTAATCTTGCCAAGACATCAACAATCAGCTGAAAAATGCTGGTGTTGACAGCAATGTCCTGTAAAGGATACGTGAAAAACAAAAACAAAACAAACGAAAATTGTGTATATTGCATTATTTGTAACTTTTACTTCAACATATCCATACTAGTTTCTAGTCGTTGGATCAACATCACGGCACACGGGTTTAATCCATAAGTGCTCCATTTCCCTCCTAACTTAAACCTGAGTGTGGAGAAACTCAGCTCAATGCACAAACTCCGTAGCATCGGCGAGGATCCTGAAATACTTTGGGTAGATCTTTAACTCGAAATTTTTCCCGGGCAGCGCCGTTAGGCTACTCTTTTTTGATTCCCAACAGCTAAGGGATTTTTTACGTGCGCAACAATACACACAGATGTCCGATCTCACTACCCAGAGACCAGGGGAAATTTTATTACTGGAAGTCCATGTGAAAAAATCCCGGTCCTCACCGGGACTTGAACCCGGCACCTCCAGCACTCGAGGCAGACACCATACTTTAAGACCACTCAGCCCCCCAATCCATATCCATGCTGTCTTTCACCAGATTCCATCTTTATTTTCATCCTTGTTCTCATAATTCTGTGTGGATATTTGGTGACATGGGTTATGATGCTGAGTGTATAAAATTCTTCATATTCAATAATTCATGGTCGTTTTGTTAGAGCTAGGACAAGAGAGTGCCTTGCTCTGCTCATCTGCAGAGTTTTGCACTGATCCTGGTGGGTACTTGGTCACACCTATGATCCTATTTTTCTGTGTCTGAGTAGATTTACATTGTGTTATTGTGTTGATTTTGATGATATAATTCTCTGACAATTCAGAAAGCAATGGCAAACTTCTAAATGTAGAATTATCTAGTAAATTACAAACAGCCAATAAATGCTGGGGTGACTGCAACATCCTGTAAAGAATATTCTACTAACTGTTAAGTTATATTGCACTTAGTCTTACCTTGACCTACACAGACTTCAGGTTGTTCTATCTTGACACTTGATAGAAGTTTATTCTCCATCTTATGTTTACAGTCAGTCTGGAAGGATTTGTAATTACATTTGTATGCAAATATAAACTATATAAATGAATTTGATATTTTGTTTTTCAAGATGATTAATGATTCAAAATGTGTTATGATTACTTCAAGACATGATTTCTGATGTTATTCCTGAAGTCCCGTTTAAGAATTTGCGTTTGGTAATCTATCATAGTGTAATGATGTCAGTTTATCATGACAAAAATAACATAACAATACATGAAAGCTTTATGGAAAACCATAATTACTTGTGTCACAAATCATAGACACATTAAAGTTGATGCAATACTTATAGCTGCAACCATTCTTTCTTTACTCTCCCCCCCCCTCCATACATCCAATAATGAGTCTTCAACTGAAGAGAAAAACAAGAGTCTTTTCATCAATGTTCCCTCTAAACTGCTGCTTAGGAGCAAAGTTTTGCTTTGTTAGCTTCTGGTGATCGAGTGAAATGGCGAATCATGATTGCTCACGCTCTCCGGCATGGCACATGATTGATTGAGCTTCTAACATGAAACTTGTGAGCATGCCTACATTTGACAATTAGGTACATTTGGTCCCAATATTGCCTGCTTGTGCATTGAAGCTCGATGATCTGATCTTCATTGATGACATTAACTCCTTGTCCCTCACACTGAAATGAGATGCAAGATTTAGCTAAACATATTGGATAGGAGGTCACAACAATTAAGTCTAAAACTTTATAAGGAAAGACACAGATCATGAGAATAAGTCAAGCAAATGATAACCTGATCTCCCTTGGTGAAACCTGACTACAAGCAAATGATAACCTGATCTCCCTTGGTGAAACCTGACTACAAGAGGCAAAATTATATACCTATTTAGGTAGCAACGTAGACACAGATGGGTCAACATATAAAGATATTAAAAGAAGAATGCAAAAGGCAAGAGGACTTTCATAGCAATTGGACATTTGTGGAAGTCAAAAACATTGGATTGTTCAAGTAAAACATTAAAACAGTACTACTGTAAGGATCAGAAACAGGGAGAATGACATACAATGATTATTAATAAACTACAAACATTCATTAATTGTTGACTGGGCAAAACTGATTGACTAAAATGGTATGACAGAATCACCAATGTGGAACTCCTGGAGAGAACTAAACAAATACATAAAAGTTACTGTATCACATATGACAGTCTGAGAACACCTGAGTATTGTACCACGTGAAAAGCCTTCGTCCAGAATTGACAGGGCAAATGAAATAAAGGAAGACCTAAAAATACATGGAAAAGAGAGAGACAGAAATTAATAATATCAGAAGGTATGGGCAGCTGCATGAGATAGCAAAAGATAGAATGGCTTGGACTGAATTGATTGACGGCCCATATAAAATGGGGAATAAAGTGAAAAAGTAAAAGATTCTGATAAAATCCAACGTGGCAAATCCCTAAGTATCATATAATATAACAGGCCAGAGGGATTTAATCTTTGACCCCTGCCACAAGGCTTCCTATCTAGGTCTGTGCCCACAGATTCCCACATTCTTTCGACAAAAGTCGACCAACTGGCAGTAGCATTTATTTGACAATTGTGCAGCCGAAGAACAGAATTTATTCACAACTAATAAATTTTTCCTCCAATTTTTTTTTCTCTCAAAAGATTAGGGAAGTGTCATGAAACTTCTAAAGACATTTGATGGGAGGTCACAACAACTAGGTCTAAAATTCATAGGTGAAAATTGAAGATAATAAGAATAAACATAGCAAATAATAACTTGATCACTCTTAGTGAATAATAACAGATAAGAGAAGTAAAAAGATTTGTCTAGTTCTCTCCATGAGTTCCCTTAGTGAAATCTCACTTCAAGAAGTGGAATCATGCATATATTTGTGTACCAATATAGCCAAAGATGGAAGAACATATAGAGATATTAAAATAAGCATATAAAAATAGCTTCCATAGCGCTAAAATGTTTTAAAACTAACGTTAAATCATTACTGGTGTATGTATCAGAAACATGGAGAATGCCGAAACCAATTATTCATGGACTACAGACATTCATTCATTGGTGCCTGTGTAGAATACAAGGACTAAAGTGATATGCCATAATCACCATGCGGAGTTAATAAAAATAAAAGCTAAAATACAAGTGAATCAAGACATGAGAAAAAGACGTTAATGCTAGGTAGGACACAGAATGAGAAAACCTGAGAATAGCATCAAGTATAACAAGACAATCTTTTGTACTGTCCATCATCATCATCATGTTCTATGCCGGTAAGCGTGGGCGGTCATGTTTTGCCTTCTCACTACATCACCAGAGTTCAGTGGATCAAATCAGCGTTTTTGTCTTGACTACACAATGTGGCCAAGCCACCCAGGTATTTACTTCACTGCCCTCCCCTTGTTCTTTTCCCCTCGATCTTGCCAGTTGTCACCAAGTTCTCCAATTTATTTCTTCTCATAACATGACCAAAAAATTGTGACTGTCTACGTCTAATTTCTCTAATCAGTTTACGGTTTTCATTTGTTTCTTGCAGGACTTCATCACTGGTTTTTCTGTCTGTCCTTGGTATTCTTTGCATTTTCCTCAGAAACCAAATTTCCACAGCCATCTGATGTTTTCAGCTTGTCTGCTCATTGTCCACACTTCATATCTATACAAAAGCACAGGTTCTATGTAGCACCTCAACAATCTTTTTCTCATTGCAAATCTTTTTATTGATCAGTATGTTTTCCATCTTGCAAAAGGCTACCTTCGCCATGGCGACTCTTGTTCTCATCTCTTCAAGACATTTCCCATAAGATGTTATGACTGTTCTGAGATAACTGTACCAATTAACTTGATTAAGGCTATTTCCATTTACTTGTATATTACATTGTCGTATTCCGTTCTTCCTAGTGACGACCATAATTTGTGTATTTTTACAATTTAATTCAAACCCTAGTTGTTCACTGTGTGCAACAACCGCATTTACAATATGTTACAGATAGTGCTTACTGTCTGCAATCAATACTGTATTTCCTGCATATCTAATATTATTAATGTTCCTTCCTCCAATGATGATTCCCTTCATGTCTTCTAAATTTCTGAAAATATTTTCACTGTACAGGGAAAAAAGATACAGAGACATTACACATCCATGTCTCACACCTCTCTTAATAGGCTGATATTGTCCCACTTCATTATCAATCCTTATGGCAGCTTGTTGTTTCTAATATATTTTTCTTATGAGTCTAAGCGCTTTCCCATCAATTTGTAGATCTGCAAGCATCTCCATCATGTTGACATGCCTTACTTTATCGAAAGCCTTTGTGCCTTTGTCCGATCATCGGCCCTGTTTGTATACTATATAATATATATATTATCTTTGATAATAAAGCAAAGATGTAAGTCTTTGTTTGCTTCTATAGAATGTTCAATTAATGTTCTCAGCATATACACAGCATTTACTGTACCCTTGCCTTCTGCAAACCCACATTGTTCTTCTAGTATTTCTGGTTGTATTTACTTCCTAACTCTTTGCATGATAATTCTTAGCAAAATCTTCGTGATGTGACTCATTATACTAATTTTTCGATGTTGATCACACTCCAAGGCTCTTGATTTCTTCGGGATTGCAATAAATATAGAATTACATAATCAGGAGGTATATCTCCAGTATCATATATTGTGTTCAGCAGTCAGGTGACTTGATCTATTACATATTCTTTTAAGACAGTAATCATTTATGTTGAGATGTTGACTGGATCCAGGGTCTTGCCAGATTTTATATGGTTTTTATCTCCAGTATCATATATTGTGTTCAGCAGTCTGGTGACTTGGTCTATTACATATTCTTTTAAGGCAGTGATCAATTCTGTTGAGATGTTGTCTGGACCTGGGGTCTTGCTAGATTTTATATGGTTAAGAGCATTCTGAACTTCTATCTTCAGAATTTATGGTCCATTATTACTCCAAATATCATATTGTTCTTCTCTTGTATCATCATAAAGATGTTTCACATAATCTAACCATACAAGTAAAATCTCATGTTTTTTCTATTATGATTCTTCCATCTTTTGTTTTCAGCAGCATGTTGATGTGGATGTTCTCCTGAATTATTTTGTGCATTAATTTGTTAGTTTCAATATTGTGTTGTTTTTCAATTTCTATGCAATCTTTTTCAAGCCATGCTTCTTTTGCTTTTTTACATAATGTTCTGACTTTCCTGTGAATCTCTTCATATTTGTCAGGAATATTTTTGTTGTGTCTTCTTGTTTCTAGTTAGTCTTAAAATGTCTTCAGTCATCCATTTCTTATGGCCCACTTTCTTTAATTTTGGGATAGTTGTTTCTGCAGCTAAATTAATTGAATTTTTCAACATTTCCCATCTTGAAATAAGATCCATACCCACAGGGCAAATGAAATAGAAGGAGACATAAAATTACACAGAGAAGACCACAACAACAAAAAATGGCGACCACGAACCACGGAGAAGACCAAAAGAATGAGGTGAATAATAAATAATATTAATAATATAATGGTGCATGATGGTGTAAGATGGTGTAAATGACCACGTGTTCACATGCACCCACTGTGAACGGACATTTACAGCGCAAATTGGCCTTATCAGTCACACTCGCTACCGCCATTGGTAAAAGTTATTATGCCTTTTTAAAGCACAAACTATCGTCTGCCAAGACGGCAAGGTGCCAATGATGAAGACAATAATATAATAGAAACACACACATTAATTAATATTATATATATATATATATATATATATATATATATATATATATATATATATATATATATATATATATATATATACAAGAAACAAGTCTAAAACGATCGGTAACGCAACTTAATCAGGCAGGATACAATATACAAGGAGCAGTATATAATAAATTATATATATATATATATATCGGCTTAGAATTGATATATCATATACAGACGTGAAAAGGGTACCGTTGGATTTGTTATTTTAAGAGGTATCTAACTAATTCAACTCTGCAGGCTGCATAATTAAAAAGCAATTAGCGTCAGCTACTTAAACTAGAAAAGGTTACTAATTTAACCCTTAAAACCCTACCCGGCCGATAAGTCGGCCTTTCAGTCGCCATGTTGCTCTATTCAAACAGATGAGTCCGATCATCGGCCCTGTTTGTAAGAACTGCTTTGATTGGTTAGCTTTTAATAGTACAGACCAATCAAATGCTTCCTTGCAATCGTCAGCCATTTTAGCCTTTACATGCCGTTTGTAGCGTGATTCAAACGAGTGGATATGATTTTGTGGATTTTTGAGTTCTAAAATGGCCAATATATGGATCTTGTGTTCCAAGATGGCGGTGTAAACCGCGTCGCTCGATTCGGAGATTAATTATGTGTTCTGTGCGTGTTTCTTAACATCAATTTGTTCAAATAAGGATGAACCTACGACAGGTCCAGCAAACCGGTAGGGAATTTATTTGTTCAAGAACTATTGCTCGCGAATTATGGAGGAAATTGAGAGAAAAACGCAGCTCTATCAGCGTTCACGCCGGAAACTACATACCGAAGCGTCACAACAAACGACTAACGACGACAACCGCTAAATTTCGACACACTTCAAATAGAAAGGAGATTTTTGCAACTTGGAATGTTACAGGTCTAGGATATAAGGAACCAGCTCTTGTAGAGTTTATGAAACAATCAAATATTCAATTATTAGGACTCGCAGACACTAGGAAAAAGGGGCAGAACACGAAACAAACACATGAAGGTTACGTCCTTATATGGAGTGGCGTCGATCAGCGAGCTACAGCTAAACATGGAGTGGGTTTTTTGTTGCATCCAGACAAAGCGAAAGCCATTATCAATACTAAATTTATATCAGAAAGGATAATACTAGTACAGATCAAAGAAGGAAATAGAACAACAACTTTTATACAAACATACGCCCCATGTAATGACACTTACAGCGACGAAGACAAAGACGAATATTTTGATAAACTTGCAGACACGTTAAATAATGTCAAGGAGACAGATGAACTAGTTGTGATGGGTGATTTTAACGGACGAATAGGCACACGAAGAACACCGTGGGAGGATTGCATGGGGCCATTCAGCGACACAGAGACTGATTGTAACAGCAATGGTCAACATCTACTCAACATATGTTCGGAACATGGACTAATAATAGCAAATAGTTTTTTTCAACATCGTCGTAGCCACACCAAAACCTGGTATAAATGGAATGACATAAACCAAGCATCCCAAATTGACTTTATTCTAATTAGGAAATCAGACAGAAGGCTACTATTAGATTCAAGAGCACTCCCAAATACAGATGTTGATACTGATCACAAACCAGTCATAATAAAAAAGATTTCATCACACAGGAGAATAAGAAACAAAAAAGTAACAACACATGTCATCAATTATAGGAGGCTGCAGGAAAATACAGTTAAAGACGAATTCAATCAAGAAATCCAAAACCTACATAAGAACATCCCTGATGACCACTCAAGCGTAGATAAGGAATGGACATGTTTCAAGGCTGCCATGCTCGACACACTGAAAAATAAATGTGGAACAAAGAAAGTAGGGCAAGACAAAAGATTAAGAACAGCCTGGTGGAACAACGAAGTTAAAGATAGCATATTCAAAAAGAAGGTAGCATTCAAAAAGTGGATCACAACTAAATCTGAACAGGACTATATTACTTATAGAATAGCACGACGTAATGCCAAACGAACAATTAGAGCATCTAAAGATGAATCCTGGAGAATATACGGTGAACAGATGGCGACCCTTAGCAAAGACTGCCCAAGAGAATTTTATAAACGTGTCACCACAATGAGAAACAGAGATGCATGTTACAACCCAACCACCATCATAAACAGCAAAAGAGGTATACCAATATTTAATCCACAACAAAGACTAGCAAGATGGGCAGAATACTTTCAAGAACTACTTAACCCCACACATAACATAGGAAACCTCACTTTTGTGCCTAAACGCCAGGGACAGCAAGAACCAAATTTCATACATGCAGAAGTCAAAGCAGTTATACAGAAAAGTCCTAAGAACAAATCACCAGGTCCAGATGGAATAACCACAGAAGCTATTCAGGCCTGTGGGGAAACAGGCGTTAAATGGCTAACAAGACTTTTTAATATAGCATGGGAAGAAAGAAAAGTCCCAGATGATTGGCAACAGGCAATAACAGTACCAATATGGAAAAAGAAAGGCAATATGAGAGAGTGCGAAACATACAGAGGTATATCACTCCTAAGCCATATAGGGAAAATGTATGCAAAACTTTTGGAACAAAGAGCTAGACCAATAGTTGAACAACAGTTAAGCAAAGCACAATTCGGTTTTCGGAAAGGTAAAAGTTGCACTGATGCATTATTTACACTTAGACAAATTTGTGAAAAAACTATTGAATATAGTGACCAGCAGAATATTGTGTTTGTAGATCAGGAAAAGGCTTTTGATAGAGTAGACAGATACAAATTATGGACCATCCTTGAAGACTATGGGATAGAAGGGCAACTGCTAGAAAATATCATAGCCATGTACCACTCGAGCCAAAGTGCAGTAAGAACACAGGAAGGTATATCAGATATGTTCACAGTCAATACAGGAGTGAGGCAGGGATGTGTGCTCTCTCCCCTGCTATTCAATATCTACATGGACAGAATTTCCAAAGAAGCAAGTCTCGACAGACCAGATTCAGAAAATTTAGAACTCTTTACTCCAGATGAAACAACTGACCCACAGGGAATAAATGAACTTCTATTTGCAGATGATCAGTGCCTGTTTTACAGCGATGAGGGCAGACTACAAAATCATATTACTAATCTGAGTTCAACCTGCAGCAGATACAATATGAGTATAAACACAGCCAAAACCGAAGTAATGCAAGTTAGCAGATCGCCAGGCCCACTAAATATACAGATAAATAACACACCTCTGAAACAAGTTAAAGAATTCAAATACCTTGGAAGTATGATCACAGAAGATGGCAGATTGGACAGAGAAATTGACATCAGATGTCAAAAAGCTAGTGCACTTACATATCAACTATCACCCTTACTGAAACATCCAAACATACCCATGTCCGCAAAACGACAGATAATAAACAGCATATTCACACCAACCCTATGCTACCAATCTCAAACCTGGACTTTATCCAAATTACACCTTCGCAAAATCAACACCTGCGAAATGAGATGCCTGAGGAGAGCTGCCAACTTAACAATCCGAGACCGAGTAAGAAATGCTACTATCAGACAGACTGTGGGATCAACACCTTGTGCCACATTTATTGACAGACAGAAAGATCAAGTGGTTTGGCCATGTCATTAGAATGCAACATCAACAACTACCATCACTGGCCTTACATCAAAGATCATCTGCGACGAGACCACGAGGACGTCCAAGAAGAAAATGGATTGACGACATCAGAGACATTGTACAACCTCACGGAATGACACTATCCAGTGCCGTCCACCGGGCGCTGGAACGCAAATTATTCCTCCCCACGACGCTTGACGGCAGAAGTGGAAGATGATGATGATGATGATGATGAAAATGGCCAGCTTTGAACCCGAAGACATACTAGCATTGACTAGCTCTGATAGTAGCGATTTTTCAGTTCAAGACTGTCAGATAATGACTTTAGTGATACAGAAAGTGCCCATGAGGATTTCAACCTCGTGTCCCCGTAGTTTTGTGTATTGGGAATAAAAAGGATCATTTTATCTATACCCATTCATGCCAATGGCCGGACTAAAAAACATGTCACCAGTTGATAGCCCACCTATTACAAATGTCAATAGGGACTTCATAGGTGTTGTTTATTTAACCATAAGTGTTTAAAATTATTCTAAAATGGTGTAGGTATTCAATGAGGAAATTTTAGATGAGTACCATTTTTTAAAAATATTTAGTACCAATTCATACATAGTGGTATGAAATATTTTATTTTTCACAAAATACAAATGAGGTCATCAAATTTGCATAAACATGAACAAAACAACTTCAATCATACGGAAATAAACTTTACTATATCCTCTTTAAGAATATATATACTTGTATATATCTATATAGGGTTCTAATATTTTGTTTTGAATTTATAAAATTTACACTTCAGTCATTTCTGTACTCCAAAAAATGGCTCCGTCTTCTTCAGAGGGAAACCTAAAATTGGCCCAATGTTGTCCCGTCCTAAAAGGGTTAAGTAATTTAGTAATTACTAAAAATAAAAAGCACTGTCCCTGTGAAGCCGTGAAAGTGAAGCGAGCCCTGAATTGAAATCACAACTTTCGGAACGCGAGGCAGGCTGCTTGGCCACCGAGAAAGTGTGACGATATTCAACACCTTTAAACGGTAAATGAATGATATAGTAAAATACTCAAGATTACCAAACTGAGAGTGTGTTTTATGCACATGCCGCCATGTTTCCAATCAGTGTTGCAAATTTTATAAACGTGTCACCACAATGAGAAACAGAGATGCATGTTACAACCCAACCACCATCATAAACAGCAAAAGAGGTATACCAATATTTAATCCACAACAAAGACTAGCAAGATGGGCAGAATACTTTCAAGAACTACTTAACCCCACACATAACATAGGAAACCTCACTTTTGTGCCTAAACGCCAGGGACAGCAAGAACCAAATTTCATACATGCAGAAGTCAAAGCAGTTATACAGAAAAGTCCTAAGAACAAATCACCAGGTCCAGATGGAATAACCACAGAAGCTATTCAGGCCTGTGGGGAAACAGGCGTTAAATGGCTAACAAGACTTTTTAATATAGCATGGGAAGAAAGAAAAGTCCCAGATGATTGGCAACAGGCAATAACAGTACCAATATGGAAAAAGAAAGGCAATATGAGAGAGTGCGAAACATACAGAGGTATATCACTCCTAAGCCATATAGGGAAAATGTATGCAAAACTTTTGGAACAAAGAGCTAGACCAATAGTTGAACAACAGTTAAGCAAAGCACAATTCGGTTTTCGGAAAGGTAAAAGTTGCACTGATGCATTATTTACACTTAGACAAATTTGTGAAAAAACTATTGAATATAGTGACCAGCAGAATATTGTGTTTGTAGATCAGGAAAAGGCTTTTGATAGAGTAGACAGATACAAATTATGGACCATCCTTGAAGACTATGGGATAGAAGGGCAACTGCTAGAAAATATCATAGCCATGTACCACTCGAGCCAAAGTGCAGTAAGAACACAGGAAGGTATATCAGATATGTTCACAGTCAATACAGGAGTGAGGCAGGGATGTGTGCTCTCTCCCCTGCTATTCAATATCTACATGGACAGAATTTCCAAAGAAGCAAGTCTCGACAGACCAGATTCAGAAAATTTAGAACTCTTTACTCCAGATGAAACAACTGACCCACAGGGAATAAATGAACTTCTATTTGCAGATGATCAGTGCCTGTTTTACAGCGATGAGGGCAGACTACAAAATCATATTACTAATCTGAGTTCAACCTGCAGCAGATACAATATGAGTATAAACACAGCCAAAACCGAAGTAATGCAAGTTAGCAGATCGCCAGGCCCACTAAATATACAGATAAATAACACACCTCTGAAACAAGTTAAAGAATTCAAATACCTTGGAAGTATGATCACAGAAGATGGCAGATTGGACAGAGAAATTGACATCAGATGTCAAAAAGCTAGTGCACTTACATATCAACTATCACCCTTACTGAAACATCCAAACATACCCATGTCCGCAAAACGACAGATAATAAACAGCATATTCACACCAACCCTATGCTACCAATCTCAAACCTGGACTTTATCCAAATTACACCTTCGCAAAATCAACACCTGCGAAATGAGATGCCTGAGGAGAGCTGCCAACTTAACAATCCGAGACCGAGTAAGAAATGCTACTATCAGACAGACTGTGGGATCAACACCTTGTGCCACATTTATTGACAGACAGAAAGATCAAGTGGTTTGGCCATGTCATTAGAATGCAACATCAACAACTACCATCACTGGCCTTACATCAAAGATCATCTGCGACGAGACCACGAGGACGTCCAAGAAGAAAATGGATTGACGACATCAGAGACATTGTACAACCTCACGGAATGACACTATCCAGTGCCGTCCACCGGGCGCTGGAACGCAAATTATTCCTCCCCACGACGCTTGACGGCAGAAGTGGAAGATGATGATGATGATGATGATGAAAATGGCCAGCTTTGAACCCGAAGACATACTAGCATTGACTAGCTCTGATAGTAGCGATTTTTCAGTTCAAGACTGTCAGATAATGACTTTAGTGATACAGAAAGTGCCCATGAGGATTTCAACCTCGTGTCCCCGTAGTTTTGTGTATTGGGAATAAAAAGGATCATTTTATCTATACCCATTCATGCCAATGGCCGGACTAAAAAACATGTCACCAGTTGATAGCCCACCTATTACAAATGTCAATAGGGACTTCATAGGTGTTGTTTATTTAACCATAAGTGTTTAAAATTATTCTAAAATGGTGTAGGTATTCAATGAGGAAATTTTAGATGAGTACCATTTTTAAAAAATATTTAGTACCAATTCATACATAGTGGTATGAAATATTTTATTTTTCACAAAATACAAATGAGGTCATCAAATTTGCATAAACATGAACAAAACAACTTCAATCATACGGAAATAAACTTTACTATATCCTCTTTAAGAATATATATACTTGTATATATCTATATAGGGTTCTAATATTTTGTTTTGAATTTATAAAATTTACACTTCAGTCATTTCTGTACTCCAAAAAATGGCTCCGTCTTCTTCAGAGGGAAACCTAAAATTGGCCCAATGTTGTCCCGTCCTAAAAGGGTTAAGTAATTTAGTAATTACTAAAAATAAAAAGCACTGTCCCTGTGAAGCCGTGAAAGTGAAGCGAGCCCTGAATTGAAATCACAACTTTCGGAACGCGAGGCAGGCTGCTTGGCCACCGAGAAAGTGTGACGATATTCAACACCTTTAAACGGTAAATGAATGATATAGTAAAATACTCAAGATTACCAAACTGAGAGTGTGTTTTATGCACATGCCGCCATGTTTCCAATCAGTGTTGCAAATTTTTTTGGACCAAAAACATCTAGAAACGAACCAAACAACATCCATAAACATCTAGATTTTGTTGGAAAGTATGTATGAAAAATATCCAGATTGAGAAAGTAAGAAATTACATATTTATTGATGTGACTGCTGGTCTACCTGGCGAAGGTGCTTACGGCTTTCGCCGTAACCCCGTATATTCTTGTGAGTAACACAGCTGCGCCCGAACCGGCAGCTGTTCGAGCCGCGCTGGTAACTTACTGGGGAATGTGAGCCGGTCGCTCAGAAGAAAGCAATGGCAAACTACTGAGCGTAATCTTGCCTAGTAGGGGAGACTGGGGAGAAATGGACATAGGGGAGAAATGGACCACCCCCTCTCTGGCCCCTGGCTGTGATGCAATGAAAGTGAAACCATAATAAGTTTGTTTTCCACATCAAACATAGTCCGAATTTTTCATTTGCCATCGACTTCCTGCACAGGTCGTTCCCACGCAAAGTTTGAAAAATTTTCTGCACTAAAGTTTCTTTTTCCAGTTCCAGACACCATCGTAAAGCAGACGCATAGTCAGGAATCAGGACAAGGTAATTACGTTAATATCTTTATTTACTTGTTATTTAAGAGTTCATATAAAAAATATAGCATATAATATTAGATTTAAGAGACTTTATGGCTGAATAGTTTAATACATTGATGGGGGAGAAATGGACCGGTTCATTTCTCCCCATGGTTCATTTCTCCCCATAGAAGAAATTGACAAGACAGTCTGTTGTTATTAAAGGTGTTGAAGATTGCATTCGAATATCAGCATTATTGATTCTTTTTAATACTGGGGTCTAAATCTAGACCAATAAAACTGTTAACAAATTTGATTTCAGTGATTTATTAAAGATGCACGCCATTCGTGCTATGATCAGTATTTCTTTGCAAATGATAGGTCTACCATTCTAAATGTTATATAATTCTGTCACTCTTTTGTTTCAGATGCCAAGATTGTACATCAGAAACACCAACAAGGGTCTCGTTACGGAGGAACGTATGAGAGAAGCTGTTAATGCTGTGAAAAATGGAATGAAAGTGAGGAAAGCTGCAAGGGAGTACGGCATTGCTCGCTCTACCCTCAATAACAATCTTACAAAAGACAGAGAAGGAAATGGTCTGCCTACTAGACTCGTACCAAATTATAGGCATAGCCTTGTTTTCACAGCTAAGCAAGAAGCTGATTTTGCTAGTTACTTGAAAGATTGTGCAAGAATGTTCCATGGACTCACAACTAAAAACGTTCGTATTTTGGCGTACGAGATGGCGAAAGTCAATAACATTGCACATCCTTTAACCTGGGATGAGCAAATGATGGCAGGGAATGACTGGCTTTGTGGATTTTTGCGACGGAATCCCGAGCTGACCATAAGGCAACCTGAGGCAACATCTCTGGCTAGAGCTACAGCTTTCAACAAACATAATATTTGCACCTTCTTCAACATTGTGAAGGAAACCATTACAAAACTAAATGTGAGTGGAGCTCAAATCTACAAATTGGATGAGTCAGGTCTGACCACTGTACAGAAAGTGCCAAAAGTAATTGCCCCACGAGGAGTGAAGCAAATAGGCCAGGTGACATCCAGAGAAAGAGGAGAACTGGTCACAATCTGTTGCATTGTGTCAGCTGCGGGTCACATTATCCCTCCAGTTTTTGTGTTTCCCAGAAAAAATTTTAAGAATTTTATGCTTGCTGGAGCACCTGAAGGTTCCTTTGGCCTTGTGAATGAATCAGGTTGGATGACCCGTGATAATTTCGTCAAAGTTATAAATCACTTCATTAAGCATTCAAGACCTTCCAAAGACTTCCCTTTGATTTTGATCTTGGACAATCACGATTCCCACATTTCATTTGAATCACTTGAACTGTGCAAGAAAAACAACATTCATGTGATCACGTTGCCACCACACACCTCATCTAAAACTCAGCCCTTGGACCGTTCAGTTTTTGGACCCATGAAGTCGGTCTACAACAATGCGTGTGATTCATGGATGATGACAAATGTTGGGACACCACTGACAATCTATCAAGTTGCAAATCTAGGAGGCCACGCTTTTCTTAAAGCGGCAACTCCCATTAACATTCAATCAGGCTTTGCAGTGTCAGGTATTTGGCCCTTTAACGAAGATGTTTTTACAGAAGATGATTTTATGCCTTCAGAAATAACGAACAGGCCCATCAGCAAGGACAGTGAAAATGCCACTTTAGAAAGCAATGAACAGACAGGATCAGCATCTCCACATTGTGGTACCAGCACAGATCAAACTGCACAAGAATTTCATGAAAATCAGAAAGAGTTGAGAACCTTGTGATGACTTGCAGGAAATATCAGGGAGTCTTCAACATAAAGCTACTTCTTCCTTTACTTCGCCTCATGTTTTCAGAGGACTACCAAAAGCTGGTCCGCGAAAAGATTCAAATAATATGAGGAAAATAGGAAAAACTATGCTGGCTACTTCTACGCCAGAAATGGATCGAATTAGGGAAAGAGCGGTGATGAAAGAAAAGGCAGCAAAAGTTCCACCCAAAAAGGCAAAGAGACAGCTGCTGAAAGAACTTGATGTTGATTCAGATCCAGAAACTGACATTTCGTTTTGTGATGACACAGATTCTGATGTTTCATTTGGTGAAAATGAGGAGTGTACGGTTAGCTTGACTGGTGTGCGTGAGGTTTTTGAAGGCCAGTGTGTGCTATGTGAATATGGAACAAAGAAGACTTGTGTTTACTATGTAGGAATTGTAAGGGGAGACATTGATGATGATGGTGATGTTGAGGTAGAGTTCTTGCGCAAGAGTGAGAAGGTTGCTGGTAAATTTGTTAAGCCTAAGGTAGAAGATGTCGCCAGTGTCTCAATTACATGTATTAAAGCACAGCTTACTAGATCTACAATCACTGGAACCACTTCTAGGACCAAAGATGGCTATGTCTTCAAAGAAAGTCTTGCAGGCATAAATGTTCGATAAAACTTTATATTAGATTAATATATCATATTAAACTTTTTTACTGTCGCTTAAAATAATAAAAAAAACTGCAAATATCCTTTTAATGATTATTTCTTTCTTATAGCAATATGGATGAGTTGTTGCTGCTTCTTTTTAAAAAAGGTCAATTTCTCCCCACTATGGTCCATTGCTCCCCACGTGCTGGTCCATTTCACCCCAATGGTGGTCAATTTCTCCCCATGTTCATATACATTTTTGAAATGCATTTTGTAAAGAAACATATAGAAATAGATTGCTAAATGTTTTCCCCTTTTAAAATAAATGAATGTACAACATTTTAGTCATGGTTTTGTTATGTTTCGATAAAATCTGTTCCGGTGATGAGCAAAAATTGAAAACTACAAAATTGCTGGTCCATTTCTCCCCAGTCTCCCCTACATCAACAGCAGCTGAAAAATGATGATGTTAACTGCAATGTCCTGTAAGGGATATGCAACATTTAAAAAAAAGGTTTGTGACTTACCCTATAGAATCATGTCCTCATCTTCACTGATGTCTTTCTCACAAGATGCACTCAGCTTGGATGATGAAGTTGAAGCTTCAGATTCAAAACGACTCTTGTATGCTTTAGCTGTTCCAATTTCTTTTAATACACGACCAGGGAGCTGATAAGTTGAACAGCATTTTCTTGCTCTCATCAGGCCAAATTTTATTGTCAAGATAGCATTTAAGAGGTCAAGTTTCATCCTGTTTCTTAGTTTACAATTTATATAATTCATAGTACTGAAAACTCTTTCCACATCAGCATTTGAATGGAATGGCAGACCTCGCACATTCAAAGAGCTCACAGAATGGACTATTACCTGAGGCATCTTTAAATTGTCTTACTTCACTCCAAAAGGTTTCAGTTTCTGTTTTGTTTCCTCAGTCAACCAAATTTATTTTGGTTAACTGATATTCTGCTGCCGCCATACTATTATCAGTAGCCCCTAAAAATGTCATAACTTGACAATATTTTGATATGTCCTTTACTGGCTGAAGTATGTTGTAAACAGAAAAGAGTGAACTATTTTTCAATACATCTAAATTTTCAGGAAGTCTTAGCTTCAATTGCTTGAATAATGAGAGAAGAATATCTTGACAGCGCTTTCTTAAGTTGTTCTCTTCATTTTCTGTTAACAGTTCTTTTGTTTTTAAGCCATCAATTTTTGATTCGATTTGGTATCCCAGGTATGGCTTAGGAGCCAAATAGCTCTCTATAGTGCAAGTGAACAAGTCTGCTTTAAAAGTTGGCAATATAAGTCTTTTACCAATTGAGTGAAATAGCAAAGTGAGATCGTCAAGTAATTTAACTTTATCAACATTTTGAGATTCAAATAGTTTATTAACTTTTTGTACTTCACTTAAAATGGGTAGTAAAAAGAGAAGGAATGCCAATTTGTTTTTTCATCACTGTACATTCCATATAGTATTTCAGCTGTGTAGCACTTTTCACTTTGTCTTGTTATTTCGAAGTGTGTCTTCAACTCCAACCATTGGTTCAAAATTACTTCAACGGTAGGTTGAATTGATAACCATCTAGTTTTGCAATATGACAGAATTTTCAGTGGTGAGGAACTATCATTTAATGCGTTATATAAATTATTATATTGCTGTTGTTTGACAGATGATTTGGAGAACCAGTTATGTGTTTCAGCAATAAGGAATTCCAAATTCCTTGGTAAACATTCTGATGACAACGTCTCGTGTCAGCTCTTCAGCCCTTCCTTCGAACATGGTGGCTAGTCCCAGTGCAGTCAATTACGCAAATGTCGGCCACGCCCAACCTCCACAACATAGCGGTAATCGACTTTAAGTCACACCCAGCCCGAGTGCAATTAACAAAGCTGCCATAGTAACCTCCACCTCGCATTGTCACGGGATATGCATACAAGGTGGGTCCGAGTAGAAAGGAAGAGTCCGGCTTCCTAAAGTGGTGTGACGCCGTGAACGGGGCGCGAGGAAGGCACACGGCAACAGAGATAAGTGGAGGCGACGAAGGCCGTGGCGGGGGATGAAGCACGCATCCCACGACCACAAGTGTCAAGGGGCAGACACAGACTGCACGGGCTTCTCCCCACCGAGGTAGGGAGGACTTTAGAGTGGACAAGGTAACAGCGAAGGGACAAGCTTATATAAGAGATAACGAACATGACCGAAAGAACGTCTCCGCGGCAGGGGACAGGCACCCGGAGTCATGACCCGGACGGGACCGCCCCCAGAAAGTATTAAGAAATTAAAGGGTCCGAAATGCTTGGGGAAGGGGTATCTTCTGAAGATCTGAAGTCCCCTGCCGTGTTTGCTCCGCGTCGGAGTTCCTATGACTATATTGCTGTTGTCTGACAGATGATTTGGAGAACCATTTATGTGTTTCAGCAATAAGGAATTCCAAATTCCTCGGTAAACATTCTGATGGGGTGTGTGATAATGCTAGCTGCAAGGAACGACACATACATTTTATGAGGATTAAAGGTGGGATATTTCTCCCTTCAATTTTGGATAAACGCCATGGTTGATACCATCCATTACCGATGCATTATCGGTTCCAATTGCTGCCAAATTCTTCAAGTTTAAATGTTTACTGACCAAAAGTTTCTTCAGTGCCTGAACTATACTTTCTGCATCACACTCTTCCAAGTAAACTAGTCCAAGAAATGTAGAAACTACTTTGTCTTTGCTGTTGCTATAATATATATCACATACACCAAGCACTTTCAGAACCGAAATGTCATTCGATTCGTCTAATAATAAACTATATTTATTTGTAGAAATATCACTGATAAAATCTTCTTCAAAGTGAGAGAACAAAGTATTTCTTATCATATTTGTACACTTGCTACGATGCATTTTCACGTCATTTAGCACTTTACAGTCAGAAATAGTGTTTTTAAACAAATCAATCAAATGGTCACAGTTCACGATTGCACAATGACAACTTAAAAACACTGTGACAGATCCTTCAACTTTTGATGATTCATTACTCTGTCTAGTTCTGAAAACAGATGTCAACGGTGGCATATCCCTAAATGGCACTGCATTTTTGTTTTTTAGTCTCTGCATGTTTCTTCAAGTCTTGTATTTTCGCTTTCATTTCGCACTTGCAGTACTCACAACGAGCCTTAGTTTACATCACCCAATCTTTAATTGCCGGTCTCTCTGGCTGTGGGGTTACAACACTTTCTCTCTGTAATCCCGTTTATCACGCAGAGTCTCGCAGCGGAGCGAGAACTGAGGTGGTTCGACCCCCGCTCGTGACTTGCGGATACTGAGCCGGCCGCTCAGAAAGCAATGGCAAACTACTGAGCGTAATCTTGCCAAGAGATCAACAGACAGCTGAAAGATGCTGCTGTTGACAGCTAAGTCCTGTAAAAGGATACGCAAAAAAAAAAAAAAAAAAAATCTTTAATTATGTCATCCTGCAGCCACTCTTTCCAAAATATTTGTTCATATTGCTTTACTTTTGGCAAGTTGAAAGATTTGTTCAAAGTGGAAGACACATATGGAGGTGAGCAATTATAAGAAAAAATCACATGAAAAAGAATTACAAAGTCGGAATCGCAGCAATAATTCGCAACACGGTGAGTTTACAGTTCAAATAATGTTATTAAAATTTATGCGCCCTTTTACTCATAACCGGGGGGGGGGGGGGGGGGGGGGTTGCCAAATTGTTTAGCGTTGACCCAAGTCAGTTCAAAGTTTAAATAATGGCAGTTACCATAATTTACGCCCGTCCGGGCCAAACAAAAAAATGGGTAAATGACACGGAAAGAAAAGTAAAATCTAGAAAGTATTCAAAATATCCAACTCCAAATGAAAAGTATTTAGAATTGCATCCAGCATCCAAACGTCAGAAAACGGTATCCAGACGCCGGCAACAACCTCTAGATCTGAATATAAAATATCTAGAATGAGAACCCTGTTTCCAATATCTGCCGAAGTAAGCACTGAACTCAGAGATACTCTCAAATGGTCAAAAGCATTGCCGAAACAATAATAACAAACAAGATATAAATTCGCCGGCATTTATTGGCACTCACAGAAATACAGCACAGATTGGAACCTGCTTGTTTGTTTTATTTTATTAATTTATTAATAATTACACTCACGCCATCACATTCCCAATGGCACAGATATGCATTTGAATAACGAAGATACAAACAATAGATTGCACGATTTGTTGCCTGGCATATTTCGCTGCATCTCGTCAGGTGCTTACTGCAGAAATCATACAACATAAAGTAAAGTAATGAGATACATTTTTCAAGCTGAAATATACACATATGCAATATGCATAAGCTATACAGGCGGACAGATTGGCTGGCTCAGCAAAACTTGGTGGAGTATTGATGCACGATAAGACAGACGTGGTTGCGGCCTTGGAGCACGTGTACACCTCGGAGGAGCAAATGGATCACCATAGTCTGGTAAGAATGAGGCAGCGAGGTGTGACGAGGGGATCTGGCCGACACTCGACGCTCAGAGGAAAGGCGAGACGGACATATAATCAGATTGCTACTGGAACTATTAGTATTGGAACTCTTCGCTGGCTGCTGAGGATGGGGACGGAGCGCTTATGGGAATGTCCCGAATGCTGTGATGTCGGTTCCTAAATCAATCAATATTAAAATTTGCCAAGAGTCATCTTGAGAGGTTTTGAAGTCTCACGGTGTGTCCTTAAATGGAACTTGTGTAGGCCAAAGTCATTTGTCGGATTCACAGAGCACGCTGAGCAGGGTGAAGACAGGTATGCTTCGTGCAGAGTGTAATGCGTAAATTTAAAAAACAATCTAAGATAGGACGTATAGTTTGATTCCCCCCCCCCCTCCCATCCCTCCTTCTCCACCCCCGGGATGCTGGTGGGTTGGAAAATGAGCAAGCGAAGAAATTTGCTGAATCTGCACCTCTGGGTGGGATATTGGTGCGCGAAATAGCAGATGTGGTCAGGGTACTTTGTGATTGTTTATATAGTGTGATAGAACAGATACATCACCATTGCCTGAAGAGAATTGTGCGGCAGGAAGTGATCAGAGGATATGGCCGATATTCAGTTCTCCAAGGAAAGACCTGACAGACACATAATTAGATTGCAAATGGTACCATTAATATTGGGATTCTTCCCTGGTTGTTGAAGATGAGGACGAAGCGAGTGTAGGAAATGTCCAGAGTGCTGTGATGTTGGTTCTTGACTCAACTAAGCTAAACATCGTCTTCGGCTTCAAATGTTATTACAACAAGCGACACCTGGGAATGGCGATTCTGATTCGAGACAGTTTAGTGGCTTCAGAGCTGGACATATCCATGTGGGACAGTGTCGAGATACAAATACAGGCTGTTAGAGTTCACTCCGGTATACCATTCGTGTTAGTTTATGCCTGTAACTCGAATGTGGATTCCCAGAGATGGCAGTGTCTGAGTGACATATTATGTCACGAGAGAAATGTCATTGTTTTCGGCGATTTCACCGCTAAAGGCAAATCATGGATTAACCTTTCTTCCAACACACGGGGTGGGGGGGGGGGGGGGGAATCGAGGCGGCACTTGAAATCAGTGATCTTGTTTGTATCAACAGTGGCTGTGTCACAAGGACAGCAAGTCGTCCAGGTGATGAGAACAGTGTTATTGACCTGGCGCTAGATTCTCCTTCACTCATTACAGTACGTAGATGGGGTGTCCTAGGGCACCATGGCAGCAGCCACCACCCTTGCAGCATATTGGTGGAGAACGGCAGAACCAAGCAGCACAAGTCATTAGTCAAGACCTTCAAGTATGACAGTTCAGGGCAAGATGTGGTGAGTAAAATAAGGCGCAACAAGGAATCATCATGGCAGGAATCATCGTGGCAGGAAAAAAAAAAGAAGCTGAGAGCAGCCACCTTGGTGGAATTGTGAGGTGGAAAAGGCCTGGATCGATACGCTTGGTGCTGTAAAACAGAGTTGCCTATCCTAGTCTTATCGTGCAGTTGGAAAGAGAGATGGACACAAAAGTCAGCTATTTCAAAACCCAAGTTAAAGTCATTAAAAATGAAAAGTGGGCAGAGTTGTGTCAAAGAATAAGCACAGATAAGTCACTGAAATTGTTCTGGCGACTACATAATAGCATGAATGGGGCAGTCAAGAATAGGAGTGTTCCTGACTTGCAAAGTGCTGACTTTATCTAGCAGGGGTCTGACGAGAATAAGGGCAAAGTCCTTTTTGCTGTCTAGAGCAGAGCAACGAGACAGACATGAAGGTAGAAATTTTGCCAAGGCGGTTACCTCAGATAGGTGTATGGCCCAGAACATTGCAGTTGAAGACACAGTGACAGTGAAAGCGATCAGGGATGTGCTACGACGAACAAAATAACAGCGCACCATGGCCAGATGATATAAGGTATGACGACATCAATATGTGTACCGACAACGAGCTAGAGGAACTAGCAGATATGTTCAACAACATAGGGAGTGCTGGCATCAGGGAGGAGTGGTTACACATCTATCTGATTCCCTTGCCGAAGCCTGGCAAAGACCACACAAAAATTCAGGGATCTCGGGTAATAACCATGCAGAATACAACAGGCAAGCTGCTGGAGAAGTTAATTGCCAGGAAAATATCAAGTCAGCTAGAGAGGCAAGGTTGTTTCTCACCTACCCTTGGAGGGTACCGTCCAAAAAGAGTAACCTGGACCAAAGCAGCAGATTTTGCCATGATGTATATGAAGATTTCCACTATAGCATTGACACATGTGCTGCGGCGTTTGATCTTGAGAATGTGTACAACGGAGTACTATTGAATTTCTTAATGTTTCAGCTTCTTGAACTCAAGAAGATAAGTCCATTCCTCTTTAGTTGGATCGTCGCAACTCTCTTCCAGCGGAAAATAGATTTTAGATGTGGTAGTTGGACCTCTGAACCAACAACAATACCCGGACCTGCCACAGGGATCACCATTATCTCCGGTGCTGTTCAACGCCTACACTGTGAGAATTACCGGTGAGCAGATCATATGACAGGGAGGACATTGTCATATGCCGACGACGTGTTAGTGTTTCGTCAGGGTAAGGATAGAAATCGAGTGTCTGTTGATCTACAAACAGAACTAAATTACATAATCACTTGATGTGTGGAATCTGGGGCAATGGTCAACCCAACGAAGGCAGCAATGACATGGTTCTCTTTGAATAACCATATTGTCACCACTCCAAACCAACTGTAAATCTGGGTTCACAGACGGTGGAAAGAACACAGGCAATGAACTACCTGTGGATACGTTTTGATCGAAGTCTTGCGTATCATGAGCACGTAGACCGGTTGATAACAAAGGCCAAGCGAGGTTTGGCTGCGATGCGGGTGATGGCAGCGGAAAACTGTGAGCAGCGCCATTTATGTCTCCTGTACGAGGGTCTAGTCCTTTCTATTTTGGAATTGAGTTGAGTTGAGTTAAGAACCGACATCACTGCACTCAGGACATTTCCATCCGTGCTCTGTCCCCTCGTTCAACAGCCAGCGAAAAGTCATACTACTAATCATTCCCACCACTATCTGATTGAAAGTTATCCTGATCTTCCCTCTCAGGTCTGAAATTCTTCCAGAGCCCCTGCCGATCCCCTATAATCACATTATTTTCACATACGGGTTCTCAGTCTTTTCCTCCGCGCTCTCCACCTGGTCCCACGAGCGCACGACCACCTCCCCCTTGTCCATAGGCAAACTACCTCCAAGAGGTGCATTCCCTGCTAACCTATCAGCCTGTTCATTCCCCCGTACCCCTGCATGGCCAGGGCAAAATATCCACACAATTCTCACAATCTGTGACCTCTGAAGCGACGAGAGCCATTCCACACGAAACATTCCTTTCTCCACCTTACTAAGCATACTCTTTGAATCCGTAATGAATACCCAACTGACGGAGGGAGATTGGGTTGGACATAAAAAGAATACATCGGGGATATTCTGAGTTACTCACAGATCGGGGCTGTGAGGTAAGTATGAACATTTTTTTCAGTTCTCATTTTCTCTTCATTGCTTTCATTTTTTCACCCTTTTGTTCTTCTCGTCCTGTCGTCACCTTTTGATGTAGTCACAGGAGATCTCCTTGACTATATGTTGTGATTGTGAATGTGTTTGTTTGCTGATGAAGGCTAATCTCCGCTACGTCCTGTATGTGTCGTAAATCTGTTATGTAAAGCTGCACTACATTGTGTCATTTTATATTGTTTACATTTTCACAGCTTTGTCGCAGTTCCGCCCAATTTTATTCATATCCGTGAAGGCGTAGATGCCAAAGAAGATCTGGCTATGCAATGTCTAGTGTTGCCAAACTCCGTGAAGGCGTGGATGCCAGAGAAGACAAAAGGTAGCAGATTAACTGCAGGTCAGAATAGCCGAATGGGTAATAGCGCTCGATTTTAAACTTCTAGTGTACTGATGCCTAAGTAGCGGATTCAACCCCTATACCGTTCAGTTGGAGTAAAATGTTGACTTCTTGTCCTTGACTAGGGGACGTACATTACAAGTGCCTCGGAAGTCGAAGTGGGTTCGATTGATGGCCAGGGACACTGGTAATAGGGAAAGCTAATCCACACTCAAAGATCAGCCAAGTGCACTAGAAGTAGTAGCATGTGTATGGACTACGCTTGAGTTAAAAGCGAATGAAAGCCACCCCCCCCCCCCCCAAAAAAAAAAAAGATGTAACTCGTGGCATTGAAAGGCATACACACATAACGAGGTCAGCCATTTGTAACCTGCTGTATCACTAATCGTGAGTCAGCTTGTATAGCCACGTTGGCATATCAGTAGTAAGAGACACGCACATGACTAGTGATGTTTCACTAGGGCTTGTTTCCTTAGCGACTCAATGAACATGATCAAGAGGATAGAGGAGGGCTAGATCAGAAGAGAATTGTTTCTGCCTCTGGAGCGGTCTCGGCTGGCAAAGATTAGTTTCATCTTCGTGCCAGGGCATGCGGGAGTACAAGGAAATGAACGGGATGACAAGCTCGCAGGTGAGGCTACTGTGGAGGGCGGACGCGCCATGGACCAGGCTGACATTCTGAATGCTCTACGAGAAGTAAGACTTTTGCGAGAACCAAGTGATGACTGTGAATCTACAACAATGGCCAGACTGCTAGAGCAGCAAATTAAAAGAACAGTGGCCAAACAAGAACACTACGCAGGAAGCCAAAGAAGATTGATAAACCAACACAGAACTGGCGTCGTTAGCCGCTACACGTTGCGGGATTTGCTGAGGAGGGGATCTGAGCACTTATGGACTGAATGGTTCGATGTGCAATGAGGATGATCTGTCGACTAACTAACTAACGCAAATGACTTAGGATTTTAGGACACGTGTCCTTCGTAAGTCTATATCTATACAACAAAGTGTATGTATATATGTATGTAAATATGTATGTCCTTTATTTGTTCGCGAACGGCCCATCCGATTGAGATGAAATTTTCTACACGCCTTCCTTTCATTCCAGAGCTGTCAACTGTCATAGTTTTTTTTTCTTCTTCCTCCTCCTCCCTCCTCCCCCTCCCAAAATACGTACGTAAATATATGATGATGATGATGAAAGAATCCCCGAACCAAAACGCTAGGGAAAGGGAAGAAAATGACGTGACTACACAGAATCGTCACACGGCAATCATCATCATCAAGTGCCGTGCCGGCTGGCGTAGGCGTTCATGGCTCTCCGTATATCTCAGTCTTTGGTTTTTTGGATCAACTCTGCTGCTGATATTCCTCCATGCCACGGCAATATCAATAACAATTCATCTTTTTATGTGTAAGGAAGTTATCTACAGTCGTGTAGAAGGGAAGAACTAGACGAGTATGAATTCGGAATGGCGAACTCTCTTCTCCTCCCTCCTCCTCCCTCTACCTCCTCCCTCCACCCTCCTCCTCTTCCTCCTCCCTCTCATCCCTCTCCCTCCTCCTTCTCCCTCTTCCTCTCCCCACCTCCTCCATCCTACTCCCTCCTACTCCCTCCGCCTCCTCCTCATCTTCCCTCCTTCTCCCTCTCCCACCTCCTCCCTCCTCCTCCTCCTCCTCCCTCCACCCTCCTCCTCTTCCTCCTCCCTTTCCTTCCTCCTCCTCCACCCTCTACCTCCTCCTCCCCCTACCTCTTTCCTCCTCCCTCCTCCTCCTCTTCCACCTCCCTTTCCTTCCTCCCCTCCTCATTCTCCCTCCTTCCTCTCCCTCCTTCCTCCTCCTCCTTCCTTCTTCTCCCTCTGCCTCCTCCCTCTTTCTCTCCCCTCCTCCTCCCTCCTACTCTTTCTCCTCCTCCCTCCTTCTCCTCCTCCTCTCCCCTCCTCCTACCCTCTTCCTCTTCCCCTCCTCCCTCTCCCTCCTCCATCCTCCTCCTCCCTCTTCCTCCTCCTCCCTCTCCCTCCTCCATCCTCCTCCTTCTTCCTTCTCCTTCCTTCTCCTTCCTCCTCCCTCTTCCACCTCCTCCTACCTCCTCCCTCCTCCCTTTTCCTCCCTCCTCCTCCTCCCTCTAGCTCCTCCCTCCTCCTCTCCACTCTTCCTCCTACCCTCTTCCTCTTCCCCTCCCCCTCCTCCCTATGCCTCCTCCTCCCTTCACATTCCTCCTCCTCCCTCCTCCTCCTTCTTCCTCCCTCCTCCTCCTCCCTCTCCTCCTTCCTCCTCCTCCCTCTCCTCCTCCTCCCTCCTCTTCCTCCCTCCTCCTCCCTTCACATTCCTCCTCCTCCCTCTTCCTCCTCCTCCCTCCTCCTCATCCCTCCTCCTGCCTTCTCCTCCTCCCTCCTCCTCCCTTCACATTCCTCCTCCTCCCTCTTCCTCCTCATCCCTCCTTCTTCTTCCTCCCTCCTCCCCCTCCTCCGTCCTCCTCCTCCCTCCTCCTCCCTTCACATTCCTCCTCCTCCCTCTTCCTCCTCCTCCCTCCTCCTCCTCCCTCCTCCTCCTTCTTCCTCCCTCCTCCTCCTCCCTCCTCCCCCTCCTCCTCCCTCTCCGCCTCCTCCCTCTACCTCCTCCTCCTCCCTCCTCCTCATCACTCCTCCCCCCCTCCTCCTCCTTCTTCCTCCCTCCTCCTCCTCCCCCCTCCTCCTCCTTCTTCCTCCCTCCTCCTCCCTCCTCCCCCTCCTCCTTCCTCCTCATCCCTCTCCGCCTCCTCCCTCCTCCTCCCTCTACCTCCTCCCCCTCCTCCCTTCACATTCCTCTTCCTCCTCCTCCCTCCTCCTCCTCTCTCCGCCTCCCTCCTCCTCCCTCTACCTCCTCCCTCCTCCTCCCTTCACATTCCTCCTCCTCCCTCCTCCTCCTCCTTCTCCCCCTCCTTCTCCTCCTTCTCCCTCCTCCTTCTCCCTCTTCCTCCTCCCTCCTCCTCGCCTCCTCCTCCACCCTACTCCTCCCTCCTCCTCCTAATCCCTCCTCCTCCCTCCTATTCCTCCCTACTCCTCCTGTCTCCTCCCTCCTCCTCCCTCCTCTTTCCTCTGTAACAGTATGTGTAGTTTGGGTTATAATTAGGATCTAGTGGGGAATTAGAGATACAGCACGATTGAGCATTATGAGTGAAAGCGGAGAGAGATGCTCAATCGTGACGTATTGTTGTTGTGAAGGGCAGTCAACATCCGATAGTCCAGCTGAGAAGACACGGCTTGTCATCTTGAGAATAAAGTATAAAGTTTTAGTACAGATCAAGTCTTGTTACTTCATTTGACACTACTACAGAAGTAATAAATGGTGCCGTGGACCGAGAATCTGAGGTTGATCTAGGCCGGCCAACAACAACTATCCACTGGCGGCATGCTGTAAGACAAATTATGAAGATAATGGCCTACCACGCGAAGTACTAAAGAATCCAGACAAAACTGCCAGGACAAGAAGGGTTTCCTGGAGCCGTGGCTGAACATTTGAATCGTATCATTTATAAGGGGCCTAACCTGGCCGTTGCCTGAACCTTGCCACTTTCAAGATTTTATCGGAAGTCAGAACTCGTTCAAGGTCAGCTCATCACTAGCCGTTGGCTGATTGATACTAATCCAGTTTTGGGCCTTGTCATTCCTATGACCCAAACACACCTTATCCATTCTTGGGCCTCGTTATATTCCTATGACCCATTCCATACGACGATGAAGTACCCACTTGAGATCAAGGAAGGGACCCAACCAGGGGGTCGAAGATTGTCTGGCAGCCCATGAGATGTGACCCAACCAGGGGTTGAAAATTTTCTGGCAGCCCACGAGAAGGACGAAATTACCTGAGGGAAGAGAAGTGATATCTGAACTCCACCACCTGAATTCCGAGACTTTCACTTGATGCGGGCTCTGGTTGGTTGAACTGAATCCGTAAGTTGGTAAAAGAAGATGACGGATTAATTAAGGAAATAGACTCGGAGTAAAAGTTGTGTATTTCGAGGTCTCCCGTGAGCTTCCGAATTTATTAATTAGAGTGGAGTACAGGACATTATTGTGGTTTAAGAAACAAATATCTACAAGGAACCTTCTGATTGCCACAAATTTGAGTTTTTTTTATTGAGGACAGGGTTCATTCTTCCTATGCTCAGATAGGATATTGTTGATGCTTCCTCTGATTAATGTAATATCTTATAATATTATAACCAACTGAATTGTGCTGTTTGGGATTTGGGAAATTGTAATTGTGTGATTGGTTGCTTGCTTTGTTTCAGTATTTTTCAGCATGGCGGAACCGGATAACTTGGCCCAGGTTTTGACAGGCGTGGGTACAGCAGTAGACCGACTTAATATGGTGATTAAACAACAAGGCATGGCAACAGAAATTGTAAAGTTTAGTGGACAGGCCAGAGACTATAAGAAATGGGTCACCTCTATAGAAAAATATGCCTATTTGATCTCAGCAACAGATGAAGAAAAAATGAGACTGGCTTATCAGACGGCAACGGAACCGGTCTCGGATCATATAAGAAGAAAGCTAGAAGCTAGAGTAGATGAGACATGGGAACAATTCAAGGAAGACCTAGCAAGGAAATATGCAGAAATAACGGATCCACAACATGCATTTTCGGTGTTGAGGCAGGCTAAACAAAATAACGGAGAGACGGTACAATTGTTTAGCGATAGATTAATTAATCTGGCTGAAGAGGCATTCTTAGGACAGAATGTACGAGGAGAGGAGGTGGAAAGGATGTTGGTAGGGATCTTTGTGGATGGCATAAAGTCTGATGGTTTGAAACTTAAATTAATGAGGGAAAACCCTGAGAGGTTATCACAAGCGGTGGATATCGCGGTACAAGAAGAAAATTTGAGACGTAGGTTTAGATTAAGAACAGGACGAGAAGTGGGAAGTAGTCGAGATGACAGAGTTGAGGAACCTATGGAAATAGGACAAACAAGATTCGGATGGAATAGGAGAGGAGGTATACAGACGTTACAAGGTAGAAATAGGTATGATAATGAGGAAAGAAGAAATATGAGATACCCTACAAGAGAAACAGTAGGTAACACAAATAGTACAAATATTGTCTGTTGGAATTGTGGTCAACGGGGACATGTTTTTCGGTTTTGTAATAACAGGCATGTCCAGTCGAATACACAGGGTAGACATGACAATAATAGGGTGAGTAGGAATGTTGTAGATGGACACAGGAATTTTACAGGTACAAGAACACAGGAAAATCGGCGCCCTACCTATTAGACAGGACCTATGATAGGAGGGTAAATAATAAGGTCCCAAGGGTTAGAGAATATGTTAATAACAGGTATAATAGGTCGAACAGAGAATATTTTCAACTAGATGAAGTCAAGAAATTTATAGAAGATAAAACAGATTATAGTTCTTGTATATTAGAAATAGGAAAGTATAGAGTTCGTACGTTAATTGATTCGGGAGCTCAGGTTAGTGTAGTAAAAGAAAGTTTTCTATACAAAATAGTAAGAAATTGTAGAGTATTTAAGAGTCATAATAATTTACACTCTGTTACGGGACAGAATTTACAAGTAGTTGGACAAACAATAATAAATTTTAAGTTAGGAGGGATCAACATAAGACACCTTTTTCATGTAGTGAAGGGTTTAAATAGAAACATGTTAATAGGAAGAGATTTTTTAATAAAAAATGGAGTAAGACTTTTCTATGATTTACACAAATTAAAATTCAGGGACGTCTATATAGATATGCAAGAAGACATGCATATATCAGCACTAGTTAGAGTTAAAATGACAACGACGTTAAAACCACAGTCGGTTAATTTGATACAAGTGAAGCTGAAGAAAAACCCATATTATGTAGAAGGAAACACAGTCAGAATCACTGAATTACAAGAGGAAATAATTGATGAGCCTGGTTTGGAAGTTCCGGATGGAATAATAGCGTTAGATAAACACTTAACCTTTCCAGTTATGGTGATTAACAACACAGGTAGAGAAATTAAATTATACAGAGGGTGTGTAGTAGCAAAAATTGAACAGAACGTTAGTGAAATATTGGCAACGGATAGAGTAGAAATGCCGGGAACTAATTATTCACAGTCTTCTAGTGAAAGAAGTAATAACAGACGCGGACGCGGAAGTAGAGGAAACACACGAATGAATGAATTGATCCATCCATTCAAAAGAAATACAGCACAAATACATTCACTAGATAAACAGACAAGAGAACAGGAATTGTTGGCACAGTTAAAGACTTCACCAGAAAATAAAGAAGTATTGGAACAGTTTATAAAGGAGAATCAGGATGTGTTTGCAATTAGTGATTTAGAGTTGGGTAAGACAAAAACGGTAACAATGGAGATAGATACGGGAGACCATCCGCCGATTAGCTTAAAACCATATAGAACTCCCTTAAGAAATAGAGAAATTGTAGAAAAGGCAATAGAAGAAATGTTGAAAGCAGGGATAATCAAAAGATCAAAATCAGAGTGGTCATCTCCGGTGGTAATTGTGGCCAAACCTGATGGTTCGAGTCGATTCTGTTGCGACTATCGGGCGTTGAACAAAATTACTAAAAATGTTGCATATCCACTACCAGTGATAGATGATATTTTGGGGTTGCTAAATGGCGCTACATTTTTTACAACGTTAGACGCAAGAGCAGGATTTTGGTGCATTCCGATGTCGGCAGACGCGCAGAGAAAAAGTGCTTTCTGTACTCATATGGGTTCTTATGAATTTTTACGTATGCCTTTTGGAGTCAAAACTGCGCCATCTCACTACATGCTCTTAATAAATGAAGTTTTAGAAGGTATGCAAAGGTTCGCTCTTGCTTATATTGATGATATTCTGATCTTTACTTCTGGAAATGTGGAGGATCATTTGAAACATATAAAGTTAGTGTTTGACAGGTTAAGAAAACATGATGTGAAGTTAAAGCTCAGTAAATGCCAATTTTTAAAGACAGAAACAAAATATTTGGGGTATATTATAAATAGAGAAGGTATAAAACCAGACCAGGACAAAATAAAAGTTATTAAAGAGTTACCTGCTCCAACTAACGTTAAGGAGGTACGCGCCTTTATAGGAACATGCGCGTATTATAGGCGGTTTGTCCCAGCGTTTTCAAAAATAGCTGAACCTATTACAAACTTAACAGGCAAGTACGCTAGGTTTAAGTGGGATGATGAGTGTCAAAAAGCGTTCGAGTATTTAAAAAACAGTTTAACACTGGTACCACTGTTGACGCATCCAGACTTAAACAAACAGTTGATACTGTACACAGATGCTTCAGACAATGCAGTAGGAGCGTGTTTGGTGCAACCATATGAAGGGAAAGAGTCTGGAATACCAGGGGTTAAAAATGAAAGGCCTATATACTTCTTGTCGCATAAACTTAGCAGATCACAAAGAAAGTGGACGACTATTGAGAAGGAGGCTTACGCAATACATTACGCTCTTCAAAAACTAAATTACTACTTACATAACGCAAATTTTGTTATTAGAACTGACCATATGCCTTTAAAGTCTTTTTTAGAAGCCCCAGTGCAGAACAGGAAAATACAAACCTGGGCATTGAACTTACAGGGATATAATACGAAAATTGAGTACATTCCAGGTAAGATTAACACATGCGCTGATTTACTGTCTAGGATTCCCTATCCACAGTCGTCAGGTGACACAGAAGATGAAGGAGAACCAGAGATTGACGATCGAAATTGGCAAGTAAATATTTTAGATTCTGCTATAATAAATAGAGAAGAATTTGATAGTCTACCATCGGAACAAGAGTCTGAACATAGGGAAGATGATCTACACTTAGAAAAATTTAACATGAAAGAGGAGCAGGACCTAGACCCAAAAGTGATACAAATAAAAGAAAAATTAAGAGAAACAGAAGATAACAAATATAAAAGGAATTATTTGGTTTTACAAGAGGATGGACATTTATACTACATGTCTGAAAGGAACGAACAACTGAGGAAATACATTCCAAAACATTTGGAAAATGAACTTTTAAAGGCATATCATGATGAAAATGGACATTTAGGTAGAGACAAATTGGTGAAGGCGCTTACAAGTAAATATTACTGGCCAAATTTATTTAAATCTGCATATAAATATGTGGATACCTGTGAGAAGTGCAGATTGAGGAACATGAAAACAATAAAGTGTCCCTTGCAGGATACTGACATTCCTCAGTTCCCAATGCAAAAGATTAGTTTAGATATATCGGGTCCACACCCCAGAACATTGTCAGGAAACGTGTATTTGATTCATATAGTAGATGTTTACAGTCTTTGGCCGGAGGTTTATGCAATTCCGGATAAGAGTGCAGATACAGTAGTCAATATTTTTTTACAAGAGTTTGTCCCAAGATTTAGTTGTCCACAAAGTATACTTACAGACAATGGTAAAGAATTTATAAATAAGAAATTTGAAAAGTTGTTAAATGATTTAAATATAAAACATATAAAGACATCATATTATAGACCTACTTCCAATGCTAGAAACGAGCGTCAACATCAGACGTTATATAGCATTATATCAAAGATTGTAGATGAACATGAAAGGGATTGGGATTTGTTTTTAGGACCTGCCCTTAACGCCATTCGTACTAATCAAAATGAAAGCACGGGTTTTTCACCATATTATTTAATATACGGGAGAGAACCGATACTACCTATAGACAATCTATTAAAACCTAGACGGAAATATATGGGTGAAGACTTTCAAGAGGTTATAATACAGGAAATGCATAAAGCACACGTAGGACTAAGGAATAATATAATTAAAGCTAGGGAAAGGCAGAAAAAGTACAAGAATATAAATACAAACTTGCAGGAATTTAAGGTTGGTGATAGGGTCTATTACAAGAAGCATAGGAGAAACTCTAAATTTGATAATCGTTGGATTCCAGGGTATTATATTTTGGAAAAACTAGGTAAAGTATCGTATAAAATTAAGAACCAGGTCACGGGACATGTAGCAAGGGCACACGTGGAACACTTAAGGAGAGATGAAGAAGAGATAGAATATAATAATAATAATAATTATTATTCAGACACAAGGTTTTTAGATGAACAACTCGTTAGAGGTGCTACAGTAACCCCAGGCGTTAGAAGAGATCCAGCACAAAATCGCTTATTAGCAACTCCAGGCTTTGATGATACTCAAGAACAGACGATACCGAAAACAATAGAAGAAGAAAAGTTGAATGAGACTCATTATGATAGTATGGAAGAGGAAATAAGTGCTCCGTTTAGGAACACTAGACAGGCAACGAAAAGGAGAATGGATAGACAAAGAGATAGAGAAGTGAAAAGACAGAGGAGAATTAGGGATTATTCAACGAGCGGGGAGGATATGCCGTTACTAGAAAGATCCTTGAGGAATAGTGATCGACAAATTAGATGGGATATTGAACAAAAGAGATTAGCGGCAGCTAAAGAGAGACATACAGACGAAGAAGAAGAAATGGATGAAAAGTCAGAGGCAAGTAGTAGTAGTATGGAGGAAACAAATGGATTGTACGAAGAAGAAGACATTGATGTAGAATTAGCATTGGTTCAAAGAAATTTGGAGTTATTGAAGAAGTGGAACCGTAGGAAGTAGATAAGTAGAGAATATTGCAGATAGCAATTTATAAGTGTTAGAATTCGAAAATGAAGAAGATGACTCTTGGTATTTTTATAATCAATATGGAGGTAGTTTTGAATGAAGTATATGTATATATTTGGTTATTTCTCTATGGGGTGGAATTGATGGTTGATTTTTTTTAGTAGCTTGGACAAATTGAAGGGAAATAATTGGCAGGTAGGGCCACAAGTAAATAGGTGAGTGGATGGTGAATACTACATTAGTATAGATAAGAGGACTTGTACTGTAGTTTACAGTGATTAATTAAGAGGATTTTCCGGGTAGTATGATGTGTTTGGAGTTAGGCTAGAAAAAGGAGGAATTGATGTTTGTACTATTTGTTATCATTGATATCGGCAGATATGCTTATAAGATTTGGATATTGGTCTGTAAGTAACAGATACACATGTGTAGCATTGAATTGATGGGTTTACTTGGAATGGTAAACTTGAAATTGACGAGAGGAATGAAGAAAAAAAAAAAAAAAAAGAAAAGCTAGTAGTGTTGAATCAATATTTTTTTTGATAATAACAATTATTATTGACGGAAACTGAAGATAAATTTTGAAACTTTATTCATAAAGTATGTATGGAAAGAGAAGTGTGATTGCTTCTTACTTTTTCCTTTCTTTTTCTTATTTTCCTAAGTGCGCACTAACTCAATCTAACATATCTTTTCTGTGAGAATGTGAAATAGGGGATAAGGGAAATATCTTCAGTTTTGTCAATCATAATTTTAATGAACAATTTAAATTTAAAAGCGGTTCGCTTACAGAGAGTTGTAGGAAGTTTTATAGAGAATTTGGTGGGGAGTTTTTGGTATTATTGATATACTGGGAAGTATGTCTCTGGTTAGCAATTGGCTATGATGAGGTAGGAAAATGAGAATGGAGTTAGGAAATATATAAATGGAATGGCCTGAATAAATAGAGATCTGGTACATTATTAGTATGATTGTTGGGGCCACTATTCGTAATAATTTTAAGAAAGTTTACTTGGAAAATCTTTGTTTATTCACTTGGAGTTTTATTTTCGTGTAACTGGGCAATGATGGTTGTTAATTAATTATTTTATTGAGACTATGTTTCAATGCTATATGTATATGTATTATGTTTTATTTCATGCTTGGTTTGGTTTTATAAAAAGTTAGTTTAAGTAAGTTAGCTTTGAGTAAAACACTATTGGACCGTAAAAGTGTCTAATAATGATATAATATTTGCTTTTGGGTTGATAAAATGCATGCCATATTAATTTTGAAAATGTGTTTTAATTGGATAATTGTGACGCCTTGTTTTGATTTAGTTTTGCGTAAACAGTTGGATTGATAGATTAAGTGATGTGGTTAATGAATTGGTTTTAAGTTTGGTTAGAATATTAGTTAACTTTTCAAATACAGGGGGCTTTATAAAAAAAGAAAAAAGCCCTTTCGTTCAGAAAGGAATTATAAAATTATTGAGGGAGGGTATGGAGACATAGGCTGTTGGGAAGGTTAGGTTGCTTGAAAAGCTTCGAATATATAAGTAGAGTATAACTAGATAGAAGTTTAAGGGAAAAACTGTGAATAGCAGCATATAGAAGAAATACATAGGGGGATAAAGGGCAGATCATGGGACATGAAGGGGGCAAGAAATAGGTGCTGTGAAAAACCAGCTTTAATTATATTAAAGGTGTTCATAAAAATTGAACAGGATCTCATGCTAAAAGGTGAGATAACGCAATTTGGACAAGATTGTGGTTGGAAATTTTAAATGTTGAAGATATAAGGCTTGAAACTTACGTAAAAAGTTCTATTTCATATAGGGTTGTATATATAAAGCTTGTAAAACATTATATCAACTTGGTTTATAGAAAACAAAGATCTATTTTTGTATGACGTATTTATAAGAAAAAATTTGATTGTACAAATTTTTTTTATTGGCAAAGGAGGTAAATGTGGTTATGTGGAATATGCGTTTCTTTGTGCTTATCTTGACTATTTATTCCTTTTACTTGGTGCACCCCTTCTTTACTTCTTCTAAATACGTTGTTCTCGTTGTTCGGGTTGTCTTGTATTGAGAAATGCGAGTGATTTCCTAATGCCAGTTGTACAAATACGATTTTACGAGCCATTTTGTTTATAATATGCATATTTTATATAGGAACTTGAGGAGCCAAGGAATATATAGTGGATTGCTATATAGTTTGGGGAAATGAAAGAAGAGTAGAAATGGTAAGTTAAAAAAAAAGGGTTACAGTACATGGTACGAGGTATAGAGGTAAAATGGAAGAAGAAGTGGGTTGATTATATAGCTGGGGAAAGAGTTAAAGAAATAGAATGTTTAATTAAATTGGAGTTAGTTTGGGGAGGATTAGAAGAACTATGGAAGATTAGAGGAAAAAGAGGGAATAGAGTAAGGGGATTAGGAGTAAAGATTTTTCCTTTATAAGGAAAATTCTTTAATAAACATGGGGAGGTGTAACAGTATGTGTAGTTTGGGTTATAATTAGGATCTAGTGGGGAATTAGAGATACAGCACGATTGAGCATTATGAGTGAAAGCGGAGAGAGATGCTCAATCGTGACGTATTGTTGTTGTGAAGGGCAGTCAACATCCGATAGTCCAGCTGAGAAGACACGGCTTGTCATCTTGAGAATAAAGTATAAAGTTTTAGTACAGATCAAGTCTTGTTACTTCATTTGACACTACTACACCTCCTCCACCTCCCTCTTCCTCCTCCCTCCTCCATTTACCCAAGACAGACAGACAGTCAGACAGATAGTCGGGAATATGATCTTATATGACTACTTATATAATTTAAATGAGATGCTCTCCACCATGGGCTGGGCCGGGTCAGACAGACAGACAGATAGATAGATAGACAGACAGACAGACAGACAGACAGACAGACAGACAGACAGACAGACAGACAGACAGACAGTCGGGAACGGGAACTTATATGACTACTTATATGAATTAAATGAGATGCTCCCCACCAGGAGTTGGGCGATGCCGGGCCGGGTCAGACAGACAGACAGATAGATAGTCGGAACGGGAACTTATATGACTACTTATATGAATTAAATGAGATGCTCCCCATCAGGGTCTGGGCGAAGACGGGCCGGGTCAGACAGACAGACAGATAGACAGACAGACAGACAGATAGTCGGTAACGGGAACGAAAACTTATATGACTACTTATATGAATTAAATGAGATGCTCCCCACCAGGGTCTGGGCGAAGCCGGGCCGGGTCAGCTAGTACGTCATATTTTACTATACAAAAGGCATTATCCTTTGCTCTGACGTCATCAAACTGAGTCCTTCGGTGACCGCATTTTTTCAAACTTTGGCGGGTATTTTCTTGGTTCTGGGTGACTACTTCCGGTCCACGGGTGCGCCCTACCCAAGTCCCCCGTACCCGCCCCGACGCGAACCCGCGCGAAACGAACGTCGGCGCGATCCGGCCCGATCGGGTGTGCACCCCGGTCCGAGGCGATCCGACCGGGCGGGTGTGTGTGTGTGTGGTGCGGTGGTCACGTGGTGTAATCGAACCCCAGTCATATCGAGTACCATTGCTGAGGAGACCGAAGTCAATATGACAGATAAATGTTTTTTTTTTTTTTAAACCTTTTATTGAGAGTTAAAATCGTTGCAAAGTGTATTGTTTGTGTTTTTACAGAGCGTTGCATGTGGGCGTGTAGGTGACATATGCGCAAAAATTACAAATATTTTATACATTTAAACATTCCTCCATTGACATTGTTGTAAGGAAATATTTTAAATCAACAGCGTGATGGTAGTGGGCTGTTATTATTTCCCTTGCCGCCCCGCTCTCCTGTCAGCTCCAAAACTCCTACCAAGTACCATCACCACCTCTCGGTGATGATAAACATGGCGGTGCAAAAACTGTTTAGAACCAACCGGTGAGGGTGGCAGCAAAGACAACAATCACAGTATCAAAAAGGTGGGAAAGGGGGATGTGACAGTATACGCGTTTACAAAGCCATATATATTAATAGTGATTACAGTGATTGTCAGAAGTCGGGGTGCCCCACCGGCTAGATGAAAGTATTTTTCACTGGCGAGCAACCCCTAATAGTCAGAAACTGACTAGGGACAAAATCTATATGGCTGAACTATAGATTAGGCCCATGAATATCCAACGTACAGCTCCAAGTGGCTCGTTACAAAATGAAATGAACTGTGCTGAATATTCGCCAAGGAATGGGAAAGAGAAGGTTAGCTAAGATAGATTTTTACGTCTGAATTAAAGTTTAAGGACAACTATCCTAGTACAGGTTTTTCTCCCTGACTGCTCCTTTCCTTGGTGTGTAAGTGAACCCCCACCAATGTACACACACAACACGTATGCACAATTGGAATTAAAAGATAACGACAAAACTATGAGTTACAATACTACAACATTTATTTACTAATCATAATCATAGACATCTGATGGTTCAAGATGAAGAATGATGAAATCATATACATATTGATATTGATGACAAACATTACGTAACTTTACTTGTTACTTGATCTATCTGGATCTGTGGTCCAGATCCCCACTCTCCAGTAGACTCAAAAAAGAACAGCTTGCCGGTATTCTGACGAACCTGTCAGTCCTGACACTCCTAGTCAGTAGTCTCTAGTCTTGAGATCTATAACATAGGTGCTCCTTGTGAGAGCTTGAAAGAAAGTCAAGAATGTGTTATATCAGTTCCTAATTAAAACATATCATAACACAAACATATACAATGACCAGTCTGGCCAAGTTTATCTTCCAGCTCTACTGTGTTCACCATCCTCCTTCTCCCCACTGTCTTTAGTCTGGGACGGGCTTTTCAATTGTCTCACACGCCTGTAATGATTACATTTCTGCCGCCCCATGTCCATGTCGCTAATACAGAAATTCTGTGTCGTACAGCCGCTCCGTCCCAAGTTAGTTTAGCAGCTCACAGGATCGGTAATGGTATTATAATAATGCCGGGTCATCCGGGCTTACAAGCCGTGACCAGTAGCTGTGCCAGGTTTCCGTGCATTACCGTGGACGCACGCCCACAATACACTGAGAAAGTTTAGCACCCTATACCAATTGTGGGTAATGTCTGTACCAATACACCTCTGCTTCCAACACAATCATTGGCCAATGGGCCAATACGCAGACAATAGCATAACACTTCATATTGGTAGGTTTGCATATGACAAATCAATATATCAAACATCCAATACACATAAACATATTGATTAAACTAGACATATTATGATACTTTAACATCATAGCACAATGCACTAGTTAGTTTATGAAATTACACATACATACATCCAACATATCCGTAAACATTATATTACTTCAAGATGGACATCTAATGATACTCAACATAATAGCATCAGGCATTATTAATGAGTACTAATATTGTATAGCTACTCATCTCATCTCATCATGTTCCTCTTGTACCTTGCGGTGTCGAGGTAAAGTATAAACTTCGTGAGAGTGCCCGGTTATGGGCTACGTATATCGACATTCCCATGGATTCTGTTATTCCCTCCGTCCAACGTTTACGTGGTCGGCCTCTTCCTCTGTTTCCATCTGGTCTGTACATCATTGCTTGTTGTGGCATGCTGTTGGCTGGTAGCCTACCTGCATGGCCAAACCATTTGACTTGCTGCTTTCTAATAAAATCTAGAGCAGCTTTAACCCCTACTTTAGTCCTGATTTCTTCATTTCTGATCTTATCTCTTCTTGATACGTTGAGTATTCTTCTCAGAAACCTCATTTCTGTTGTTGTGATTTTTCTTTTCTCTTTTTTCTGTCATTGTCCAGGTTTGGCATTGGTAGCACAGCGTTGGTAGGAAGATTGTGTTGTAAAGTGCTTTCTTAGTAGTTATTGATACATGTTTGTTCTTTAGTATTGGTGCCATTTGTCCAATGAGTTGATTTGCCTTATTGCACCTATTTTCAATCTCGTCTTCTGATCTGCCATTTGATGATATTATACTTCCTAGGTACTTGAAGCTCTTTACTTGTTTCAAGGGATGTTCGTTTAGGTGAATTGTTGCTGTTTGTTCTTCTTTAGTTATAGTCATTACCTCTGTTTTGCTTGTGCTAATTTTCATGTTATGTTCCCTACACATTTCGTTTAGACTATTCATGTGGTCTTGTAATTCAGCTTCTGATTTTGCTATTAGTGCTTGGTCGTCCGCAAACAGGAGTTCTCTGATGGTTAGATTTGCAGATGGTTCTTCTTCTGTGTTCTCGTCATGCGGTATTCTTGCTGTCTCTGCTTGGCTGGTTTCTTTACATATGTTGTACTTCTTAGTTTTTCTACTAGCAGTATGAAGATCCCCTGTCGGCTTGCTAGGCCAGTCGCAGGCTTAGGACACTAATCTGACCACAGGGAGTCCATCCCCTATGGCGAGCCATAGCCCCGTTAGCCCATGACCTCACGGTCATGGTTGCCCGGTCTGCACCACGTGGAGGTGGGGGTTGACTTGTGTAGTCTGCGGGTCATCGGCAGGCTACTAATTTTCGCTCTTCACCCCTCCAGGGAGAGGCTAGCCGATCCTAAACCTGCTGGCTGCAGGGCCAGGCGCATTCCACACCTTACAGCTACAAAATGAGATATCCAACAAGTCTAATTGAAGTTACCACACCGACCAGCCATATTTGCTGAGCTGCCCGGTTTAATCACCACTTAGTTACTGCTGTTGTAAGAATTAAATAAATAGACAGTTGACTATATTCTGTACAACAAATGCACACACCAAAAGGCAACTACGATAGTGTACAAAGAAATGACAAGCATCTACCAAGACACCTAAAAGTATACCCAGACAAGATCTGTCTCACATAAGGCAGCACACTCAAAGCAATCCGATATTGAACACAGAACTCAGAAAGAACACTCAAGAAACCTATGACAATGATAGTTCTTGCAATAACCTAGATCAGATATAGACTGAAAATCCTTAACTAAGAAATAACTTATGACTACAAACATTGAGCTGGCTGCCTACCTGTTCTGAAGTCAGACTTAATCTAAAGTGAAAAAGTCTAGCAGGTTTTTTTTTACCTAGCCTAGCAGTAGGCACTTATCTCCCCGGAATTCCATTCATAAATTCTTCTTATCTCTCCCTGACGTTAATTGCAATTAACTCCAAGTCTGTCCAGTCATAAAAATTCTTTCTGCATGCACACTAGCCTCCACACCTGTGGGTCTGACAATTATTAGCCCACTGAGTCTTATCAGTGATTTCACTCCTTGCGCCTCTAGTATTCCTGCTTCAGTTTCATTAGTCAACATTTACTTTGTGTGGCCAGTCTTGACACTTCACAGCTGACCGGTTTTACAAGGTCTGTTTTCACACTCTACTGAGTCTGCCGATCTGAGTTGACTTGGCTTGTTTACCGCCCTATGGCTATTATCTCCATCTGGCGTTAATTGCCTTTATTCAACCAATGGCCCAGTTCATTGTTAATTCAGCCAGGGTCTACCTGGACGAGAAGGTGCCAATGTGTCTGTGTGAATAATAGCCCGTCTGGGTCAGCAGTTTTCCAAGGTGTAGACTAATTTAAATTATCTAGTTGTGTCCATCTCAAGTAGCCCATTTTACTTGCCATCTGCAAGCTTACGTCATGGCTAGCGGCTTTTTGTGAATAATCTTACCTCACGACTAGATAGCCGTGGAGTAGCGTGATTAATTCATTCTTTCTCAATTTGGCCTCTCAAATTTGGAGACCGAGAAAAATATTCTGGGATGTTAAGGCGGCATTCCACGACAGTGATAATAATGCAAATAACAACCAAATACATAAATAATATAATAATGACAAGGAATAACACTGCTAATGGCTAAGGGTGATTGTGATAGTACTGATAGACTCAATGATAATAATAGTTTTAACATGTGATTCCATGTGCTAAATTGATTTTCTTAGGAATGGTGTTTACATGAAATACATCGTATAATGATAAAGACCAAGAATAAAACTACTAAGGGTGATAACAGCAATGCTAAAAAACACAATGATAAAATTAGTTTTGATAATGATCACATTTTCCAAACATGTGATTCCATTTGCTAAAATGATTTTCTTAGAAATGGTGTTGAAATATGGCAGGTACCTACAATAACAATTGCATCCTGCACTGTTCAATAATATAGTAGGTGTAAAAAGGAGTTGGTTATCTTATTTTCCTCCTTGCTTTTTTTTTTTTGTTACATATACTTGCAACATGCAATGTTCAATAATAGTAGAAGTAAAAGGGGTTGGTTTTCTTTTTCTCCTTGCTTATTTTTTTTTTTGGTCTTATTTGTAAGGGTTCATTCATTTTTGTTCCCTTCCTCTTTTTTTTTTTTTTTTTTTAAACTTTTTGTAAAAAGTAAACAAGCATCAGTATTAGCACAAAATTTTTACAATCTTTACATTTTTGTTTCCATTGCCATCTTCTCACCAATTTGTTTCACTCCACCAATGCCCTTATCACCACTATCTGGGCAATGATGGTAAAGGCAGGATAAATATTTGAACCAAACTGGTGTGGGTACCAGCAAAGGCAGCAACAACCATGAGCGAGGGGAGGGGGGCACATGGGAAAGGGGTTTTGTTTTATTACTAAAGATGACAATAATAATGACAAGAAGAGACATACTGAGGGTAATAACAGCAATTATAAAAAACAGCAATGGTAATAATAGTTATGAAAATGATAACATTTTTACAATATGTGATTCTATTTGCTAGGATGATTTTCTTTGGAATGGTGTTTACATAGCCTAGCAGGTACATACACATGCAAAACTGCAGTTGTTAGTAATACTTGGAGTAAAGGAGTGGGTTATATTTTCCTCCTTGTTTTTTTTTCCCTGAATGTAGGGGTTCATTCATATTTTCCTCTTTGCTGTCATAAGTCGGGGTGCCCCACCGGCTAGATGAAAGTATTATTCACTGGCGAGCAACCCCAAATAGTCAGAATCTGACTAGGGACAAAATCTATATGGCTGAACTACAGATTAAGCCCATGAATATCCAACGTACAGCTCCAAGTGGCTCGTTACAAAATGAAATGAACTGTGCTGAATATTCGCCAAGGAATGGGAAAGAGAAGGTTAGCTAAGATAGATGTATAAGTCTAAATATATGAGTATAGACGACTATCTCAGTACAGGTTTTTCGCCCTGACTGCTCCCTTCCTTGGTGTCTAAGTGAACCCCCACCAATGTACACAACAACACGTATGCACAATTGGAAAAAATATAATGACAGAACTATGAGTTACAATACTACAACATTTATTTGCTAATCATAACAATAGACATAGGATAATTGTCAATATGAGGATGATGAAATCATATACATATTGATATTGATGACAAACATTACGTAACTTTACTTGTTACTTGATCTATCTGGATCTGTGGTCCCGATCCCCACTCTCCAGTAGACACACACAAAAAGAACAGCTTGCCGGTATTCTGACTCCTGCCAGTCCTAGCTCTACCCAGTCTTCACTCGTTCTTGAGATCTGTAACATAGGTGCCCCTTGTGAGAGCTTGATAGAAAGTCGAGAATGTGTTATATCTAATTCTACATCAGCGCAATCCTAATTAAAACATATAACACAAACATATACAATGACCAGTCTGGTCAAGTTTATCTTCCAGCTCTACTGCGTTCACCATCCTCCTTCTCCCTACTGCCTTTAGTCTGGGACGGGCTTTTCAATTGTCTCACACGCCTGTAATGATTACATTTCTGCCGCCCCATGTCCATGTCGCTAATACAGAAATTCTGTGCCGTACAGCCGCTCCGTCCAAAGTTGGTTTAGCAGCTCACAGGATCGGTAATGGTATTATAATAATGCCGGGTCATCCGGGCTTACAAGCCGTGACCAGTAGCTGTGCCAGGTTCCCATGCATTACCGTGAACGCACGCCCACAATACACTGAGAAAGTTTAGCACCATATACCCTATACCAATTATGGGTAATGTCTTTACCATTACATCTCTGCTTCCAACACAATCGTTGGCCAATGTGCCAATGCGCAGACAATAGCATAACACTTCATATTGGTAGGTGTGCATATGACAAATCAATATATCAAACATCCAATACACATAAACATATTGATTAAACTAGACATATTATGATACTTTAACATCATAGCATAATGCACTAGTTAGTTTGTATGTATACGAAATGAGACGTATATACACAAAAAGAATATGTACGAAGCATATTCCTAGCATCGTATATTCATATGAAATTACACATACATACATCCAACATATCCGTAAACATTATATTACTTCAAGATAGACATATAATGATACTCAACATAATAGCATCAGGCATTATTAATGAGTACTAATATGGTATAGCTACAAAATGAGATATACAACAAGTCTAATTGAAGTGACCACACAGACCAGCCATACTGATGATATGCCCGGTTTAGTCCCCACCTAGTTACTGCTGTGGTAAGAATTAAAGAAATAGTCAGTTGACTATATTCTGTACAAGAAAAAATGCACACACCAAACAGCAACTAGGATAGTGTACAAAGAAATGACAAGCATCTACCAAGACACCTAAAAGTATACTTAGACAATGATATTTATTGAAATAACCTATTTCAGATATAGACTGACAAGTTACTAAGAAATAATTCTCCTAGTGAAATCTAGCAACATAAGAATCATACATATGACTACAAACATTGAGCTGGCTGCCTACCTGTTCTGAAGTCAGACTTAATCTAAAGGGGACAGGTCTAGCATGGGTTTTTATACCTAGCCTAGCAGTAGACACTTATCTCCCAGGAATTCCAGTCATAAATTCTTCTTATTTCCCCCTGACGTTAATTGCAATCCTAACTGCAAAACTTGCTATCACTCTCATTCCTCCAGTCTTGCTCTAATAAAATGTTTCACACATTCCTACAGTGCAGACTCCCCTCTGTCTGGTACAAAGCCCACAGGCCCAGTGTTAATTGCCTTATGAGACCTGGTTCACACCTCCCTGAGTCTGCCAGTCTGAGTCTTATCAGTGATTTCACACCTTGCACATCTAGTCTGTTTTCAGATGGAGGTCAGCCATCACGTTTGGGTGATTTTCTACCTCTGCTTATCAGGTGTCATGCCTGGTCGGTTTTAATTACACAGTCCATGGAGTCTGCCATCCTGTGGGTGTAAACTTTGAATCTGGACTGGCTGGGTAGTTTGACTGGTGTCAAATTACACTTCTCAGACAGAAAGACATTCCTGGTGGTTTGTTTACTTGCAGGCTTTGCAAGCTTACGTCAAGACGGTATAGCCTTGAATATAGAGAAAACAGTTTTGTTCGTCTGTTGATTCTCTACATGGCCTATCAAAAGTGAACCGAAAATTGTTCTGGGAAGTAAAGTCTGCAAATTCGGGACATTTGCTCTCTCTTTCTTTTGTTTTTTAATAAAAATTTACCAAGCATTTGTGTTAACACAAGTTTTTACAGTATCATTGGTTTGGTAACCATTTGTGATTTTGTATTTCTTTTATTCACCACTTACTCACATGATTCAAAGGGGGTGACAAAGAGAAAGGGACATGACAACTCTTAATAATGGTACAGGCTGGGCACATGTTTGAAACAACTAGTGGGGGTAGTAGCAAAAGCAGCAAACCTTAAACAAAGGGGGGGGGAAACATGGGAGATGAAGTTGTAAATTAATAATGATGATATCCTTAATACTTATAAAATTAATGGTACTAAAGATAATAAGGGTAAGTTAATGATAGTAATAATAATAATGATAATAAAAATAGTAAAATTAATAATAATAATAAAAATAACAATAATGATAATAATAATAATTATAGTATAACAGATATGTGATTTTATTTACTAAAGTGATGATCTTAGTAGTGGTGGTAGTATAGCACAACCAGTGCATTTAAAGCAAACATTCCATAAATAGTAATTTGGAATGGGAGGAGTTGATCTTCTTTTCTCCTTTTTTCTGTTTCCCCTTATCTATAAGGGTTGAAACCATCATTTTGAAACAAATAAACCAAACATTTATACTTTCACTATTCTTTACGTAAGGGATTTTCCATTGGTCTTTTGACCATATGTGATCTTTTTAATCATTCACTCACCATTTCACTCACAGTTTCTGCTTTCTTTCTCGCACTCATGTTTACCAAATTTGTAGTACAATAATGAAGAATACGTATGATTTACTCTGGAAACAGTTGTGATATTTTGTGCGTGTACATAAATGATATTAAGTGTGTGTTATATGTGCGGTGTTTGTATCTGGCTGAGTTTCTACATGTCCATATGAGATATCTATAATAAGAAAGAGCTGTCAGTAGTTTTGTATGTATGTCTTTTGCTGATTTTGGTATAGTGTTGAGAAAAATTGCTTTATATATGTCGGTTTGTTTGCCTGTGTGCGTTTGTATGAGGTGTTTGAGTGTTTCGCGTATGGCTGTAATTGTTTGACATGTATAATAAATGTGTTCCTCTGTCTCTGCTGTGTTGTTTCTACATAGCTGACACTGTGATATTTGTTTGAATTTGTATGCTTCTGTCGGTGTCATATTGTATAACAGTCTATATGTGATCTCCCTAGCTTTTGGTGTTATGTGTTTGTTGTGTAGGTTTGAAAAGGTGCATGTGAAGTCAGACATGAAGTATTTGTATCCTCTTTTAATCCTAAGTTTGAGTGATGGTGCTTGCTCTCTAACTAAATGTTTGTATATTTTGTGTGTTGTTTGCTGTATTAAATGTTCATGTCTTTGTATTGCCTGTATGCATGTCTGGTAGAATGTTGGTAGTGTTCCCTGGTAGTGTGCAGTTGCAATTGTTAAGAGGTGTGAGGTGTTTTATGTTATGTGCTATATAATATAAGGCTAATCTATGTTGTTCGGGATGTCTGATGATTTTACCTATGTGACTGATTCTAAGTGACAGTATTTTTGTGTGGATGTCCTATAGTGCAATCCCTCCTTGTCGTTTGTCCTGTATGAGTGTTTTGTGCTTGATGTTGTGTATTGTGTTAGTGAAGATGAAGCGTCTGATTTGTATGTTTATGTTTGTGATGGTCTGTTTGGGAGGGTCTAGTACTGTTGCTAAGTATAATATTTTGGGTATTATGTATGTGTTGACTATTGTGCTTCTACCAAATATTGTGGATGTTTTGTACCTGTACCTATGTAACATGTTTATGATCTGTTCAGTCAGTGAGTGCCATGTCTGTTTGTGTGTTTCGTGGGATCACATGGAAATGTGATCCCATACAGCTTCATGGTGTCTGTGTGTCTCAGGTCTGGAGGGAAATCAGACTTTTGTTTCCACTTTCCTAGACCCATTACCTGTGACTTCTGTATATTTACTTTGGCTCCACTGCTTTTTCCAAAATGGGTAAAGGTGTGGAGTATGTTCCTTATTGAGATGTTGCTAGTGGGAAAGAAGGCAGTGTCATCTGCATAAGCGATGAGCTTCTGCTCTCCTATCCCATGCAGGAAGGTTCCTTTAATACTAGTGTCTTGTCTTATCTTCTCTAGTAAAGGCTCTAAGGTGAGCACATACAGTAGTGGTGATAAGGGACATCCCTGTCTTACAGATCTCGTGAGCCTGAAGCTAGCTGTCAGTGAATAAATGCTTTATTCCATCTCTCGAGCTAACCCGAGAATCCCTAGTTGGATTGCAAGGGGTCCCGACCCCATGTATCAACTTTAAGGGCTTGGTGGAAATCTGGTTTAAAAAATATACTAACCAGACAAAGAAATTTATTAAAAATATACCCTAAAAACATATAAACGACTAAAGTTCGTGTATGTATATTGGAGAATAGGTATGTCAATATAAAACTCTAATCCTCAATTAATAACAGCGATAACTTCCCGAGATAAGCAATAAAATATGTAATATTATTAAACATCAAAGTTATACCCCTATAATTATAACGGATTCCAAAGGAGACTATTCAGGGCTCTTGACTCAACCAGAATTGTTCCCCTTTTACACACTAACTTCCCCTTGAACGACCACGTACATGCATGCACAAGCAACCATTGACGCTTCACCGAACACGCCCCGCGAGAAAAAAAAAATACAATGGCCAGCGACCGGCATATACGAGATTAACCGATACCAGTCAGCCGTATGGAACGCCTACGGAATTGTCAATTAATGTCGATGGCCGTCAATCCTGATCACAGATAGAGAGCAGAAGAGAACCGGGCCTGTTAAGGGAATATTTGCACCGAAAAACATATATACCTATACGAAGCCGTAATACATATGATTTGAAATATTAAATATAAATAGATATGTATGTATTTATGAATGTATTATCTATTTATTTATATATGTATGCAATTCTATAGCTGTAGGTAGGTTGTCCCAGTGGGTATATATACGTACTTGTCTTGATGACTTGGTCAGTCGGGATATGTGCGCGCGTCTGTGTGTGTGTATGTGTGTGCGTGCGCGCGCGGGTGTGCTATCAATTACAGGACGTCGCATTCAGAACCAACACTCGGTGGAGTGGTGTGTTTTCTGGGTAAGATTGCTGCTGTCTTATTGAACGAACGGTAGTCATGGCACGTACGCGCGCGCGCATGTGTGTGTGTTATCAATTACAGGACGTTGCAGTCAACCTCAGTATTCTACGGAGTGTCTGACCTCCGGGGGCAAGTATTGCAATTGTCATTATATACAAATGACAGTCAGGTCGTGTGCGCTAGCGCGCGTGTGTGTATGTACATGCGTGTGTGCGTGCGCGCGCGGGTGTGCTATCAATTACAGGACATCGCATTCAGACCCAACATTCGGTGGAGCGGTGTGTTTGCTGGGTAAGTTTGCTGCTGTCTTATTGAACGAACGGTAGTACTGGCACGTACTCGCGCGCGCGCGCGCGTGTGTGTGTGTTATCAATTACAGGACATCGCAGTCAACCTCAGTATTCTACGGAGTGTCTGACCTCCAGGGGCAAGTTTTGCAATTGTCAATATATACGAACGACAGACAGGTCGTGTGCGCTAGCGTGCGTATGTGTATGTACATTCGTGTGTGCATGCGCGCGCGCCTGTGTGTATGCTATCAATTACAGGACATCGCAGTCAACCTCAACATTCTAGGGAGATTCGTGTGTGCTGGGCAAGTTTGCAATTGTCATTTTCAATGAACACCAGCCAGGTCATGTGCGTGTGAAAAGGGTGTATTAACAACTAGTTGTCTATCTATTATAGGACGTCGCACACAGACCCAACATTGTTTATGCAATGATTTTACAGGACGTTGCAGACAGCCGCAACATTGATTGGTGCCCGTGTGCCATCATGACATATGTTCCGTGTAGGCGTGCAGGTGTATGTACATGCGTGTGTGTGTGTGTGTGTGTGTGTGTGTGCTTTCGAGTGTATGCGTATGCGTGCGCGTGAACGTGTGCGCTAGTTATTACAGCACATTGTAGTCACCCCTACCATTCCGTGGAGTGTCGTGTTTACTGGGTAAGATTTCTGTTGTCTTTTTGAACGGCTGAATTTCTTTTACAGATGACAATCAAGCTATAATGCATTGCCTTTACAGGACAGCAAGTCAACCCCAACATTCAGGCTTCCTGGGCAAGGTTGTCGTTGTCTTTCTGAACGGCTGAATTTCTTTTACATACGGCAGTCAAGCTAGCGACTACATGATAACTAGCTAAAACCGGTAAAAATGACGTCACAACCAGGTGTAGCTGTAATGTTACAGCTAGAACACGTTGATAAGAAGGATACTACATTCTGTCGTGGTGATAGACCACGCCCTTACCATGTGAATACATCAAGGTCAGACATTTCCAGACAATATTCACCTCAGTCAGGAGTCTTCACCAACAGATATCGTGTATGTAACACCCACCAATCGCCGTCTAGATGTCCCGGTCTCAGTGAACACCGTTCAGGTCACAATGTGCCAAGTCTCTAATGGTAAGATGGGTGTTTTTTTTTTTTTTTTTTAATAAATCTTTCACATTTTCGGTATGCTTCTCCAAGTAGGCATACAATTAACCTAACAATATTAGTATAATAAAGAGATATATGGTGCTAATCACATATGACTGGAGTATGTGCTCCAATCAACGCATGCACATGGCTGATCCATCAACCCTGCATACAGAAAGTAGTGTCCTTAGTACCGGCAATGTCCCACAAGGAGCGCCTTGAGCACTGATTTTTGCATTTGCCAATAGCAACTAATGATACAACCGAGACACGGGTTATAAGTTTGGTTTGAAATTCGGCTAACCTTTTCACATTTGGTTAACAAATTTTCTTACTTGATCAAGATTTTTGCCATTTGGTTAACATGTTTTCCTACTTTTCATAAATTTGATTGAAATGTGGCCAAACATTTTTTTTGCCCTTTTGGGTAACAGCTTTTCTTACGTTTTGCAAAGTTTCCTACTTTTCATAATTTTGATTGAGCTAGTTCAGACTATGGTCGACAGTTGTTTCTACTTTGGTTTACCCGTTTCCTTAGTTTTGTTGAAATATTTCTTGAATTTGTCACCTAATATGTATCATTCTCTCATTACATGACAACTATGTACACCGTAACCACTAGGAAAAATTCAACAACCAAGACGTAATTATAATATATGCCTATTTTATTTTACAGTATTTCAAGTACATTTTACAGTATTTCAGTACATTTTTTCAAGAATTTAAAAATGTATGTCATTATACGAAACGGATGCTGTGATATGAGGTGGTATACATAGTATCATCACACCGTTTTATTTTCACATACTAAGCTATACACATTGTCTGTTGTTTCTGGATTTCTACACGCCATTGTCTGAGTAGGTTGGTTTTTTCGGTTGGTAGCCTGGTATGTACATGTCACTTAGCATTTAATCATAAAACTGGTCTCCTGCTTGGTGGGTTGATATCTGAGTCTTGTAGATAACCGAGGCATCAATCATCTGAGTGTCGGGAACATCATGTCTTTGGATAGTCTGGGGTTTTGACGTACCACCCCGTATTTCACCATTATTCTAGGTCTGATCTCTTCTGAACTCGAAAATGTAACGTCAGCACTGAAGTCCCGGTAGTTAATGCGACCTTTGTGCCCGTCTCAGTGGTTAGAAGTATTTCCACACTGTCAAAGGAGTAACGATTCAGCGGTATGTATTGAGGTTTGTCGTAGGCGCGAAACACTGAGGTTGATAGCTGCTTCATGATAGGAACCGTACTTAGTAGTGGGACCATGACGTCTCCAACTGGTCTTGTCGCAATGAGATCGCAGTATACGTAGACATTTCGCAGGTCGTTATTCAGGTCTATCGACCCTTCACCTTCAATTCTATCTAGTATCTCTTGTAACTTCTCACTAAATGTAATAGTGACCCCGGGTTCGAGTATTTTCACGATGACTTTCTTTGATGCATTGTCGAAATGTAATAGAACACAGAGTTGATAGTCGACCTTCCGATCTTTCATTAGGTGATTCAGTGCAGCTATAAATGCGTCTGATGAACTGTACAGAACTGAGGGACACATCTTTCTTATCACTCTACCGTTGGGTGGGATGTATCTTAGCCATACTTCATTCTCTAACACATTACAGTAGTAGTTGGGGAATTGAATTTCGGCAAGACCCACTTCAAAATATTGACTCACCTCTATAGTCTGTGGTAACTTGACGAAATAGTGACCTGGTGAGTTTTTGGGAAATATGTTCGGCGGAGCATTACTCGGTAATGTCAGGTAGAAGCTCATATTTTAGGGTTTGGTAGCATGTAACCCAGACAGCTGCTTAGAAGAGCGATCCACAACTTGCCCTCGACCGCATCGACGCTGGTTCGAGACAGATTAAATAGTGATATGCCAATGACTGTGTATATAACGACCAGTTGACAGAAGAAGACAATCTCTAGTCGCGGCACTCGCCGACCACACATGCACCAGAACGAATTTCTTTCCCCCTCTGGGGTATTGTGTGTGTTAGTTTCCACGCTGGTTTCTTCCATTACCACTGTTTTTGACCTACTGGGTCATTACACTCGTGTCTCGGTTGTATCATTAGTTGCTATTGGCAAATGTAAAAATCAGTGCTCGAGGCGCTCCTTGTGGGACATTGCCGGTACTAAGGACACTACTTTCTGTATGCAGGGTTGATGATCAGCCATGTGCATGTGTTGATTGGTGTCGCAGCCAGCAGAGCACATACTCCAGTTATATGTGATTAGCACCATATATCTCTTTATTATACTAATATTGTTAGGTTAATTGTATGCCTACTTGGAGAAGCACACCGAAAATGTGAAAGATGTATTTAAAAAAAAAAAAAAAAAAACAAACAAACAAACAAACAAACAAAAACACCCATCTTACCATTAGAGACGTGGCACATTGTGACCTGAACGGTGTTCACTGAGACCGGGACATCTAGACGGCGAATGGTGGGTGTTATATACACGATATCTGTTGGTGAAGACTCCTGACTGAGGTGAATATTGTCTGGAAATGTCTGACCTTGATGTATTCACATGGTAAGGGCGTGGTCTATCACCACGACATAGTGTAGTATCCTTCTTATCAACGTGTTCTAGCTGTAACATTACAGCTACACCCGGCTGTGACGTCATTTTTACCGGTTTTAGCTAGTTATCATGTAGTCGCTAGCTTGACTGCCGTATGTAAAAGAAATTCAGCCGTTCAGAAAGACAACGACAACCTTGCCCAGGAAGCCTGAATGTTGGGGTTGACTTGCTGTCCTGTAAATGCAATGCATTAAAGCTTGATTGTCATCTGTAAAAGAAATTCAGCCGTTCAAAACGACAACAGCAATCTTACCCAGTAAACACGACACTCCACGGAATAGATAGACAACTAGTTGTTAATACACCCTCTTCACACGCACATGACCTGGCTGGTGTTCATTGAAAATGACAATTGCAAACTTGCCCAGCACACACGAATCTCCCTAGAATGTTGAGGTTGACTGCGATGTCCTGTAATTGATAGCATACACACACGCGCACTCGCACGCCATGACTACCGTTCGTTCAATAAGACAGCAGTAATCTTACCCAGCAAACATACCACTCCACCGAATGTTGGGTCTGAATGCGATGTCTTGTATTTGATAGCACACCCCCGCGCGCGCACGCACACACGCATGTACATACACACACACGCGCTAGCGCACACGACCTGACTGTCGTTCGTATATAATGGCAATTGCAAAACTTGCCCCCGGAGGTCAGACACTCCGTAGAATACTGAGGTTGACTGCGACGTCCTGTAATTGATAACACACACACACACACACACGCACGCGTACGTGCCATGACTACCGTTCGTTCAATAAGACAGCAGCAATCTTTCCCAGAAAACACACCACTCCACCGAATGTTGGGTCTGAATGCGACATCCTGTAATTGATAGCGCACCCGCGCGCACGCACGCACGCACACACATACACACACAGACGCGCGCACATATCCCGCGTGACCAAGTCATCAAGACAAGTACGTATATATACCCACTGGGACAACCTACCTACAGCTATAGAATTACATACATATATAAATAAATAGATAATACATTCATAAATACATACATATCTATTTATATTTAATATTTCAAATCATATTATAACGGCTTCGTATAGGTATATTTTGTTTGTGGCGCAAATATTCCCTTAACAGGCCCGGTTGTATTCTGCTATCTATCTGTGATAAGGATTGACGGCCGTCGACATTAATTGACAATTCCGTAGGCATTCCATATGGTTGACTGGTATCGGTTAATCTCATATATGCCGGTCGCTGGCCATTGTATTTTTTTTTTCTCGCGGGGCGTGTCCGGTGAAGTGTCAATGGTTGCTTGTGCACGCATGTACGTGGTCATTCAAGGGGAAGTTAGTGTGTAAAAGGGGAACAATTATGGTTGAGTCAAGAGCCCCGAATAGTCTCCCTTGGAATCCGTTTATAATTAAAGGGGTATAACTTTGATGTTAATAATATTACATATTTTAATGCTTATCTCGGGAAGTTATCGTTGTTATTAATTTAGGATTAGAGTTTTATATTGACATACCTATTCTCCAATATACATACACGAACTTTAGTCGTTTATATGTTTTTTAGGGTATATTTTTTTATAAATTTCTTTGACTTGTTAGTATATTTTGTAAACCAGATTTCCACCAAGCCCTTAAAGTTGATACATGGGGTCGGGACTTTTGCTGAGCCGTGCAAAAGTTTATTCATGCAATCCAACTAGGGATTCTCCGGTTAGCTCGAGAGATGGAATAAAGCATTTATCTGTCATATTGACTTCGGTCTCCTCAGCGATGGGGCTCGATATGACTGGGGTTCGATTACACCACACGACCACCGCACCACACACACACACACACACACACACACACACACACACACACACACACACACACCCGCCGGTCGGATCACCTCGGACCGGGGTGCACACCCTATCGGGCCGGATCGCATCGGATCGCGCTGACATCCGGTTCGCGCGGGTTTGCGTCGGGACGGTTACGGGGTACTTGGGTAGGGGGTACCCGTGGACAGGAAGTAGTCACCCAGAACCAAGAAAATACCCGCCAAAATTTGAAAAAATGCGGTCCCCGAAGGACTCAGTTTGGTGACGTCAGAGCAAAGGATAATGACTTTTGGATAGTAAAATATGACGTACTTACGAGGGACACGTGTCCTAAACTCCTAAGTCATTTGCGTGTCTCTTACTACTCATATCTCACTCACTCACACATATACATAAACACACACATACACATTATTATTATTATTATTATTATTATTATTATTATTATTATTATTATTATTATTATTATTATTATTAGCTGCATGTCATTGCAGGACGTTGCTATCAACACAAAACCTAGGTTGGTTTTCCTGCTAAATTTACGTTAAGTAGTTTGCCATTGCTTTCTAAGAAGAAGAAGAAGATTGTTGCGTATCACTTACGGGACGTTGCAGTCAACACCAGCATTTTCAGCTGCTGTTGATGTACTAGGCAAGTGTTACCTTCAGTAGTTTGCCATTGCTTTCTGAACGACCGGCCCCTCTACCTATTTCGAAAAAACCAGCACCGCTGTGTTTCGAACCCGGGTATACGGGCTCACAAACCGCGTTCGCAAGCCCTTAGCCACAGAGACCGGTATGCTTTCTAAACGGGAAGTCAAAGTTGTAGTCTCAGCTGAGCGGTGTAAAGAACAATCCCTCTACTCTACCATTAACGCGCCGGAATTTCAACTGCAAGCGCATTAAGCCCTGCGACCATATATACATGAACACACATATATGTGTATTTGACAGGACATCGCTGTCAACACCAGCATTTTACAGCTGTCGTTGATTTCTTGGCAAGATTACGCTCAGTAGTTTGCCATTGCTTTCTGAGCGACCGGCTCAACTTATCCCGTAAGTTACCAACGGGGCGAGAACCGCTTCCAATTCTCACGCGCTGCGTTACCCCTACGTGGATTAACGGGATTGCAGAAAGTCGTTTAAATTCCTACGCTAGGTAGACCGGCAGTTCTAAGCTAGCAACGGGGAAGAAAAAAAAAAAAAACACACACACGCACACCATAAACAGTAAGAAGAAAGAAATATAAATAACTAGCTGACCCGGCCCGGCTTCGCCCAGCTCCTGGAGGGGATCTGTCTGTCTGTCTGTCTGTAGGAGGAGGAGGAAGAGGGAGGAGGGAGGATGATGAGGGAAGAGGAGGAGAGAGGAGGAGGAGGGAGAAGGAGGGGGAAGAAAGAGGAGGAGGGAGAAGGAGGAGGAGGAGAAAGCAGGAGGAGGAGGGGGAGGAGGAGGAGGTAGGAGCAGGAGCAGGAGGAGGAGGGAGAAGGAGGAGGAAGACGGAGGAGGAGCGAGGAGGAGGAGGAGAAGAACGCAGGAGGGGGAGGAGGGAGGAGGAGAGGGAGGAGGAGGAAGAGGGAGGAGGAGGGATGTGGAGGGAGGAGGAGGGAGAAGGTAGGAGGAGAGAGGAGGAGGGGAGGGAGAAGGGAGGAGAAGGGAGGAGGAGGAGGAGGAGAAGGGAGGAGGAGGAGTGATTAGGAGGAGGAAGCGGGAGGAGGAGGAAGGAGGAGAGCGAGGAGGAGGAAGAGGGAGGAGAAGGTGGAAGAGGGAGGAGGAGGATGGAGGAGAAAGAGGAGGGAGATGGAGGAGGGGAGGGGAGGAGGAAGAGAGTAGGAGGAGGAGGATTATAACGCATATGCCTGTAGATAACTGCAGCGAAAAGGTGGGGAGTATCTTATTTAATTCATATACGTAGCCATATAAGCTCCCATTCCTGACTATCTGTCTGTCTGTCTATCTATCTATCTGACCCGGCGTGGCTTCGCCCAGCTCCTGGCGGGGAGCGTCTCATTAAATTCATACAACAACAAAAAAAAGTTACTTAAAAGAATGTCCTTCCACACACCATCCATTATTTTTTTTATGAAAACTGTTTTTAATCACCTACATGACTGTAGATAACATCTGTAATCATAAAAAGATGAGTTACAATGTTATGCATTATGCATTATTTTTATGAAAACTTTGAAAATGCCTTAAAGATTATATCATTATTTATTATAACTCATATGCGTGTATATAACTATAGACAAAGAGTCTATAAATCTTTGAAAACGATGCAACAATATGACTATAAGGTATACAGCAATGTTATTAAAATCTATGCCTCTTGAAATAACTTTTCTAGAGTTAAGTCCCCTCGCTATATAGAAATTATAATGAAAAATGAAATATTAAATAATATTAAGTAAGTAGCCGATTTTACACTAAAAATAATATGACAGTTGACAGCGCGGCAATGAGAGGAAGACGTGTGGAAAATTTCATCTCAATCAAATGGACTGTTCGCGAACGCATAAAGTACGTGCGTGCGTGCGTGCGTGCATACGTACGTACGTACATACATACATACATACATACATACATACATACACACAGACAGACAGACAGACAGACAGACACACACACACATATATATATATATATATATATATATATATATATATACAGACAGACAGACAGACAGACAGACATACATACATACATACATACATACATACATACATACATACATACATACATACATACATACATACATACATACATACATACATACATATACACAGACAGACAGACAAACAGACCGACCGACCGACAGACAGACACACACACAGACAGACAGACACACACATATATACACAGACAGACAGACAGACAGACATACATACAGACATACATACATATACACAGACAGACAGACATATATACATACATACATACATAAATACATACATACATACATACATATCAGATTGCTACTGGAACTATTAGTGTTGGAACTCTTCGCTGGTTGCTGAGGATGGGGACGGAGCGCTTATGGGAATGTCCCGAATGCTGTGATGTCGGTTCCTAAATCCATCCATCCTTCCTTCCTTCCTTCCTTCCTTCCTTCCTTCCTTCCTTCCTTCCTTCCATACATCCATCCACACACACACACACACACACACATATACACACACACATACACAGACAGACAGACATACATATACACAGGCAGGCAGGCAGGCAGGCGGGCAGACAGACAGACAGACATATCAGATTGCAACTGGAACTATTAGTGTTGGAACTCTTCGCTGGTTGCTGAGGATGGGGACGGAGTGCTTATGGGAATGTCCCGAATGCTGTGATGTCGGTTCCTAAATCCATCCATCCATCCATCCATCCATCCATCCATGCATGCATGCATGCATGCATCCATCCATCCATCCATCCATCCATACATACATACATACACACACATACATACATACATACATACATACATACATACATACATACATACATACATACATACATACATACAGACAGACAGACAGACAGACAGACAGACAGACAGACAGACAGACAGACAGACAGACAGACAGACATACAGTCTTTTTTTATATATAAGATTGTAATATAATAAAAACGTCCCTACCATTTCCTAAGCATTGACTCCCTTAAAAATAAACAAACCCTTACAATTACAGGTTAAGTAACTTGCTTAGGTAGGAATAGAAAATAAAACAGCGATAGACTGACCGTGGCACAGCTAAATTTATTTGGCTTTATTTCTTTCACGTACCTGGCAAGACCGGGACTGATAGAAAAACAAAGGCCCAGTGCAGCCATTTTTGGTCAGTACGACACAAAGAACAGACATGTAAAAGTTTTCCCTTCGGGGAGAAGGCACTTTGCCTTAAAAATATATCACTCTTTGCAACTAATGGTATGTTATATCTACATTATTAAAATGTATTCATGTATTTTTATAAAGTACATATACCAGTGTGTTAATTAAGAATTAATTAGAATGATCATTCAACAGTTCTTGTAAGCTAGAGTCTGATTTTATTTTTACCAATGAAGCACATGTTCTGCCACGCTGTAATTTTTCCTATGTTTTACAATTTCTAATCCATATGTTAATATCTTTTATAGGCATTATGAACTTATATCTAACTAATAGTGTTTATAACCTATGAATATTATGTGTACTGTAGTACACATAAAGTATAAACTCTCATGTCTGAAACACATTCTAGAGATTTTCTCAATGTAGGAGCAGTAAAGAACTAGTGTCTGTCAATTTCATATTCCTATGTTAAAACTTCTAGGCACTGTGAACAATATCTCACTATTTATGCTTAGAAATCTGCAAATAATCTATGTACTATAGAAAGGTGTTTTATCCATGCGGGGACATACAAATGATTACGCGTATTCCTGACTCTTAGTCAGGGGATAAAATACTTCGCCACATCATAATCTGTAACAAGTCACTTCAGAATGTTATAGTGTTAGTAACAGACCTAATCACTCATTAGTATGAGCTGAGTCAAGGGTTATGTGAACCCATAATGGCTCAGAGGAATATAGGTTTTTTTGGTACAAAACTGTTCACAGGTAATATCTTGATTCTGGTAGATGCATCATGTAGTTGGTTGTTGGGTATGAGATTTTTTTAAAAACTCATATTTTATATCTTATTGATGGGAAACTAAGTCCAGTAATGAACCTCCAGTAGTAAGGTCTCTGGGATGGTAAACTCACATAAGATAGGTAATTCAGTGAATGTTTAGAATTCATAGTCATTCCCATTTGATGTTTGAGGTATGGTTCTGCTACTCTGATATTCTCTTTAAATGGTTTAAGAGTGGTGTAGTCATGAACACACTACTATATTATGTATCCATAAGGGTTATGTTTCTAATTATGAATCATGTGGTAATTAACTATTTTGTCATTGATTATCATTGTATTTTGATGCTTGATCTGCTTGTATAATTCATATAATATTGAAAAATTACCAAGGCAGCAGAGAGTGATAGACAATTTTATAGATAATTAGGACAGATAAGTTAAAAATCCAATAAATTTTTTTTTAAGGGAAAAATTTAATCAACAAATGATGATTCAGTAGGACAGTAAATAATACCTGAGAGATGAATTAAACCAGGGGAAAATAGCAGTAACTAAAGTAAATGAACTAAGGTTAAGGCCTAAACCACCACTTGCAAAAATGTAGACATAGTTAATGGAAGGGAAGGAATATTGTAAGAATTTGCAGTATTTAGGGGCACCCTAATTTAATCCTTTTTTTCATATAACATAACATGTTCTACAACACCGGTAGTAAAGTAAAGTGAATAACTGATGGATACTTAGGAAGAAAAGCCATACTGACACTTATTCTGACCCACTGGTGATATGAGTAGTTATTAATAACTAACTCAGATGGCTCATATGTTAATGAGGGTCAAAACCAAACTATTCACCTGGTGATGTAAGTGAAACTGATCAACTCACTTACTGACCCAAGAGAATATAAGGTATTTCTTTAAATTATCCACCCCGATTCCATTATTGATGGTAGCGGAATCAGACCGTATAGGTATGTAAAAGGTATAATTAAAGAATTAACTTAAGAAATTGGAATTTCAAATGAACTTCAGGAGATACCGGAAAAAATCTGTGCTAATCTCTAGTAAGAGACTAAACATATTTTAGAAATTGGCTCCTTAACTTTGAAATTTACAGTTTAACCTCACTAAGTGAAATGTTCACTATGAGAAGTCCTCATCAAAAAGAGGAGTGAAACAGCTTTTTAGTTAGCGATTAGCTTACGTAAAGTTATTTCAATAATTGCCTAACTAACATTAATATTCTCATAAGGGAAGAATTAAAAAGGGCAAAATAAAGTAGTACAACAGAGGCGCGCGACTCAATTGTATTTTCTTTAAAACTAACCGAGTAACTAAATTCTAGATAATGCTCGAAGTCTAATAATAGGTAGATGAATCAGAAATCAATCGCAAGGCGAACCAGATTTCTACATCTCATTTCTGATTTGGATGATATACCAGCATTAAATATGTGAAAGCAGATCCAGACTAACAGAGATTAGCTTAAATAACTGATACGAATCAGTAAAAGCAACAATTAAATAAACAACTCTTGAAATAGATGCTGTTTATAGATAGGACGAACCCCTTGACGTAAAGACAGAGGAAACGCCTAAAACTTATATAGTGAACCCATGCTAGAAAAATTGAATATAGCTGTGTAAAAACCAAGCAAATTGGAGCATATAGCTGAAAAATTGCTTGATGTTTACTAGATTAGGAATTTCAATCAGGAATCCAGCTAGTAAATTATATAACAGTTCAAAGATAGACCTTAGTCAATCTAAATAAATCCAGAGTTTCCATGTATTAAACGGATGAAAACAAAACTGGAGAGAAACATTAAGAGTACCTTACCGGTTATCTTGAGGGCACAACTAAGGAGACGCCAGTATTAGAGGGATATACAGATGTAATAGTAATATTTCAAAAACTAGTAATCCACATCCATAACTGGGAGTGAACCAGCAACTTGATTGTCTAGAAGACTATCACAGGAAACCATAAAGGGGCTTTTAACTTCTCACTGAACTGATTATATATAGTAGGAGACAATACGTCTGAACCTACATAATAATGTATGTTGCTAAGTTGAAAATAGTCTAAAACCTGGAGGGAGGTAGACGACGATCAATGTACGCCAAGCGACGCAAAATTGCTCGTAATTCAACACCAAAGTCAAAGCAACAAATACAGAGTGAAACTCAAACACATCAGTTAGAATTACTAATAAGGATTCTAGCGTAAAATAGATCTAGGTTAGAAGGAAAAGCAGAGAGAGTAAGCTAAGAATTAACTCAGTCTGATAGATTCATGTTCCCCGGAAAATTCGGTTCAGAGCGGAAATCTAGAAAAGTTGGACCTTGTTTACATGTTAGACGAGATTCTCCGGAAAAACCCGCAAGAGAAAGGGACACCACTCTAATCAGTAGTTATCAAAACTGATCGGAAAATCCCATAACTCGACTAATAACCCAAACACATGATGTGTTGAATGAACATGTATTCAACAGGAACCATATTTAGCTTCCTTTAAATGTCAGATCTATAGTTAAAACAAACGTCTAACTTACAGGGAGACGGGCGAGTTTAATATGCTATCAGTAGACGCAGAATTAACCGTCGGTTTTAACATAATCTCAAGATTAATAATCTAACGAGAGAGGAATCAAGCTGTTATATATCCCAACTAGTCATGCTTAAGTTAGCAGTGGTTACACGTAGACCATAAATGAACTACAAGGAGAGAAGAGACTTTCTGCTGGGAAAAGAATCTGAGGGGAGTGGACGCACAAAACCCAGAATCAGCAAAATGCAGATGTTAGGTTTCTTAATAACCCATGTAGAAGTACTCAGGACTTTCTCCAGTTCTTAACGCCAGACTAAATATATTGGGAAAAGAAATTCAGCAAATGATCTCATATGAACAGTATCATCAGGCTATAGCAAGCTTAATGATGATATCAATTGCTTCAAAAAGTCGGTTTGATGCAGACAAACTAGTACTTGAAAGTAACAAATTATCAGATAACCACGCATATTTCAAACCATAGTTGACAACAGTGGAGAGGGTGCTACACTCTTTCACTAAAAGAGAAATAATCCTTTAAGGTTATGCCAGTTGTCGTGACTAAAAGAAAATGGACGTGGCTCTGATTATATAACATAGGGAAGTAATACAAGAAATTAATAAGGGATGGATACTAGGTGAGTCAATGTAAAGACAGAAATTGTAGAGTACTACTTGACCATTTATTTTCTGAAAGAAATCAATGGCTTAAATGGGGGAGGCGTGTAATATAATAAAAACGTCCCTACCATTTCCTAAGCATTGACTCCCTTAAAAATAAACAAACCCTTACAATTACTGGTTAAGTAACTTGCTTAGGTAGGAATAGAAAATAAAACAGCGATAGACTGACCGTGGCACAGCTAAATTTATTTGGCTTTATTTCTTTCACGTACCTGGCAAGACCGGGACTGATAGAAAAACAAAGGCCCAGTGCAGCCATTTTTGGTCAGTACGACACAAAGAACAGACATGTAAAAGTTTTCCCTTTGGGGAGAAGGCACTTTGCCTTAAAAATATATCACTCTTTGCAACTAATGGTATGTTATATCTACATTATTAAAATGTATTCATGTATTTTTATAAAGTACATATACCAGTGTGTTAATTAAGAATTAATTAGAATGATCATTCAACAGTTCTTGTAAGCTAGAGTCTGATTTTATTTTTACCAATGAAGCACATGTTCTGCCACGCTGTAATTTTTCCTATATTTTACAATTTCTAATCCATATGTTAATATCTTTTATAGGCATTATGAACTTATATCTAACTAATAGTGTTTATAACCTATGAATATTATGTGTACTGTAGTACACATAAAGTATAAACTCTCATGTCTGAAACACATTCTAGAGATTTTCTCAATGTAGGAGCAGACCCCTGATTCATACTTCATAGTAAAAAAACTAGTGTCTGTCAATTTCATATTCCTATGTTAAAACTTCTAGGCACTGTGAACAATATCTCACTATTTATGCTTAGAAATCTGCAAATAATCTATGTACTATAGAAAGGTGTTTTATCCATGCGGGGACATACAAATGATTACGCGTATTCCTGACTCTTAGTCAGGGGATAAAATACTTCGCCACATCATAATCTGTAACTTGGAACTATAGTGTTAAATTTTAGTACCATCCTTTTGTTAACAGATTAGTAACCACTCCATATGAGGGTGAACATATAATCATTTCATAAAATAGTTTTAGGGACATGCCATGTTTGAATATAAATTCATGAACAATTAAAGTAAACGCTTGATGTAAATGCATGTTCGGATAGGATTTAATCCCCATCGCCTCACCGTAGTAGAAACAGAAGCGAAGATTGATGTGAATAAATTGCTTGCAATATTCAGAATACTGGACCGTGCGGCATAAGTTATTCTAAGAAATAAACTCCGAATAATAGCAGTCATTGGCAAAACATATCACAGCGATTACTATCCTCATGGGCTGTACGCAGTGGGGGAAAACAATGTATGTTTTAGTTATGGATTAACCCCTGAGAAAATCCAAAAACAAAGGCTCCCCGCATCAGCATTATGATTAAGTATTATATAGGATTATCATGTACTTGATATCAGAAAAATGGACATGTATGTTTTTTTTTCTGGTATGAGAATTTTCCCTGTTCTGATTGTTACTTTTTACTGTGGGAATATACATTTTAATGTTGCACCTTGGGATTAGAGGATGTTGATGTAAGAATCCTTGTGCACGACAGTACTTAAAAAGCCAATGTTGAATAGCCTTGGGAAGACGCGGCATTAGAAACCACAGAGATCCTGTATAGGCTATTCTCTTCAAGAATGAGAGATACAATATCAACATGTTGGATGGACAGAATGACTTCACTCCTCTAATTGTCCCAGTAACAACAGAACATAAAATAAAGTGAGAAAATACCTTACTCACTATTAAGAGTCAGAATGGCTCTACTCCGCAATGAGGGACAGTGGAAAGTGGACACCCACTCCTTTCCCCTTCTCCCCTTGTTGTTTTGTATTTTTTGTTTGTAATTGTCTTGTGAAAGTTAACACATCACAGTAGGTTAATGCTCGTGTTGTATTCTTTGTCATCCCTTTTCTATAGAAGAGAAGCAGGTGGTGGTTGAATGTGGTGGGACTATATCACTAAATCTAGATCCTGGGTCAACAGCCAGAAAGTGAATGTCCTAACCATAGTCTGCATCTAGAAATACCCATGGACTGCTGCGCTCAATAGCTCCATAGCGAGCAACAGATAAATTAGAAGACAACTGACTGGGTGAGTGATTAAGTCCTATTTTAGTAGGAATATCCAGGATGGACTTCAAGATCTAATAATCTACAAAGATGAAGATCAACAGAGTAACTGACAACAGTGTATCGTCTGCTTTACGTCTGAGAAGTATCACCTATAAGCCTTATCACTCAGCAAAATCAGTGAAACTATGGGACAATCCTACAAGTTACTAAAACTAGCAAAAGTGAAAGCCCTTCAACTGTTGGTTGGGTTACCAAGTTAATATCCAACAATGGATAAGTCTTCGAAAGAATGTCTCACAGCTGCAACAGTCAAACATGGAATTCAGCTATTCAACACTAAGTTCTGGCTCAACCAAATGGGGAGAAGACACTGAACCACATAAGCCAATACAACCAAGGTACAAACTTAATATCATCTTAAACATAACTACGAAACCAGATTACCTCAAGGTTCCAAACCCTGAACACCATCAGATAAAAGACCATATGAAAGCAGCTAAATGTCTCTACATCTGCAACAAGAGGAATCATCCAATTGTTTGCAAACCTGTTACTGTGCTGGATTTATTCATCTGTGGATATATGTAGGTATAGATCAAGTGTGGCCCTAGTCACAGATACTACCATGAGATGCCTCTCAGTCAATTAAAGTTCTACACTGGACTAGATAACAACGACTAATTCCTTGCCGGTCCAATGTCAGCCTAAATGCCATGGGTTATAGACTCGCGACTAGGTGGGTGAAACCTTAGTGTAAGCCAATTTGGTAGTCGGATATTATAAGCCGAGAAGCTGAATGGACGTCAACTTTTCATCAGACCTGATGATAAAGGGAATTACCTTCTGCAAAGCTTAAGTGGAACTCCTGAAGTATGACCAACCGGAGGCACCAAATTTCACAAACAGGGCACCGAGCCTAAGGCAACAGAATATTCGTGATTCTAGCCCCAAACGGAGGGGATATATGGTGTGTGATTTTTCAATTCCTAGGTTATGGAGTATAAAATAGTCACCAGCCAATTACCAGTGGATAAATATTAGGAACATAACTGAGTGCATTAATTCGGTACCCAGATAATGGGAAAAGGATCTAATCGACAGCAAAGATGAACTCTTAACCGCACACCAGGAACAAATTGACTCTATTAATTAGTTTAATTAATAGTACAAAATGTTGTTCATATGTTGGTTTTTTTTCTGAAGGTAACAAGTCAGTAGTTTTTTTCCAATGGTATATAGATGGTATAGTATTTTGACACCCAACTCATTATTTTTAACAATGAGAGAATGGTAAAAGGTGTCAGAAACATGTTATGTTGGGTTCTATTTAATATCTTTATTTGCCTTAATTATGAGGGAAAATGAAAGTAGACCCAATTTGTGGTTGTTGTGTTGTTTGTAATAACATTGTTTTTTTTTTGTTTTTTTTTTTTTTTTTTGGGGGGGGGGGGGGGGTGTCACTGGGTACTATATTGTAATAATGCAACTAATTCCCATGCCTGTCTGAAAATGCATAGTGTTTATTACACCTATATATATATATATGTAACTACAGATCTTGAGTTAATACCTGAACTGTTTGTCCAAAAGTGTTGTGTACATCAAGTAAATGTGGTGTCCAACAAGTGGTTGTTTATATGTTGTGAGCAATCAATATCCTTCTAGCACTATAGAAAATTTAAAGGGTGATGAAGTGGGAAGGGAAACCTAGACACAGATGCCATTGTTTCAAGGATTGAACTCTTTTCTCCTGGGATTTGTAGTAAATATCCCTGATCACCCTGCATTCTAACCAGTGACCAGAGAATCAATAAAAAAAAACCTAGACATCTTAACAATATTCTCAGGAATCAGAATCCACATCCCACAAAGATGACAAAGCGAATATACTTTGCATGCTGCATAAGTAAACAATAGATAAACCCCAAAGAAGAAAGTTATAAATAATAATGGGAAGAGGAATATAGACAATATGCTGCATATGTAAACAATAACGACACAATGAACATCATAACTATAAGGTTTATCATATATTGTTTGTGACCTGGGACACAGCACAACTTCAAGTGCTACAGCTCAGGGGTTCTCAACCGGTGGGGAACCACCCCCCCCCCCCGGGGGGGGGGGGGGTAATTTTACGGTTTCCCTAGCGGGGGATTAAGACCACAATTTGACAGACTCAAACTGGCTTCCATCCATCCATCATGTGCCTAGCCGGTAAGCGTGGGCGGTCATGTTCTTCCATCTCACTAGATCACCGGAGTCGTGGATAAGCTTCGTGTTTCTGTCTCGACCATGCCATGTGGCCAAGCCATCCAGGTATTTACTTCTCGGTCTTCCCCTTGGCCTCATCCCTTCGATCTTGCCAGCTGTCACCAAGTTCTCCAAGTCATTTCTTCTCATAACATGCCCAAAAAATTGTGACTGTCTATGTCTAATGACTCTAATCAGTTTACTATCTTCATTTGTTTCTTGAAAAACTTGCTCATTGGTTTTTCTGTCTGTCCATGGTATTCATTGCATTTTCTTCAGAAACCACATTTCCACAGCCATCAGCTGTTTTTCAGCTTGACTCCTTATTGTCCACGCTTTACATCCCATACTAAAGTATAGATTCTATGTAGCACCTCAACATTCTTTTTCTCGTTTCAATTGATATCTTTTTATTGGTCAGTATGTTTTTCATCTTTCAAAAGGCTACCTTTGCAATGGCAATTCTTGTTCTAATTCCTTCAAGGCATCTCCCATAAGATGTTATGACTGTGCCGAGATAACAGTATAGATTCACTTGTTTAAGAATATGCCCATATACTCGTATATCACATTGTGGTATTTTCTTCTTCCCAGTGACGACCATAATATGTCTTCTTAATATTTAATTCTAACCCTAGTTGTTCACTGTGTGTAACAGCAGCATCTACTAAATGTTGCAGGTCCTGTTCATTGTCTGCAATCAAGACTGCATCATCTGCATATCTAATGTTATTGATGTATCGTCCCCCGTGGCTGATTCCTTCCATATCTTCTATATTTCTGAATATATTTTCACTGTACAGGGAAAACAGATCTAGAGACATTACACATCCCTGTCTCACACCTGTTTTAATAGGCTGATATTGACCTACATCGTTATCAATTCTGATGGCAGCTTGTTGTTTCCAACATATGTTTTTTACAAGTCTAAGGTCTTGTCACTAATCAGAGGATATAATATAAACAATATACGCTATGCAGATGACACAGTATTGGTGGCGGATAGTGCAACAGACCTACAACAATTGTTAGACATTGTAGTATCAGAGAGTGCACAGAAAGGACTCTCCTTGAATATCAAGAAAACAGTAACAATGGTGATATCAAAGAAAATGGGGACACCAAAATGTGACATAGAAATAGAAGGGGAAATTCTCAACCAAGTGGATAATTTTAAATACCTAGGGGCACTTATAACATCGGATGGAAGATGTACAACAGAGATTAAGAGCAGAATAGGGCAGGCAAAAGCCGCATTTCAGAAAATGAAGAGTATCTTATGCAATAAGTCGCTATCAATGAATGTAAGAAAGAGAGTGCTAAAATGCTATATAGAACCAGTTTTGCTGTATGGCAGCGAATCTTGGAATGTAAATGAACAAATTAGAAAGAACTCAGAAGCAACAGAGATGTGGTTTTTAAGACGAATGTTGCGAATTCCTTGGACTGCCAGAGTAACTGACAACGATTGCCTGAAAGAGGCTAATGAAACTAGAACACTATATACAACAATAAGAAAGAGACAAATAGCTTTCTTTGGTTATGTGATGAGAAGACAGGCATTGGAGAACATCGTTACAACTGGAAAGATCGAGGGGAAAAGAGGCAGAGGCAGACCTAGAGAAATGATGCTGGACGGATTGAGACGGTGGCATGGAGGAATATCATCAGCTGAGTTGATCCAGAACACCAAAGACTGAGATCTGTGGAGAGCCATGAACGCCTACACCAGCCAGCACGGCACTTGGTGATGATGATGAAGGTCTTTTCCATCAATTTGTAGATCTTCAAGCATCCTTATCATGTCGACATGTCTCACTTTATCGAAAGCCTTTGTGTAATCAATAAAGCAAAGATATAGATCTTTGTTTACTTCTATAGAATGCCCAATTACTGTTCTCAGTAGATACACAGCATTTACTGTGCCCTTGCCTTCTAAAAACCCACATTGTTCTTCTCCTATTTCAGGACCACACAAAATGGGATCGTCCCCCATTCTTGAATTATGTGTGAGCGTGTGGGTGGGTATTTGTGTGTATATATGCGTGTGTGTGTGTGTGTGTGTGTGTGTGTGTGAGCGCGCGCGTGCACGTGTGTATACACACTTTATCTTAGCATATTATTGTTTGACATTTTTATTCTGTTTCCCGTTTGTTCATCAACATTAAGATTTCTTCATTCATCCATTTTTTTCTCAGCTTTTTGGTAATATTTCTTTGCTAGTTTGATGAATGGAGTCCCTTAACTTCTTCTTCTTTCGTTCGCTTGAAATATGTCTATAACTGCAATGTTGCCTCTTGTATGAATTTAACTGTCTTTTTTAGTTCACACAGCGGTCCATAGAGTTTATCTTCCACTGTCGTCTCTCTAGGCCAGACGGTTTGCCTAGATATGTTATATTTTGGGCAGTCTTGGAGTATATGCTCTGCTGTCTGCGACGCCAATCCACATGTGCACATGGCCGTTTCACAAATCTTGAATTTTGTATACATGTGGTTGCGTAATCTATTGTGTCCTGTTCTGAAGCGCAGAATAATGACTTGTTCTGGTCTGTCCATAACGTGGTAGTCATCTTGAGCAGGTTTTGGTGGCTTTCTGACTGATTTGATCATTCTTTTCTTTTGGTGGTATGTAACGGGCACATCAGGCTGTTCTTCTTTGGCCCCTTCCTTAGCCAATTGATCAGCTCTATAGCCCCTTAACATTTCCCATGGTTCATTTATACTCTGTATTTTAGCTATTACATTGTACCTATTTTTCACAGTCACTCTGTAGTGTTCTTTAATTTCTTTATCTACTTTCAGAACCTCTTTATTGAGTCTCAAGTTCTTAACCATTCTGTTCCCTCTCTTTAATCTTACTTTAATTTGTCCACATAGTGGTACATGATCACTATTACAGTCAGCATCAGGCATTGTATTTATATTAATTAACGCATTTCTAAATCTTTTATTAATAAGTTTGTAGTCAATTTGGTTGCGTATTTTCACATCAGGGCATTTTCCATATGTATAGTCGCCTTTTGTGGTGTTTAAACCATGTGTTTCTAATTATCATATCATTAATATTTGCCCATTCTATTAGTTTCTCTCCTCTTTCATTTCTTGTACTTAAACCATAATTCTCCACTATATCCTCTGTTTTTCCATTTGCTACTTTCACATTAAAATCTCCCAGTATTATTTTTATTTCTTGTGATCCAATTTGAGCTATCGCCCTTTCTACTTCATCGTAAGAGTGTTGTATTTCTTTCACTACTGCTTGTTATTGGTGAATATACTTGTATAGTATTTATATCTATTGGTTTACCTTTCATTTTGACCATTATAACTCTGACAATCACCAGTATCCATTAATTGATTTGGCTGTTGTTGTTTTTTTTCCATAAAATATTATTCCTACAAATTAAAATCATGTGTATCCTCTCCGAATTAATGTGTGTTTGTCGGTTATAATGTTGGCAGATCCCTCCCATCTCATCTCATTTATGCCTAGTATATTCATTTTCATGCTTTCCATTTTACTTAGAACATTGTTTAACTTTCCCAGTTCATTTAATGTCCCAACATTCCATGTTCCTACTCTAAATTTATTTAGTTTAGTTATGGTTTTGCCATCAGTAGCTGGATGACGGTCTGGTGTCACCTGTGGCTCATGACTGTCCCTACCGGACGAGGATGTCCTAAGACAGCAATTAACGTCGTTAACTATCTTTGACGTCCAAGAAGAAAATGGATTGACGACATCAAAGACATTGTATAATCACACGGAATGACACAATCCAGTACCGCCCACCGGGCGCTACAACGCAAATTATTCCTCCCCACGACGCTTGACGGCAAAAGTGGAAGATGATGATGATGACTATCTCTGAAATTTGTGTTGCCATGAAATTTTGGGAAGATAATGTGGTGGTTTCCCCTTGCCTTCCACGTGGTGGTCTGCCTTTGACAGCCATTTCCGACTGTCAGGACAAGTGAGTGACCTGCTCTGCTCAGCTGCAGAATTGTCCACTTATTCCGGTGGATACTCGGTACCCAGTGCTGCGTTAGCCACACCGTGGTGTGTTTCCATCCTCTACCACGGGGAGATGCAGTTGGGATTTTCCCTTCTTAAAGTTATGGTCTATGACCAAAACTCTCCAGTACTTTTAGAGGGGACGGGTGGGCGCGCTCGCACACGCATGGGTGTGTGTAAAGGGGGGAATGACATTTTGAAAAGAGGGGGAAGGGATGACTTTCTGAACTTACGGTGAAAGGGTGCATGGGCAAAAAAAAAAGGTTGAGAACCACTGCTAGATCTGATCGGTTTTATATATGCTTTTTACTGCCAATTTCATAAATACACACACCAAATATAACACATTTCAAAGGTTTCTATATGTTAGGTCTTAGTCTTATATGATTGAGCTACTGTATGACAATAGATTGTACTACCTGCTTTCTGTTAGCGCCCAACGTTGGGCAGCAACCACTTAACCCAACACCTCGCATTGTGCCAACGGTTTCGGGCGGGGAAGCGCAATTGGGAGGATGAAAGCCTTACTCTAGTGCAAGGGATTGCAACCTAAAGATGAAATGGCAGGGCAGACCAGGCCCATCACCCATCGTATTCATCGCGATATTCTGTGTGCGATAATTTGGTGGCGTCTAGCGTGTGCCGCGTGGTTTAGTGGTTGCACATCCACGTCACATGCCAGTGATCCGGGTTTGATTCCGGGTCCAGTCAAGGATATGCACTACTGACGAGGTCAAACGAGAGCGGTACTGGAGTCTATTGCTTCCAAATTGATGTGGACAAGGCCTTGGGTTCACATCGGAATACGATCAGCGTTGCCAGTAGTGGGTTGTGCTCAGTGTTTAAATCTCAAATCCGGAAAAAACCAAATAGATCAACATTTAAATATCACTTTTATACTTATCATTTAATCAGATTAGAGGCCATGTTAACAGCTGTCATTTTCCAAGATGTTTAACTAACAGCTTGAAAAAGTTTGCGGGTTTCCAGAAAGTAGAGTTATATCAAAATCCTTACTAGGCACAAAAAGAAAAGCCGTTACAAGTAAGTCACTAAAGTAAAGGGCCTTTTAAGATGTGTGGCAAAACGCCAATGGCCCATGTCCTCATGCCTTCTTTTATTTTGGGTAAACAGTGGGAAACAGCTTTCGGAAACCCTCAGTTCTCTTATTCGCTCAATCCCCATGGAAGATAGTTCTCTTGGGTACTTTTACAAACCGATCTTCTGAAGAGAGTTATTGGAAATATGTCTTTTCTTTGGGGAAAACCCGAATGGCCCATGTCCTCATGCCTTCTTTTATTTTGGGTAAACAGTGGGAAACAGCTTTCGGGAACCCTCAGTTCTCTTATTCGCTCAATCCCCATGGAAGATAGTTCTCTTGGGTACTTTTACAAACCGATCTTCTGAAGAGAGTTATTGGAAATATGTCTTTTCTTTGGGGAAAACCCGATAGGGCGCCTTGCACCAAATACACACTGGTTCAACTTCTGGGGAAACAATGTCCGTTTAATCAAGTACCATTTGTAGACTGCCTCATGTCTATTTGACACTTCAAAGAGTGCGACAGATGAAGCGCAGCATGCTGATGGTTGATTGAAAGGTAACAATGGGGTTTATTTAGTACTGCTAGACTTTGGTCTATAAAGCTAACTGGTTGTCTCGACTGGTGAGACGAATTGGCGAAACGGCAGTCTTGCCATATTGTGAGTGGGTTGACCGTTGGGCAATCTAGCTAAGCGTCTTGTTCTTGGCATTGCCTGGGAACGAATCTGAGCACTATAGCTTCCCAGATGATTTCGCTTGTTCTTGGCAGCAGATGGGCGGAGGCTATCTTTCTTCATACGGCCTGAACTCTGCATACTGTCATCTTTCATTTGACTATAAACATTATATATCCACGGATTCCCACCATTTATGTTCTGTCTTCTTAAAACGGAAGAGGGGATCCATTGTGCTATCTCTTGCGTCTTTCAGCCGATGGGGTGGCCAGAATGGTTACTGGTCGATAGGATGATGTCGGGAGTATAAATAGACTTCTCTATCTCACAGAGAGAACCTGAACTCATCTGAATCTACGTGTTAGGTGAGGCACGGCCGGTACATTGCGGCGACAGCTCCGACGAGAGCAGCGGCCGGAAGGAGTAGTATCTTCTTTCCTATTCTTGCTAGGAATGGGGAACGACACTTCTTTCCATACAAACCAATTACTATAATATTAGTTAAGAGCGGAAACCCACATAATTACTAACAAAACACAACAAGAGCTTTGTCGTGTGAAAGAGAGGGTTTGTCAGTGAGAGAGAAGCCGGGAAACGAACGTGCCCAATAATAATAAAGGCATGGTATGAGAGTGGAGAGTGAATCTGGGATGAGGAAAATGGGTAAGGTACCTAGGGTCAAACGACAAGACTTCGTCAAGCTGAAGACCTGGTCTAGGAAAGACGCCGCCAATCCAGGACCTCTTGTCAGGTCAGGCGAATTCACGCAGGTCTAGTAAAGAGTTATATATCAAATAATATTATATATTTTGTTTATGGCAACTGATGTGCTGAGACCATTAGGAGTCTCCATGTCGGCTGTACCAGAAATTTAGGCTGGAGACTCTCACAAATGTTTGTTCTTTCCAGGGTCCTTCTTTTGGAACTGAACAGAGCTGAAGGTCTCGACAGGGCTACTACCCGGAAAGTTATGTTTTAACCGAGTTCTTATCAAGTTTTGGGCCATACCAGGCCAAGGGTATGATCTCTACAAGATAGAGCCAACGCTGGCCCGAAAGAATGACCATCAGCCTTTTCTAACATCACCAGTGTCATAAGTCGGGATGCCCCACCGGCTAGATGAAAATATTATTCACTGGCGAGCAACCCTAAATAGTCAGAAACTGACTAGGGACAAAATCTATATGGCTGAACTACAGATTAAGCCCATGAATATCCAACGTACAGCTCCAAGTGGCTCGTTACAAAATGAAATGAACTGTGCTGAATATTCGCCAAGGTATAGGAAAGAGAAGGTTAGCTTAAGATAGATGTTTTAAGTCAAAATATATTAGTATAGACGACTATCTCAGTACAGGTTTTCTCCCTGACTGCTCCTTTCCTTGGTGTGTAAGTGAACCCCCACCAATGTACACAACAATACGTATGCACAATTGGAAAAAATATAATGACAGAACTATGAGTTACAATACTACAACATTTATTTGCTAATCATAACAACAGACATAGGATGATTGTCAATATGAGGATGATGAAATCATATGCATATTGATATTGATGACAAACATTACGTAACTTTACTTGTTACTCGATCTATCTGGATCTGTGGTCCAGATCCCCACTCTCCAGTAGACACACACAAAAGAAACAGCTTGCCGGTATTCTGACGAATCTGGTCAGTCCTAGCTCTACCTAGTCTTCACTCTATCTTGAGATCTACAACATAGGTGCTCCTTGTGAGAGCTGTTCTGAAGTCAGACTTAATCTAAAAGGAAAAGGTCTATCGTGGGTTTTTATACCTAGCCTAGCAGTAGACACTTATCTCCCAGGAATTCCATTCCTAAATTCTTCTTATCTCCTCCTGACGTTAATTGCAATTAACTCCAAGTCTGTCCAGTCATAAAATTCTTTCTGCATGCACACTAGCCTTCACACCTGTGGGTCTGACAATTATTAGCCCACTGAGTCCTATCAGTGATTTCACACCTTGCGCCTCTAGTCTCTACCAGATGGGGTCATCCATCGCGGTTGGGCGATTTCCTAGCTATTCTTATCAGGTGTCATGTCAAGGGAACAATTAGGTTCTCATGGTCAACAGCCAGTTTACAACTCTGTTGGTAAACCAGGTTTGCTTGCGTCATACCTGGTTGGTTTTAATTACTATTCAGTCCCCTGAGTCTGCCCTCCCGTCTGGCTGGATTGATAAGACTGTGAAACTGATCTGGGGGTGACCGGTACTGGTGTCAAATTAACTTCCCAAATAGAAAGCCATTCCTGGTGGTTTGTTTACTTGCAGGTTTTGCAAGCTTACGTCAAGACAGTATAGCCTTGGATATAGAGAAAACAGTTTTGTTCGTCTGTTGATCCTCTACATGGCCCATCAAAAGTGAGCCGAAAATTGTTCTGGGAAGTAAAGGCTGCCAATTCGTGACAGAGCTTTCCCCTTAAAAAAAAAGTTTCTGCCAGAAATCTTTTGTCAAAGCACGCCGTACATCCCAGAATAATGCCTAAGCACTCTCCGTTCTGTATCTGCCTAAAGGTTTCCAATATTCCTTGTGGCAGTGGGTTGTCCTGCATAAAGACGTCCCATTTCCATAACCCAAAGATACTCTGGATAGATCCTTGTACCTGGTTTTCGGCCGGGATTCCATGCAATAGCTTGGTAAAATCCGGTAATTGTCAGGAGGTTGTAATTTTACCCCTCTGGGAAAGATCACAATCAACGGGATTCTTCTACGCCTCTGGGCAGCAATTGTTTTACACCATTCACTCACGTGATTTACTCCTTTCAGCCGAGGATGTACCCGTAGTGAGGTCTTGCATAAGCTGGCCACAGCAAAGCTTGTCTCCGTGATTTTCCTCCGTCCTTTATAAATTCTTAACAGATCTATCAATATCTTCCTTTTAAAAGGAATAATGTTACACATCATGGTCCCATGGTATAAATTCAACTGGCGCTTTCCTCCTTCAAAGTCGGGAGTAACAATCGTCCCTCCTCGGTGTCGCGGTTTCTTCCCCTGATAATCAGTTAATGGGCTGAGTTTCTCTGCATTAGAGTTTCGTGTGAAAACCGTGCTAGAAAGTGGAATTTTAGTGTGCCAAGTTGTCCTGCCTTGAGAAATAACATAGTTACTCCAGGGCGATAAAGTGGTGTTACTTTTGAATAAAGTATCCACAAATAGCTGATCTACTCCTATCAAATCGACCTGACTGAAGGGTAGATTGAGTCCTAAGAGTGTTGATTCCAAACCACTCTTGACTTCTGTTACTTCAGGTTCCTGTTGCTGGAATTCCCTGATAACTTCAGCTAATGAGATGATAGGCGTTTCTTCCTCCATCTTGTGCAAAGAATTTTCTTCTTTAGCAACTACAGACAATGTCTGCACAATATCAGAGTCCATATTCTGGCTCAAGACAATTCCCTGTGTTTCCTGAGTCTCCGAACTGGTGAGATAACAACTGGAAATGTTTCCTGGTCTGGATGTTCCTCTCTGGTCATGCTTTCATGGGCTAAGTCCAGTTGAGGTAAATCCTGTGATGGGCTGGTGTCTAAACAATCCATCACACTACGTAAATCATTTGAACTGATGTCTAGTGTCTTTTCCTGAGCTGCAGCCTCAAAGATCACAAGGGGTTCCGGGTCATCCTTCATCCCACTGTCAGTCAAATTTAATCCCACTTCTTCCTCGTCTGGGCTGAAGGGAATAATAAAGTCGGTTACCTTTCGATCTCCGACCTCCTTAAAAGATGTCCTCAGGTCATCTTCCTCTTGAGTTTCACCTCTCGTTGAAGTAAAATGAGATTCCTGGGAGTCTTGTACTGGCGGACCAGTTAAACCACAATTTCCGTGGTGCAAACAGTTATCACGTTTGTGACTGCTTGAAATGCCCTGGGCACGTTTCTTCTTCCCTCTTTTCCGTTTAGGACTGGGTCGAATGAGAACCTGTAGTTCCCGGTCCACTAACTCTGATTCCGCGGTGGGTGGCAAAGATGTCCCTTCCTTCCTGGTTGGGTGAGCATCCATATCTCCTACCTTATGTTCCGCTAGAAAGGTTAGCTTCTCTGCATTGACTACTTCCATATGCTTTATATTAATCTCTGCTTCTTCAGTTTTGCTACGCTCTTTTGCTTCAAATAACTCATCAATTGTTTTATTCATCTGTTCCTCCGCCATGTCCCACTCTTTCATCTCATCTCTGATGTATAGTTCTAATTGTTCTCCTGTTAAGCCCTCTATTATGCCTAACCTTCTCGTGGACTCTAAGTAATCTGTTCGCGCCTTCAGATAATCTAGATCCTGGGAAGGTGAGTCCATATTTGCTAATGGCTAAATGGTAAGCTCCTATGTATCTATCAACTCAGAGCTAAGCTAGAAAGACAAGAGTGAACCAATGACAGCAGCAACACTGCAGCCTACCACGCATGTCGTAAGAGGCGACTAAGGAGGCTTGATGGTTCCGTCGCCCTGCTACTGAGTGAGTGCGTGGCGCGACACTGTGAGCTGTGAGTTTCGTGTGAAATGCTTTTGAATCTGCCCGAGGTATTTTGAAACGTGACTGCATGTTCGGAGCGATGGCAGATGGCTATGTCCCAGAGTTGACCGGTTTTTGCCTTATGCAGAAATGCGTGGCTGCTGGGCTTCTGGTTGACTGCCACTGCCATCGACGATGAACTGTATTTCGTGGACTGTGTGGGTGAACATCTTGGAAACATCCAGATGGGAAAAAGACTGCCGACTCCATCAGAAATGAACTGGGTGTTTTGTGGAGGACTATTGTGTTGACATTCTGGCGGCGGCATTATGCACAGTGTATCTGTGCGGGCTGTTTGTCGAGACTCCTGTCTTCTCCACTTTTCACATTGGGCAGTGGGGAGCGTTTTGTGTGATATTCATTGGCACAGGAATGGAGCATAATGGGGACCACCCGTTGCTGTGAAGTTGGAACTGCGACTAACTAACTAACTAACTAACTAATGACAGCAGAACCTAAACCAATGTGTAGAGTTTAGCCTCAGCAATGAAAGACAACTGAAAGTAATATTCAAGTAGTTTCTGGCGACCGCAGTGAAGTAAGTGTGAGAGATATACTACACAGTAATCAATACTAATATTTACCTAAATAAATATTAAAATGCACTGCATACATGTCATAATGAAAATGGCATAAGTAGCATAAAATGGCAAATCAATCAAGCAGTTAAATCATCAAACACATCAATGTAAATATGATTAAAGTGATCAGTTATCATTAAATGATGAATGATACACTAAATGATAAGAATTAAAATACTTATCAATAAATGATAGATGAGGTAGTTCTCATAAGTTCTTATCTGTTATACACTTTTGAAAAGTTATATCTATTCTCTGTAACTTCCTCAACTAAAATTAGCTACATCTGATGATAGTCTATTTTGATGACTGAAGATTACAAGAGTTAACTTTTAAAATCGTATGTCTAGGGTCTAGTAGAATCACTATGATTACTAGAATCCTGGTTCAGGATCCCGGACGAGCCCCCAATCTGTCATAAGTCGGGATGCCCCACCGGCTAGATGAAAATATTATTCACTGGCGAGCAACCCTAAATAGTCAGAAACTGACTAGGGACAAAATCTATATGGCTGAACTACAGATTAAGCCCATGAATATCCAACGTACAGCTCCAAGTGGCTCGTTACAAAATGAAATGAACTGTGCTGAATATTCGCCAAGGTATAGGAAAGAGAAGGTTAGCTTAAGATAGATGTTTTAAGTCAAAATATATTAGTATAGACGACTATCTCAGTACAGGTTTTCTCCCTGACTGCTCCTTTCCTTGGTGTGTAAGTGAACCCCCACCAATGTACACAACAATACGTATGCACAATTGGAAAAAATATAATGACAGAACTATGAGTTACAATACTACAACATTTATTTGCTAATCATAACAACAGACATAGGATGATTGTCAATATGAGGATGATGAAATCATATGCATATTGATATTGATGACAAACATTACGTAACTTTACTTGTTACTCGATCTATCTGGATCTGTGGTCCAGATCCCCACTCTCCAGTAGACACACACAAAAGAAACAGCTTGCCGGTATTCTGACGAATCTGGTCAGTCCTAGCTCTACCTAGTCTTCACTCTATCTTGAGATCTACAACATAGGTGCTCCTTGTGAGAGCTGTTCTGAAGTCAGACTTAATCTAAAAGGAAAAGGTCTATCGTGGGTTTTTATACCTAGCCTAGCAGTAGACACTTATCTCCCAGGAATTCCATTCCTAAATTCTTCTTATCTCCTCCTGACGTTAATTGCAATTAACTCCAAGTCTGTCCAGTCATAAAATTCTTTCTGCATGCACACTAGCCTTCACACCTGTGGGTCTGACAATTATTAGCCCACTGAGTCCTATCAGTGATTTCACACCTTGCGCCTCTAGTCTCTACCAGATGGGGTCATCCATCGCGGTTGGGCGATTTCCTAGCTATTCTTATCAGGTGTCATGTCAAGGGAACAATTAGGTTCTCATGGTCAACAGCCAGTTTACAACTCTGTTGGTAAACCAGGTTTGCTTGCGTCATACCTGGTTGGTTTTAATTACTATTCAGTCCCCTGAGTCTGCCCTCCCGTCTGGCTGGATTGATAAGACTGTGAAACTGATCTGGGGGTGACCGGTACTGGTGTCAAATTAACTTCCCAAATAGAAAGCCATTCCTGGTGGTTTGTTTACTTGCAGGTTTTGCAAGCTTACGTCAAGACAGTATAGCCTTGGATATAGAGAAAACAGTTTTGTTCGTCTGTTGATCCTCTACATGGCCCATCAAAAGTGAGCCGAAAATTGTTCTGGGAAGTAAAGGCTGCCAATTCGTGACAGAGCTTTCCCCTTAAAAAAAAAAGTTTCTGCCAGAAATCTTTTGTCAAAGCACGCCGTACATCCCAGAATAATGCCTAAGCACTCTCCGTTCTGTATCTGCCTAAAGGTTTCCAATATTCCTTGTGGCAGTGGGTTGTCCTGCATAAAGACGTCCCATTTCCATAACCCAAAGATACTCTGGATAGATCCTTGTACCTGGTTTTCGGCCGGGATTCCATGCAATAGCTTGGTAAAATCCGGTAATTGTCAGGAGGTTGTAATTTTACCCCTCTGGGAAAGATCACAATCAACGGGATTCTTCTACGCCTCTGGGCAGCAATTGTTTTACACCATTCACTCACGTGATTTACTCCTTTCAGCCGAGGATGTACCCGTAGTGAGGTCTTGCATAAGCTGGCCACAGCAAAGCTTGTCTCCGTGATTTTCCTCCGTCCTTTATAAATTCTTAACAGATCTATCAATATCTTCCTTTTAAAAGGAATAATGTTACACATCATGGTCCCATGGTATAAATTCAACTGGCGCTTTCCTCCTTCAAAGTCGGGAGTAACAATCGTCCCTCCTCGGTGTCGCGGTTTCTTCCCCTGATAATCAGTTAATGGGCTGAGTTTCTCTGCATTAGAGTTTCGTGTGAAAACCGTGCTAGAAAGTGGAATTTTAGTGTGCCAAGTTGTCCTGCCTTGAGAAATAACATAGTTACTCCAGGGCGATAAAGTGGTGTTACTTTTGAATAAAGTATCCACAAATAGCTGATCTACTCCTATCAAATCGACCTGACTGAAGGGTAGATTGAGTCCTAAGAGTGTTGATTCCAAACCACTCTTGACTTCTGTTACTTCAGGTTCCTGTTGCTGGAATTCCCTGATAACTTCAGCTAATGAGATGATAGGCGTTTCTTCCTCCATCTTGTGCAAAGAATTTTCTTCTTTAGCAACTACAGACAATGTCTGCACAATATCAGAGTCCATATTCTGGCTCAAGACAATTCCCTGTGTTTCCTGAGTCTCCGAACTGGTGAGATAACAACTGGAAATGTTTCCTGGTCTGGATGTTCCTCTCTGGTCATGCTTTCATGGGCTAAGTCCAGTTGAGGTAAATCCTGTGATGGGCTGGTGTCTAAACAATCCATCACACTACGTAAATCATTTGAACTGATGTCTAGTGTCTTTTCCTGAGCTGCAGCCTCAAAGATCACAAGGGGTTCCGGGTCATCCTTCATCCCACTGTCAGTCAAATTTAATCCCACTTCTTCCTCGTCTGGGCTGAAGGGAATAATAAAGTCGGTTACCTTTCGATCTCCGACCTCCTTAAAAGATGTCCTCAGGTCATCTTCCTCTTGAGTTTCACCTCTCGTTGAAGTAAAATGAGATTCCTGGGAGTCTTGTACTGGCGGACCAGTTAAACCACAATTTCCGTGGTGCAAACAGTTATCACGTTTGTGACTGCTTGAAATGCCCTGGGCACGTTTCTTCTTCCCTCTTTTCCGTTTAGGACTGGGTCGAATGAGAACCTGTAGTTCCCGGTCCACTAACTCTGATTCCGCGGTGGGTGGCAAAGATGTCCCTTCCTTCCTGGTTGGGTGAGCATCCATATCTCCTACCTTATGTTCCGCTAGAAAGGTTAGCTTCTCTGCATTGACTACTTCCATATGCTTTATATTAATCTCTGCTTCTTCAGTTTTGCTACGCTCTTTTGCTTCAAATAACTCATCAATTGTTTTATTCATCTGTTCCTCCGCCATGTCCCACTCTTTCATCTCATCTCTGATGTATAGTTCTAATTGTTCTCCTGTTAAGCCCTCTATTATGCCTAACCTTCTCGTGGACTCTTAAGTAATCTGTTCGCGCCTTCAGATAATCTAGATCCTGGGAAGGTGAGTCCATATTTGCTAATGGCTAAATGGTAAGCTCCTATGTATCTATCAACTCAGAGCTAAGCTAGAAAGACAAGAGTGAACCAATGACAGCAGCAACACTGCAGCCTACCACGCATGTCGTAAGAGGCGACTAAGGAGGCTTGATGGTTCCGTCGCACTGCTACTGAGTGAGTGCGTGGCGCGACACTGTGAGCTGTGAGTTTCGTGTGAAATGCTTTTGAATCTGCCCGAGGTATTTTGAAACGTGACTGCATGTTCGGAGCGATGGCAGATGGCTATGTCCCAGAGTTGACCGGTTTTTGCCTTATGCAGAAATGCGTGGCTGCTGGGCTTCTGGTTGACTGCCACTGCCATCGACGATGAACTGTATTTCGTGGACTGTGTGGGTGAACATCTTGGAAACATCCAGATGGGAAAAAGACTGCCGATTCCATCAGAAATGAACTGGGTGTTTTGTGGAGGACTATTGTGTTGACATTCTGGCGGCGGCATTATGCACAGTGTATCTGTGCGGGCTGTTTGTCGAGACTCCTGTCTTCTCCACTTTTCACATTGGGCAGTGGGGAGCGTTTTGTGTGATATTCATTGGCACAGGAATGGAGCATAATGGGGACCACCCGTTGCTGTGAAGTTGGAACTGCGACTAACTAACTAACTAACTAACTAATGACAGCAGAACCTAAACCAATGTGTAGAGTTTAGCCTCAGCAATGAAAGACAACTGAAAGTAATATTCAAGTAGTTTCTGGCGACCGCAGTGAAGTAAGTGTGAGAGATATACTACACAGTAATCAATACTAATATTTACCTAAATAAATATTAAAATGCACTGCATACATGTCATAATGAAAATGGCATAAGTAGCATAAAATGGCAAATCAATCAAGCAGTTAAATCATCAAACACATCAATGTAAATATGATTAAAGTGATCAGTTATCATTAAATGATGAATGATACACTAAATGATAAGAATTAAAATACTTATCAATAAATGATAGATGAGGTAGTTCTCATAAGTTCTTATCTGTTATACACTTTTGAAAAGTTATATCTATTCTCTGTAACTTCCTCAACTAAAATTAGCTACATCTGATGATAGTCTATTTTGATGACTGAAGATTACAAGAGTTAACTTTTAAAATCGTATGTCTAGGGTCTAGTAGAATCACTATGATTACTAGAATCCTGGTTCAGGATCCCGGACGAGCCCCCAATCTGTCATAAGTCGGGATGCCCCGCCGGCTAGATGAAAATATTATTCACTGGCGAGCAACCCTAAATAGTCAGAAACTGACTAGGGACAAAATCTATATGGCTGAACTACAGATTAAGCCCATGAATATCCAACGTACAGCTCCAAGTGGCTCGTTACAAAATGAAATGAACTGTGCTGAATATTCGCCAAGGTATAGGAAAGAGAAGGTTAGCTTAAGATAGATGTTTTAAGTCAAAATATATTAGTATAGACGACTATCTCAGTACAGGTTTTCTCCCTGACTGCTCCTTTCCTTGGTGTGTAAGTGAACCCCCACCAATGTACACAACAATACGTATGCACAATTGGAAAAAATATAATGACAGAACTATGAGTTACAATACTACAACATTTATTTGCTAATCATAACAACAGACATAGGATGATTGTCAATATGAGGATGATGAAATCATATGCATATTGATATTGATGACAAACATTACGTAACTTTACTTGTTACTCGATCTATCTGGATCTGTGGTCCAGATCCCCACTCTCCAGTAGACACACACAAAAGAAACAGCTTGTCGGTATTCTGACGAATCTGGTCAGTCCTAGCTCTACCTAGTCTTCACTCTATCTTGAGATCTACAACATAGGTGCTCCTTGTGAGAGCTGTTCTGAAGTCAGACTTAATCTAAAAGGAAAAGGTCTATCGTGGGTTTTTATACCTAGCCTAGCAGTAGACACTTATCTCCCAGGAATTCCATTCCTAAATTCTTCTTATCTCCTCCTGACGTTAATTGCAATTAACTCCAAGTCTGTCCAGTCATAAAATTCTTTCTGCATGCACACTAGCCTTCACACCTGTGGGTCTGACAATTATTAGCCCACTGAGTCCTATCAGTGATTTCACACCTTGCGCCTCTAGTCTCTACCAGATGGGGTCATCCATCGCGGTTGGGCGATTTCCTAGCTATTCTTATCAGGTGTCATGTCAAGGGAACAATTAGGTTCTCATGGTCAACAGCCAGTTTACAACTCTGTTGGTAAACCAGGTTTGCTTGTGTCATACCTGGTTGGTTTTAATTACTATTCAGTCCCCTGAGTCTGCCCTCCCGTCTGGCTGGATTGATAAGACTGTGAAACTGATCTGGGGGTGACCGGTACTGGTGTCAAATTAACTTCCCAAATAGAAAGCCATTCCTGGTGGTTTGTTTACTTGCAGGTTTTGCAAGCTTACGTCAAGACAGTATAGCCTTGGATATAGAGAAAACAGTTTTGTTCGTCTGTTGATCCTCTACATGGCCCATCAAAAGTGAACCGAAAATTGTTCTGGGAAGTAAAGGCTGCCAATTCGTGACAACCAGTCATCTCGATACGCTAGGATCGAGTCCTTTTGTATTAATAGTATTATTGGCTGGACCCCGCCAATCACTCAGACACACCCATTATTATATAAGAACTGTTCTCCATGATATTATTTCCTACCCGACATTATGCCAAGTGATTCCATGGCACTTCCCTAGAACATTTGATTACTATAGACTGTGGTCCATGGAAACTTGGAAGCTTGATTCTACAGCGGCCTGTTGTTCCTACAGCCGATCGGGATGGAGGATACTACCGAAGGACCTAATCGGTGAGGCAGATGTCGACTGACGGGACTTTGTAGTACTCTTCGGTCTATGACGAAAAGCCATGAGGCTCTGTGCCTGAACTTTATCCTTGTTGTGTCTGTTTAGAACTATCTGTTTTAACTGACTTAATGTTTTCCTGTGCTGTTCTTTATTAGGTTAATAAAATTACTTTCAAGTTATTCTGACGATCGCCATGTTATTTATGCGTCAGCCAGAAAGACACGTCAGGGAATAGGTCCCGAGGTCGAAAGAGAGAGTGACAGTGAGTCCGGGGAACGGAGGAGGGTTGGCAAGCAAAGACCTATCCCAGCCAGAGCGAAAGAATAGTTTTGAAACATTGTGACATAGTTATTTGGGACCCTCCACGTAGCTTGTTACAAGATGACAGAAGGTGTATTGGGTACATGGTGCTAGCCCCACAATTTACAGACCAATCAGCACTCGAGGGTTGATGTGGTCAATATCAAGTGGGCTGCCTTTACTTCCCAAGACATTTCCTGCTGCCTGTTTTAGGATGGTTGACTTTGGAGCCCAGGTCAATTAAAGAAATGCACTTATGTGTATTCAAATATATGATCACCATGCCAGCAGCAAGCATGCTAGTCACTTCACTGCCATGGCTACCAACCACCATTACAAACACCTAATTTTATTGTAAGAGAACAGCTGTAATAGAAAGCTGATCAATACAAGTTTGCCAAGAGACATCTGTTACAACTTTGCCAGTCACACTCCAAGAGAACAGTGCTTTGAAAACCCCAACAGATGAAACTTAACTATTCAAAGAATATTATCCTGCAGCAAATCAATAACACTAAAAGTTGTGTTGTCTGTCATTACCATTTCAAAGAAGAAAGTCCCTTGCTATTATCTCCACCCCAGTAAGTGAATCAAAGACATTTTAGTCAGCCACTGGTCACAAAGCCACTCAGCTTTATCATAATCAACAGCAAACAAAAGCATAATCAACAAATTTTATTTGTATACTTTGCAAGTATCAATAATTATACCATTATTCATAATAGTGTATTACATTCATGTCTGTTATAAAGAATAACCATTTATAGTTTACTAGCAGACCCGGCCCGGCTTCGCCCAGTCCCTGGTGGGGAGCATCTCATGGAATCAACATTGGGGGACGATGCATCAATAACATTAGATATGCAGACGATACAGTCTTGATTGCAGACAATGAACAGGACCTGAAACATTTAGTAGATGTAGTTGTTACACACAGTGAACAACGAGGGTTAGAATTAAATTGTAAAAAGACAGGTTATAGTCGTCACTAGGAAGAACGAAATACCACAATGTAATATACAAGTGCGGTTAGCGATGTAGGGGTATCCCCTATCCTATCAAAGGAGATGTAAGACGCCTCCTTTCCTCCGTTAAGGGCAGAAGGGCAGAATGTTAGACGGGCCTGCGTGCCCAATTCTTAACCCTTTGAAAATAAAGTTTGTTTGTTCGTTCGTTAGTCTACGGGACACCCTTGGGCAAGGTGGAGTACCCATTTAGCCTCCCCCCCACCCCCCCCCCCCCCCACCCCCCCCCCCCCCCCCCCCCGATCAGGGTTACGTGAAGCCATGGGAGCAGGTGGTGGATGGAGTGTGAGAGCAGCCGACAGATTGTTGTTGGTTATGGTCTTGCACTCTGTGACGATAGACAGATGATCTCATCAGTAAAGACACTATGGCCACCGACTAGTACAGTCACTGCCCAGAAGGAAAGCAATGGCAAACTACCTTCTACAAAACTTGCCAAGAAACCATAACAACCATGAAAGAAAACATAATAAGAGATCTGTTGGCGAGACCCCCAGGCCAGGCAGATCAGATAACACTGGGGAAGAGTGTGACACAGGGACCAGTACTAGTAATCGTGATGACTGAGTTAATCCTGACTGTGTTACCAAGGAAATCCCCTGTGTCAGACTAAGAAACAGAGTGAGAATAGCAACGTGGAATGTGAGAAGTTTGTATGAGGGAAAGCTTAAAGTAGTGTGTGATGAGATTGAGGGGTTAAACATTCACATTTTAGGAATTAGTGAACATCGCTGGAGCGGCAAGGGACATTTTACAACTGAAAATGGAAGTATTTTCATTTATTCTGGTAGAGATGTCGGAGGCCAGAGTGGAGTAGCATTTTGTTTAGATAAGACAACTGCAAAAGCTTTAATGGGATATAATCCAGTTAGTGATAGAACCCTCACTATTAGACTTAAAGGCCGTCCAAAAAAACACAACTCTCATACAGATATATGCATCTACTTCAACAGCAGAGGACAAAATTGAAGATTTTTACAACACACTACAAGACACATTAAATAAGATTGGTCATAATGATATAGCAATAATAATGGGAGATTTTAATGCAAAAGTAGGTGCAGGAAGAGCTGAAAATGAGAGACACGTTTTAGGAAAATTTGGATTAGGAAATAGAAATGATGCAGGTGACAAATTAATTGAATTTTGCACAGAAAATGAGTTAACGATAGCCAACACGCTTTTTTAAACAACATCCAAGAAGACTCTTCACATGGAAGTCTCCAGACAGTTTTACCAAAAATCAGATAGATTATATTTTAATACAAAGAAGATGGAGATCAAGCATAACATCTGCAAAAACCCTACGAAGTGCAGACTGTGATACAGATCATCAGTTATTAGAAGCAGATCTGAAATTAAAACTCAAAAAGCTTACCCGAGGACCAAGGCCACTTCGTTATGATCTCACAAAAATACCAGATGCATACAACATAGAAGTTAGGAATCGCTTTGGGGTCTTGATGTCTGTACAAGAGGAAATGACACCTGATGAACTGGCAGTACAAGCTAGAGATATCTTGATAACTGCAGCCAAAGATCTAATTCCGACCAAGAAAAAGCAACTTAAGCCATGGATTACATCAGACACGTTAGAATTAATAAAACAATGAAGGGAGCTGAAATAGAAAGGAGATGAATCTGATAACAGCAGGATGAAGTATAAATCTTTAACTCGAGAAATAAGAAAGAACACATGAAAGGACAAAAATAAATATATACAAGATTGCTGTACCAGAATAGAGCAATTTCATAAGGCTGGAAGAGATTATGAAATGTTCACAGAAATGAAGTTATTGTCAAGAAATGTTCAACCTCAATTGAATGTTATCTGTGACAAGATGGGAAATACATTAACAGAATCTAGACAAATTCTAGAAAGATGGCAGGAGTACTGCAGTGGAATGTATGATATGAGTGACAGTGAGGATATGAATGAGATACATGAGCCAAAGACAGCAGAGACAGAACCTGAACCCTCATTAGATGAAATTGCTTGGGCTATAAAGAACCTGAAGAATGGTAAATCACCTGGATGTGATGAGATACCAGCTGAACTAATTAAAGAATGAGAAGAAAGCATACTCATATATCATGCATTATGTACAAAGATTTGGAAATATGGTATATGGCAAAAGATTGGAAGAGAACTATCTTCATTCCAATACCAAAAAAGGGCAACCTGAAATTATGCACCAACTATAGAACTGTTGCCCTGATCAGTCATGCAAGTAAAATTCTACTAAAAGTCATAATGCGAAGACTTCGTAAGAAAATGGAAGAAGAGATTAATGTGGTTCAAGCTGGATTTAGACAAGGAAGAGGAACAAGAGATCACATATTCAACATGCGTTTAATAATAGAGAAGTGCAGAGAATTTAATGTAAACCTATTCTTATGTTTTGTGGATTATTCAAAGGCATTTGACTGTGTACAACATCAGAAACTTTGGGAAATCATGAGGAATATGGGCTTTCCATCACATGTAGTACAACTCATAAAAATGCTCTATCTAGACCAACAAGCAGCAGTTAGAATAGATGGCGAGACATCAGATTGGTTTGACATCAAGCAAGGAGTCCATCAGGGCTGCGTGCTGTCACCCTATTTGTTTAACCTGTACGCCGAAAATATAATGAGAAATGTAAAGAGATGATATAAACAGGGAGCTATATGATGCCCTAAATATCGGCGGTCATGACATACCAGAGATTCGATATGCTGATGATACAGTATTACTATCCACAACACAGAATGGCATAGAAAACCTAATAGCCTCAACCCAATTGAATAGTGAAAATCACAACTTATATCTTAACATAGCAAAAACAAAGATAATACATACAGATAAAACTACTATGGAGAAAGAAACATACATTAAAGGGGGAAAATTGGAGGTGGTGGAAAATTTTGAATATCTTGGGTCATTGATTACCAATAACGGTGACACAATGAAAGAAATTAAACGGCGACTACCCATTGCTCTTCAAAGACTAAAACAGATGAATAAATTATGGAGTGGGACAGACAGAACTACAAAAATTAGATTTTTAAGAGCATGCATCTTTCCCATTGCAACATACGCCCGTGAGACATGGACACTTACTAAACAAGCTGAACAGCGCATAAACGCCTTTGAATATAAATGTTATAGACGAGTTCTAAGAATATCTTGGGTAAAGAAAAGAACAAATGCATCCATGCTTCAAGAGTTGAATATTGAGGAGGGTTGGCTATTAAAGACGATAAAACAAAGAAAATTGAAGTATTTTGGTCACTTGAAACGTCAGAAAGATTGGAGAGAACAATAATGGAAGGGTATATGCCTGGGAAGAGAGGAAGAGGAAGGCCAAAGAGAAGATGGGTGCAGGATGTGGCGGATAATCTCCAGATGGGTGTATTAGACGCGGGACATCTTGCTTGTGATCGAGAAGTTTTCCGGAAGGTTGTTATGGGAGCGAGGTTCTGCAAAGGACATGCTACTGAATGAATGAATTAGTTAGTTAGTTAGTCGACAGATCATCCTCGTTGCACATCGAACCATTCAGTCCATAAGTGCTCGGATCCCCTCCTCAGCAAATCCCGCAGCGTGTAGCGGCTAACGACGCCAGTTCTGTGTTGGTTTATCAATCTTCTTTGGCTTCCTGCGTAGTGTTCTTGTTTGGCCACCCCTCTTTTAATTTGCTGCTCCCGCAGTCTGGCCATTGTTGTAGATTCACAGTCATCACTTGGTTCTCGCAAAAGTCTCACTTCTCGTAGAGCATTCAGAATGTCAGCCTGGTCCATGGCGCGTCTGCCCTCCACAGTAGCCTCACCTGCAAGCTTGTCAGCCCGCTCATTTCCTTGTACTCCCGCATGACCTGGCACGAAGATGAAACTAATCTTTGCCAGCCAAATGAATGAATGAATGAATGAATGAATATACAAGTAAATGGGAATATTCTTCAACAAGTAAATAGGTACAATTATCTTGGAACAGTAATGTCATCTGATGGGAGATACCTTGAAGAGATTAGAACAAGAATCGCCATGTCTAAAGTAGCCTTTAGCAAGATGAAAAACATACTGACCAATAAAAAGATGTCAATTGAAACGAGAAAAAGAGTGTTGAGGTGCTACATAGAACCTGTACTTTTATATGGATGTGAAGCTTGGACAATGAGCAGTCAAGCTGAAAAACATCTGATGGCTGTAGAAATGTGGTTTCTGAGGAAAATGCAAAAAACACCATGGACAGCCAGAAAGACCAATGAACAGGTCCTTCAAGAAACAAACGAAGATCGTAAACTGATTAGAGACATTAGATGTAGACAGTCAAAATTCTTTGGGCATGTTATGAGAAGAAATGGATTGGAGAACTTGGTGACAACTGGCAAGATCGAAGGGAACAGACCAAGAGGAAAACCTAGAAGCAAATACCTGGATGGCTTGGCCACATGGCATGGTCGAGACAGGAACATGGAGCTGATCCATGACTCTGGTGATCGAGTGAGATGGCAGAACATGACCGCCCACGCTTACCGGCATGGCACATGATGGATGGATGGATACCCCATCATTAGAGACCAACGAGTGTTGAGTAAAGAGGAACTCAACAACCATAAACATCACATCCGTGAAAGTGAATGACCACCTCTCACACCATGAGCTGTACTGGGTATATGGTGCTAGCCCCATATTTTTAGACCAATTGACATTCGATGGGTGATATGGTTGATTTGTTAAAGCACACAGTTACATATCATATGAAGTGAATAAATGAATTATACTAGGACTGAAATACTTAAAACATAGTCATTGATATTGTTTGAATGTGGAGCATCAGTTTTTTAATTGCGAATTTAAAATGATGCCTTTCTGTTTGCACAAAACTTGCTGGAACCATCGAATTACCAATGCCTTGATGTATTTGAGCAATCCTCCCGTGTGTTGCCGGGGCCCATAAGGGAAGCAAAGAATAGCAACACTATAGCCTACCACGCATGTCGTAAGAGGCGACTAAGGAGGCTTGATGGTTCCGTCGCCCTGCTACTGAGTGCGTGGCGCGACACTGTGAGCTGTGAGTTTCGTGTGAAATGCTTTTGAATCTGCCCAAGGTTTTTTGGAACGTGACTGCATGTTCGGAGCGATGGTAGATGGCTATGTCCCAGAGTTGACCGGTTTTTGCCTTATGCAGAAATGCGTGGCTGCTGGGCTTCTGGTTGACTGCCACTGCCATCGACGATGAACTGTATTTTCATGGACTGTGTGGGTGAACATCTAGGAAACATCCAGATGGGAAAATGACTGCCGATTCCATCAGAGATGAACTGGGTGTTTCGTGGGGGACTATTGTGATGACATTCTGGCAGCGGCATTATGCACAGTGTATCTGTGCGGGCTGTTGTTTGTCGAGACTCCTGTATTTTCCACTTTTCACATTGGGCAGTGGGGAGCGTTTTGTGCGATATTCACTGGCACAGGAACGGAGCATAATGGGGACAACCCGTTGCTATGAGGTTGGAACTATGACTAACTAACTAACTAACTAACAAATTTGAGCAATCATTTATTGTTCATTAAATACAATAAACAAGATGTTCACTCTTTCTTAACTTCATGATGGCTATTAAACACGTCTCAAAATCGCTGAGCTAAGTGTTTTATGACCCGTCAACTGCAGAAGGATTCCCGAAGACTGATTAAATCTCTTGTCCACCCACACTGGTATATGTTTGGTTACTTGATTTGCTAATTATCTCTCAGTTCTACCTGTGTAATTTGCTTGGCACTCATACTGGAATTGATAAATGCAGTTCAATTTGGTGTAGAGAGACTATAGTTCTTTAACCGATGGGAGTAGTATCGAGGTGGTTTTATATCTGATCATTGGTTCAGCAGCAAAGAATGTTTGCTTTATGCTCTACAAGATAGTCGTTTCATTGGTTTCCCCTCGAAAGGTTAGTTTAAAAAAAACTCTTGAAATCTGGGCACCAATGATCCTGTGGGAGTAGGTTTGAGTGGCTGGTAATGACGCTTGATGAAGTCAGCTGAATAGGTTTGGGTGGCTGGTAATGATGCTTGATGAAGTCAGCTGAATATTCATTACATTGTAGAGTATGGTTAAGAGTTTCCAGACTTCTTTTAGGGTGTCATCATAGCTAATCATTCTAGCTTGATTTAACAGGGTCCGTACCAGGCTACACTTATACTGAACAGATGCAAAGCTATTTAAATTCAGGTATTGGCTATTTCATGTTCCCTTTCAATAGACAGATCTTTGGATGGTGCCTCCTGTCAATGTTGAATTAATATTTCTAAGAATGATGAGGTGTCATTAAGTTCGTGGTCAACAGACAAAGACATGTTTTTGTGGGCTTGGTTCATGATGGAGTGGAATGATTCAGCCTTTTGTCTGGTCTTTCACCCAAACCTTTGACCCAACTGAAATAATTAACAGTGAAAAAGGAGAACCAATAAGTGTAAAAATAGAAAGCCTAATAAGATGGAGGCAGTACTTTGAACAACTTGTCAACATTCCATCAGATGGCACAGGCATTCGGGAAACCGACACAGGTGTCATCGAAGAACTAGAACCAGACATACTGAAAGAAGAAATTGGAGAAGCCGTCAGATTAGCCCCATTGAATAAATCTCCGGGACAGGGTGAAATACCAAATAAACTAATTAAAGCAGCAAGAAAAGTAGGAACAGCATGGCTACATTGACTATTAGACCATGTTTGGGTAGAACAACAGACACCGTGAGACTGGGGAAATGCCATAATTATTCCAATTTGGAAAAACAAAAGCAGTAACAGAGAATGCACACAATACAGAGGCATTTCACTGTTGAGTCATATTGGGAAAATATTTTGCAAATTTATTGAGAAAATATTACAAATTACTATAGAACCCCAGCTAAGTTAAAAACAACTTGGATTTAGGAAAAACAAAGGTTGCATAGATGCCATTTTTGCTCTTAGACAACTTAAAGAAAAATCAATCAAATTTAATGAAACACTATACTCGGCCTTTGTCGACCAAGAAAAGGTATTTGATAAAGTAGATAGAAACAAGCTGAGGGAAATCTTTAAACGATATGGAGTGAGTACTCATCTAACAAACTTATGTAAAAGCTTATACAACAACAGCGAAAGCATAGTGAGAACAACTGGAGGACACTCAGAACCCTTCACCATAAGATCCGGAGTACAACAAGGTTGTCCCCTGTCCCCTCTTGTTCATAACCTATATAGACAGCATATGAAAGAAACCAGCCAAACAGAGACCGCAAGAGCACAGCGTGACGAACAGAACACAGAAGAAGGATCATCAGCAAATTACACCATTAAAGAACTCCTATTTGCAGGTGATCAAGCACTAATAGCAAAATCAGAAGCAGAATTACAAGACCGTGTGAACAGGCTAAATGAAACGTGTAGGGTACATAACATGAAAATTAGGACAAGTAAAACGGAAAAATAAAACGATTCACCTAAACGAACACACCCTGAAACAAGAGCTTCAAGTACCTAGGAAGCATAATATCATCAAATGGCAAATCAGAAGACGAGATCGAAAATAGATGCAATAAGGCAAACCTGCTCATTGGACAAATGGTGCCAATACTAAAGAACAAACATGTATCAATAGTTACTAAGAAAGCACTCTACAACACAATCTTCTTATCGACTCTGTGCTACCAATGCCAAACCTGGACAATGACAGAAAAAGAGAAAAGAAAAATTACAACAACAGAAATGAGATTCCTGAGAAGAACATTTTATGTATCAAGAAGAAAAACAGAAATGAAGAAATCAGGACTAAAGCGGGGGTTATGGCAGTGTTAGATTTTATTAGAAGGCAGCAAGTCAGATGGTTTGGTCATGTAACTAGGTTACCAACTAACAGTCTACCACAATAAGCAATGATGTACAGACAACATGGAAGCAGAGGAAGAGGCCGACCATGTAAACGATGGATGGAGGGAATAACAGTCCATAGGAATATCGATACATGAAGCTCCTATACAAGCACTCTCCCGCTGTTTATACTTCACCTCGACACCGCAAGGTACAAGAGGAACAAGATGACATGGGTTGCTGGGTTTAGGATCTAAGTAAAATTTGGTTGGATTCGATAAAATGTCTTCTGTTTTGTTGGAAGCAGCAATGATGTGATTCATGAGATGGTTTTTGCAAATGGCTTGGTTTGCCAGAGTAACTTAACAATAATTGCCTGGAAGAGGCTAATGAAAGTAGAACATTATATACAACTATCAGAAAGAGACAATAGCATTCTTTAGTATTGTGACGAGATGAGCAGTGTGGGAAAGCAATGTGCCGACTGGAAAGATCAGTGGGGACAGAGACATAGGCTGACCGAAAAAGATGATGCTAGATGGATTGTACTGTGACATTGAGAAATATTATCAGCAGAGTTGATCCTGAACAGGAGATACATGAACACCTATGCTAGTTGGCAGGGCACATAATGATGATGAAATCTCATGTTTTTTCAAATTGCCAATCTGAGTAAAAGAAGTACCGAAAACATCAAACTTGTAAGGTTTCTCTCCTGAATGTGTTCTCTTTTGGTCCTTCAGACTACCAGCTTGAGTAAATAAAGCACCACAAACATCACATATGTAAGATTTCTCTCCTGTAGGTATTCTCTGTTTCTTCAGATAGCCAGCTTCAGTAAAAAAAAGTGCCACAAACATCACATGTGTAAGGATTCTCTCCTGTATGTGTTCTCTTGTGGTGTTTCAAACTGCCAGTGTGAGTATAAGAAGCACCACAAACATCACACTTGTAAGGTTTCTCTCCTGTATGTATTCTCTTATGTTTCTTCAGATCGCCAGCTTCAGTAAAAGTAGCACCACAAATATCACATTTGTAAGGTTTCTCTCCTGTATGTGTTCTCTTGTGGTCCTTCAGATTACAAGCGGGAGTAAAAGAAGCAGCACAATCACCACACTTGTAAGGTTCCTCTCCTATAGGTGTTCTCGTGTGGTATTTCAAACTTCCAGTGCGAGTAAAATAAGCACAACAAACATCACACTTGGAAGGTTTCTCTCCTGTATATATTGTCTAATGTTTCTTCAGATTTCAAGCTGGAGTAAAAAAAGTGCCACAAACATCACATTTGTAAGGATTCTCTCCTGTATGTGTTCTCTTGTGGTATTTCGAACATCAAACATGAGTAAAAGAAGAATCACAATCATCATGATTGTATGGTTTATCTCCCATGTGTTCTCTTGTGGCATTTCAAACTGTCAGTGTGCGTAAATGAAGCACCACAAACATCACACTTTTAAGGATTCTCACCTGTGTGTGATCTTTTATGGATGTTCAGATAGCCAGCTTGAGTAAAAGAAGCACCACAATCATCATATTTGCAAGGATTCTCTCCTGTATGTGTTCTCTTGTGCCAATTCAAACTGCTGGCGTGAGTAAAAGAAGCACCACAAACACCACACTTGTAAGGTTTCTCTCCTGTATGTGTTCTCTTGTGGCATTTCAAACTGACAGCGTGAGTAAAAGAAGCACCACAAATATCACACTTGTAAAGTTTCTCTCCTGTATGTATTCTCTTATGTTTCTTCAGACAGCTAGCTTGAGTAAAAACACCACTACAAACATCACATTTGTAAGGTTTCTCTCCTGTATGTGTTCTCTTGTGGCATTTCAAACTGCCAGCATGAGTAAAAGAAGCACCACAAACATCACATTTGTAAGGTTTCTCTCCTGTATGTGTTCTCTTGTGGTATTTCAAACTGCCAGCTTGAGTAAAAGAACCACCACAAACATCACATCTGTAAAGATTCTCACCTGTATGTGTTCTTTTGTGGCATGTCAAACTGCCAGCTTGAGTAAAAGAAGCACCACAAAAATCACATTTGTAAGGATTCTCTCCTGTATGTGTTCTCTTGTGGCATTTCAAACTGCCAGCTTGAGTAAAAGAAGCACCACAAACATCACATTTGTAAGGACTCTCACCTGTATGTGTTCTCTTGTGGCATTTCAAAACGTCAATGCGAGTAAAAGAAGCACAACAAACATCACACTTGTAAGGATTCTCACCTGTGTGTGATCTTTTATGGATCTTTAGATGGCCAGCTTGAGTAAAAGAAGCACCACAATCATCACATTTGTAAGGTTTCTCTCCTGTATGTGTTCTCTTGTGGCAATTCAAACTGTAAGCGCGAGTAAAAGGAGCACCACAAACATCACATGTGTAAGGATTCTCTCCCGTATGTGTTCTCTTGTGGTGTTTCAAACTGCCAGCGTGAGTATAAGAAGCACCACAAACATCACACTTGTAAGGTTTCTCTCCTGTATGTATTCTCTTATGTTTCTTCAGATAGCCAGCTTCAGTAAAAGTAGCACCACAAACATCACATTTGCAAGATTTCTCTCCTGTATGTATTCTCTTATGTTTCTTCATTTGGCCAGCTTCAGTAAAAGAAGCACCACAATCATCACACTTATAAGGTTTCTCTCCTGTATGTGTTCTCTTGTGGTTCTTCAGATTGCCAGTTCCAGCAAAAGAAGCACCACAATCATCACACTTGTAAGGTTTCTCTCCTGTATGTATTCTCTTGTCATTCATGTTCTTTTGGCACTCTAGATGGTCATCTTGAATCAAAAGACCATCCCATTCATTACACTTGTTTGACATATCTTCACTATGTGTTCTCTTATATCTGTTTACACAAACATTTGAACTAGAAATATCAGACAAGTCTCCTGTGTAAGTTCTTTGAGAGCTATAACTGGCATAATCAAAAATAACATCAAGAGAATTTTCAAAGCTCTGTGTATGTTTTTCTAGTGTTTCCTTATTTTGCTGCTGACAATTCTCAATAGCCAGAGATAGTTTATTGTTTGTATCAATCACAGAAGACACATTTTCTGACATTTGACAACAGTTTTCAAGTTTTACTGATGCCTTACAACTGTTCTTAACCATTATTAATTTTGAGTTGTTGTGTTCTGTCATTTCTTGAATGATGCTACCCCCAGCTATGTCTACCATTTTACTGAATCTGTGACTCCTGTCGTCACACAGAACATCCGATAGTTCTTGCTTTACAACCTTCATGTCTATGCTGTCATAAGGCCACTTTTGTGATTGCTCTTGTATGGAGTGGTAAGGATTCCTTGGAGACAAAGAGTGCATTTCTGAAAGACACCAAAGTAAAAAATTAATATCCTCATGAATATACCAGGTAGTGATTATGAACAGATGTGTTCACATTTCAGCTATAGAAAATCAATTTCAAGTGAACGAAAGATGGAGAAAAAGAATGATTAATGTGCTCATGTATGATGTATGATCTAAGCTGATGTATTATCTCAGTTCAGGTATGATTTAATCTGATGTATGATCTAGGCTGATGTATGATCTAGACCTGGGGTCACCAAACTACGGTCCGCAACGTCAGTTCATCAGGCCCGCCAACGGTACTCGAATTTTCTTGATAAAACGTATGGAACACAAGATGTTGTGATACAATTTAAATGTAAATATTATGTTAAGAATACTAGGAAGTCTTCACACATGCGGAGACCTCCTGGCTGCTATGTGCCTTAAATTTACTATTTTAAATTATTTATCTAGATTTGTTTATTGTAATGTTTGCTTATTTTGTGCCATCCCAAGTCCTTCCTCAGCTCGTGGTAGCTCCACCTATGCTCTGACGTTACCATGGGTTCCATAGCAACATGCATGAACATGTGAACTACAAGTTTGAATAGAGGCAATAAAGTAGCAAACATAGCATTAAAATGTTATAGAAGCCTCGTACTCCTACGAAAATATTATCCCCAGATCAGAAAAATTCCCCGGTCAAGTAGCCACTGTAATTATATAACCTGCATAGTTGGATACCTCTTGAAGAAACAAATCCAACAGTACCTTATTCAAGTCTGTAGGTCAATTGTAAGCAGAGATATCAATGTTTGTGCATCAGTAATATTTAATATGAACAAAGAGCAAAATACTATTCTACCCTTTGACAAAATTTGACCTACACACTCACACCACTGTCGGTAACACGGACGCCAATTGAAATTACAACCGTCGATGTTTTCCTAACTCAAGGGAAGATAACCGCTTCTGATTATATATTACTCTCACACACACACGCATGCACACACACACACACATAGTGATGTATAAATGGTCATGCCATGCTGTGATGATGTCAATTTGTGCATGCTGTCAGCACACGCTGTCTGTTAGCGCTGCCGATCAGTGTGGGGCCGTCAGCGTAGACACATTTTGACCAGATAAGTCGCATTGGAAAGTTAGCCAAAAATAAACTACCCCGACCGTGCAGCACGATGAAAACTTGCACATAAATACTACAATAGATGTTGAATACAACCATGCATTCATTGGCATTAAACTTGCTGTGAATGTGCCTTAAGAATATTAATTGGACATAGCTGGATTATGATGGAAAAAGGCTAATTCCCGCCATTGAAATATCACATTATAGCATGCGATCTTCATAATTTTAGTTTGGGATGTCCCCTCCGACTTTAATAGTAAAGATTTACACAATATATGTACAAATGGATGCTAAATTGAATAATACATACAAAAACTTATATCTTAGAAAGCAGTCTATATTTCCGGGTAGAAAACGAATACCAGAAGCGTGTGAAATATAGAATATAAAACATAGAGGGGAAAACATTATCATGTTATTTATTCCAATTTTAACCCACAATTTTGAAATAATTGGGAAAGTTAACATGAGTACACCAAAGCTCCTCAGATAGGAGACACGAAAAACACGTAGCCAAACAAAACAGCAAATATATTCCGTTTTTATTCAGTGACCTTGAATCGTAGTGGCTAGGTCAAGGTGTTAATCCAGCTGGTCTCTAGTCCAGTGATTTTCAACCTTTCTGCTGGAGCAGATCCTTAACCAAATGTTTACGTTGCTCAAGGAACTCTGTGCGATGATCCAAGTGTCTGTCCTACTTAATGTAATAAACCAGATGGGCAGAATTGTTGTATTTAGGCAATTGCGGTTTGTTTTGGCGGAACCCATGGCTGCCACTAGCGGAACCCTGGTTGAAAAACACTGCTCTAGGCTATTTATTTAAGCAAGTTCAGTTGTGCGAAGAAAAGAAGAACTTGGAGAGAACATAGTGCTACTGATACGCGAGAAAACTAGGAATTTGTTGTATTCTCTGGCGCTGGATGAGTCTACTGATCTCTTGAGTACGTCACAACTTCTTGTGTTCATTTGTGGTGTCAATTTGGACTTTCAGATAAAGGAAGAGTTGGCATCCGTTAGCAGCATGCATGGAGCAAGAACTGGATAGGCAGCACAGGCTTAAAACAGTCACTTACTGCGGGACTTGCCTCGTCTTACAGATGCGGAAACTGTGACAGAGATTGTCACGCTCGCGTTGGACTATACAGTCACCAACAGTGCTGTCAGGTACCTCTCCAGCGGCACAACTCTATAGTCCTTCAGGACTGAAAGAGGCCTACTAAGCTGATGTATGATCTAAGTTCATGATGATATCAGCTGATGTATGATCTAAGTTCATGATGATATAAACTGATGTATGATCTAAGTTCATGATGATATAAGCTGATGTATGATCTAAGTTCATGATGATATAAGCTGATGTATGATCTAAGTTCATGATGATATAAGCTGATGTATGACCTAAGATCATGATGATATCAGCTGATGTATGATCTAAGTTCATGATGATATCAGCTGATGTATGATCTAAGTTCATGATGATATAAACTGATGTATGATCTAAGTTCATGATGATATCAGTTGATGTATGATCTAAGTTCATGATGATATAAGCTGATGTGTGATCTAAGTTCATGATGATATCAGCTGATGTATGATCTAAGTTCATGATGATATCAGCTGATGTATGATCTAAGTTCATGATGATATCAGCTGATGTATGATCTAAGTTCATGATGATATAAACTGATGTATGATCTAAGTTCATGATGATATCAGCTGATGTATGATCTAAGTTCATGATGATATAAGCTGATGTATGATCTAAGTTCATGATGATATCAGCTGATGTATGATCTAAGTTCATGATGATATCAGCTGATGTATGATCTAAGTTCATGATGATATAAACTGATGTATGATCTAAGTTCATGATGATATAAGCTGATGTATGATCTAAGTTCATGATGATATAAGCTGATGTATGATCTAAGTTCATTATGATATCAGCTGATGTATGACCTAAGTTCATGATGATATCAGCTGATGTATGATCTAAGTTCATGATGATATAAGCTGATGTATGACCTAAGTTCATGATGATATAAGCTGATGTATGATCTAAGTTCATGATGATATAAGCTGATGTATGATCTAAGTTCATGATGATATAAGCTGATGTATGACCTAAGTTCATGATGATATCAGCTGATGTATGATCTAAGTTCATGATGATATCAGCTGATGTATGATCTAAGTTCATGATGGTGTAAGCTGATGTATGATCTAAGTTCATGATGGTGTAAGCTGATGTATGACCTAAGTTCATGATGATATCAGCTGATGTATGATCTAAGTTCATGATGATATCAGCTGATGTATGATCTAAGTTCATGATGATATCAGCTGATGTATGATCTAAGTTCATGATGATATCAGCTGATGTATGATCTAAGTTCATGATGATATAAGCTGATGTATGATCTAAGTTCATGATGATATCAGCTGATGTATGATCTAAGTTCATGATGATATCAGCTGATGTATGATCTAAGTTCATGATGATATAAACTGATGTATGATCTAAGTTCATGATGATATAAGCTGATGTATGATCTAAGTTCATGATGATATAAGCTGATGTATGATCTAAGTTCATGATGATATCAGCTGATGTATGACCTAAGTTCATGATGATATCAGCTGATGTATGATCTAAGTTCATGATGATATAAGCTGATGTATGACCTAAGTTCATGATGATATAAGCTGATGTATGACCTAAGTTCATGATGATATAAGCTGATGTATGATCTAAGTTCATGATGATATAAGCTGATGTATGATCTAAGTTCATGATGATATAAGCTGATGTATGACCTAAGTTCATGATGATATCAGCTGATGTATGATCTAAGTTCATGATGATATCAGCTGATGTATGATCTAAGTTCATGATGGTGTAAGCTGATGTATGATCTAAGTTCATGATGGTGTAAGCTGATGTATGACCTAAGTTCATGATGATATCAGCTGATGTATGATCTAAGTTCATGATGATATCAGCTGATGTATGATCTAAGTTCATGATGATATCAGCTGATGTATGATCTAAGTTCATGATGATATCAGCTGATGTATGATCTAAGTTCATGATGATATCAGCTGATGTATGATCTAAGTTCATGATGATATCAGCTGATGTATGATCTAAGTTCATGATGATATCAGCTGATGTATGATCTAAGTTCATGATGATATAAGCTGATGTATGATCTAAGTTCATGATGATATCAACTGATGTATGATCTAAGTTCATGATGATATCAGCTGATGTATGACCTAAGTTCATGATGATATCAGCTGATGTATGACCTAAGTTCATGATGATATAAGCTGATGTATGATCTAAGTTCATGATGATATCAACTGATGTATGATCTAAGTTCATGATGATATCAGCTGATGTATGATCTAAGTTCATGATGGTGTAAGCTGATGTATGACCTAAGTTCATGATGATATCAGCTGATGTATGATCTAATTTCATGATGATATCAGCTGATGTATGATCTAAGTTCATGATGATATCAGCTGATGTATGATCTAAGTTCATGATGATATCAGCTGATGTATGATCTAAGTTCATGATGATATAAACTGATGTATGATCTAAGTTCATGATGATATCAGCTGATGTATGATCTAAGTTCATGATGATATCAGCTGATGTATGATCTAAGTTCATGATGATATCAGCTGATGTATGATCTAAGTTCATGATGATATCAGCTGATGTATGATCTAAGTTCATGATGATATCAGCTGATGTATGATCTAAGTTCATGATGATATAAGCTGATGTATGATCTAAGTTCGTGATGATATCAGCTGATGTATGATCTAAGTTCATGATGATATAAGCTGATGTATGATCTAAGTTCATGATGATGTGACCTGTTGTAAGTGGAATTTCAAAAAAATGAAACTTCATTGTAACTCAGTGTTACTGTTCCTCACTTAACTCAGAGTTCTTGGTCCACACATCTGCTACAGTGCACTGAACCTCACGAGGTGTTCACCTTCCCATTAGATTAGCAGAAACACCAGTTATTTAGGTTAAACTTTTTGAGGACAAGGTTATGAAACCACAGTCCACCCAGCATGCAATCATAACAGTGTTTTCCAATTCCCCTCTTCTAACCACATGACCAAAGAATGATGTTTGTCTCATTCTATTGGTTGTATATATTGTTCTAGTGGCATCAGCCTTTACCAGGCAATCATTGTGTTACCCTGGAGATCCAACGTATTCGCAATATTTGTCTCCTCATCCACATCTCTGTTGCTTCTAAGCAGTTCTGAACTTATTTATCCATGTTCTATGATGCACTGCCATACAGTAAGTTAGGTTCTATATAACATTTCAGGACTCGTTTACCAGCTCCACAATTACATTCATCAGTATCTCCTATCTTTAGTTTTCGAACAAATGGTATTTCAGCCTGTTATGTCCTGTGCGAAGTCTGAAGATTGCTACTTGTTCACTTCGTTCGAGTTAGTAATATGCATCATCTTTCTGGTGTCCTGGATGCCCTGATTCCCACTTGGTTCTATAAGTGTTTATTATAAACCTTTTTACCTTTTACCTTATTATATTATAGGTTATGTCTATGTCAGCCTGAGGTTGTCTGCTCTCTTTTGCCAATCAGTCAGCCTCTCCATTTTGAAGTATAGTGCAATGTGATGGGGGTCCATTGTAATACAACTTTTTTGGATTTCTGACATAATCCATGGAGTACTGCTCTTAGGTCTGCTAGTTCTGTGCTGTTTTTGCTCTTCAGTATTGAGACAGTTGAGAATGTTCCAGTTGTCATTGATTATTTTTTTTTTCACTCCATTTTTTAGATTTAGGAGAATTCCCCCTCTTCCATTTTTCTATAGAATGTTTGGCTGATCCATCTGTATATGCATGGGTCCAGATGCTACTTGGGTAATGTTCTTTTATGTAGTTTAGGGCTATTTTAATTCTTTCTGTTTCATTCTGAATGTTCATTTTCTCAATACCTGGAGTGCTTTTTATCACCTCAGGCAGTTGCTGCTGTCTCTAAGCTGGGAAATTATGTGCATTGTAAAAGAATGTTTTGACTTAGCTGCTGTTGCTTAAGCTGCAATGCTGTATTCTAATACTGTACTCACACATCCAGTATATAACTTCATGAGAACTTTATCACCTGACCCCCACGTTGTACAAACAAGCTTTCTCATTACTGCCATTCTTTGTCTTGCTCTTGTTCGATTTTTCTCAACCTGTGTCTTCCATGTCAGGCAACAATCACAGGTGACTCCTAGATAGTTTGGATTTTATTCATGGTGCAATATTTTTCAGTTCATTACTAGCTTAGGGTGTTGAGTTTTATTTGAGAGGGAGAACACTGTGCTTGTTTTCCTCTCACTTATCTTCACTAGCAATGATTTTGACCAGTCCTCTAGTGCTAATAAGGCTTGCTGCATTCTAATGTAATTTTACACCAATGTAAAATAAATGTTTCTACACAGCTAAGTAGACTGATGGGTTGATAGATATTAGGTTCTTCCAGGTCTTTTCCATTAATTGGGACTGGTATTAGTATAGCTTTCTTCCATGTTTGTGGGACTATTCCTCTCTTCCAGATGTAATTTAGGACTGCTAAGTTTTTTTGTTTTTTTTGCTTTAGTACCTAGTCCTATTAGCATTTCATTTGTAATTCCGTCTATTTCTGGTTATTTCTTCTTTTTTTTTAGGGTATTCATAGCCTTTTCCATGTCTTCCATTTTTTAATTTGCTATCATATATTCTGCTGCTGTCTTTAAGATGTGTTTGTTTATCTCTGACTGCTTTCTTCTGTTCTGTTGTAACAACAATGTACTTTGCACTACCATAGTTTTCCATTAGTGTATTTGCAGCCTTTTTTCCTCTAAGCATAGCATTTCTTGTTTACTTGTCATTTGCTTGTTTCTGGGTCCTTCATTTGTCATGGCTTTCACTAGTTTCCAGTTCATTTCCATCCCTGTCAAAGTTCAGGTGTTCTGTTTTTTCCCCCCAACAATCTCTTGTTGTTTGATTTAATGTTCTTTTATATTTTGCTGAGATCACTTTGAGAGATGTTTGCTTTAGTAGTTTGTTCTCTCTCTGCTGTCTTCCTGGCACATTCAACTTTGTCCTCCAAAATTTGTAGTTCTGCAGTCCAGTATTGACTGTAATTTTTCCTCGCTCCTTTTGGAATTGACTCAGTGGCCGCCTGTATTATTGCTTTATTTAGACTTTACACCATTTGTTTCATGTTGCCATGTCATGTTTTTGTGTTCACAATATTTATCTGTTAGTATGACAAATCTATACCAATCAGCTCATTTGCAATTCCAGCGAGGAAAAGGCTTTTGTTCCTGTGGAACATACTCCATATTCATTCGTGGCGAAGGGGTCACGGGCGCTGCTCGTAATCCAATATACCCGCCATCGAAACACAGCTGCACACGATTTAGCAGCAAATAGTGTTGTGCTGATTTTTTACAAAAAGGTATGGGGACCGGCCGTTCAGAAATCAATGGAAAACTACTGAACGTAAAACTTGCCAAGACATCAACAGCAGCTAAAAATGCTGGTGTTGACTGCAAACGTCCTGTAAAGGATATGCAACTAACTAGGTCACTGCCTGCTAATTGGTCAAGCACATGGTGATTGATTTTGTGGAGGATGTCTCCTGTGCAGAAGGCTAAGTCTGGAGTGGAAGTGGCTAAGTCTGTCGACGACAGTGAGGGCCCTATGGGCCCAAAACTAAAAAAACATTCATCGATCGGTCTAGCAGTCCACTGAACACTAAACCGGAAAATGATTAGCGGACCGATGCAAATGAGGCTCGAAGGGATTCTTCTTTGTTGCAGTGAATTAAAATTGAAGTACCTATTATTGTCTCAGACTATAATGCAGTTTGTGTCAGTTATTTTCATGTTTGAAAGTTTTAGATCCTTATCTGCTGGGCAATAACATTTTTTAATTCTTATTTTCACGTCCTTTATCATTATATCAACACCTATAATTTCCTTTTGGTTGTCAGAGATCACAGATATTTCACTGCAAGTTATTGTATTTTGTGTAAGTATTAGAACTTCTCCTTTGGGTCTTTCATGGTCAAAACGTGTGGCCTGATATCCTCTGACTGAGAATCTGTGATGGGCACTGAGGTGTGCCTCTTGAATGCATGCCATGTAGACTACCTCGTGAGCACTACTAAAGGTGGAAAAGCACCCCAATCGCACGCAGTTGTTTCGATGCAAGTCTGCACTAGAGCTCACTGAGTGAGCGTAGTCAAAGGTGGAAAAACTTCTCATTAACATGCAATGGAACGCTTGGCTAGCGAATCCATTACGTGAAACTCCGAAGCGAAAGCTTGCTGAGTGCATGTCTTCTGCAGACTGACCGTTCCTGGTCTGTGCGGGGAGCGGCCAGGGACGAACGAATTGCCGAATATATGGAAGTAAGGAATTAAAGCAGCCATGAGCAAAACGTGGCTATTCCTTGAGTGAGCCCAGTATCAGAGCGCTATAAACCAGCTCTGCAATTATGGAAGCCTCCCTGGATGGTGGAAAATGCCCATGGACTGTCCCTGTCTTCCCTTGAGGGCTGACCCTAAACTCTTTGGCCATTCTAACTTGATCAGCAGAGATGTGGACGACACCACAGCAGTAAGAGTCGAATGTCCCTCAAAACCACGGGAAGGCAAACCCATTTACCAAACGCCCGCTGAAGTCGGATGTGCTGGCCTAAGGGCGCAAATAAATCAGGCACGACGCATACAGGAGTCTTTTACCTCTGCCTTTGACAGCAATTTCCTATTGTCAGGACAAGAGAGTGCCCTGATCTGTCCAAGTGAAGAGTTGTGCACTGATCCTGGTGGATACTTGGTCACACCTATGACCTTATTTCCCCCAGTGTCTGAGTTGTTTTACATTGTGCTATTGTGTTGATTGTGATGGTATAATGCTTTGACAATTCAGAAAGCAATGGCAAACTTCTAAATGTAGAATTATCCAGTTCTAGTAAATCACAAACAGCCAATAAATGCAGGGGTTGACTGCAACATCCTGTAAAGAATATTCAACTAACTGTTACATTATATTGCACTTAATCTTACCTTGATCTACACAGACTTCAGGTTGTTCTATCTTGACACTTGATAAAAGTTTACTCTCCATCTTATGTCTACAGTCAGTCTGAAAGGATTTATAAGTTACATTTGTATGCAAACATAAATATATAAATGAATTTGATATTTTGTTTTTCAAAATGATTAATGATTCAAAATGTCTTATGATTACTGTATGACATGATTTCTGATGTTATTCCTGAAGTCCCGTTTAAGAATTTGAGTTTGGGAATCTATCACAGTGTGATGATATCAGTTTATCATGATAAAAACAACATAACAATACATGGCAACTTTACGGAAAATCATTATTACTTGTGTCACACATCATAGACACATTAAAGTTCATGCCATACTCATAGATGCAGCCATTCTTTGTTGTATCTTTCCCCCCCCCCCCCCCCCTTCTTTACATCAAACTCTTTGCTGGCTGCTGAGGATGGGGACGGAGCGCTTATGGGAATGCCCCGAATGCTGTGATGTCGGTTCCTCAATCAGTCAATCAATATATCCTTCTTCTTCTTCTTCTTCGTTCATCCAGAGTTTTTTTTTCCGATGTGATTACGTTGTGCCTGTTTACAGCAGAGCTGCGTTCTTGCGCCGTTAGGCCGACACATCCGACTTCTGCGGGCATTTGTTGACCGGGTTAACCTTCCCGGGGGTTTATTAGGACGTTTGACTCTCACTATTGTGGTGTTATCCCCCATCCCAGCTGGTCCATATAGAACAGCCAAAGATCCTGGTCAGCCCTCAAGGGAAGGCAGGGGCAGACCATGGGCATTTCCCGCCATCCAAGGAGGCTTCTATACTTGCAGAGCTGATACATAGCGCTCTGATACTGGGCTCACCCAAGGAATCGTCACGTCCTGCACATGGCTGCTTAGCCTCACTTCCGTATATTGGGCCTTCCGTTCACCATAGGCTGTTCTTCCGGAAACCAGAAGTATGGAGTCTGCAGATGACATCCACACAGTGAGCTTTCGATTCGGACTTTCCATGTAATGGATTTGCTATCCAAGCAATATTCCATTTCGTGCCACTAGGACACTTTTCCATCTTTTATGAAGCCCACACAATGGGCTTTTGATTTGGACTTTCCACATAATGGATTTGCTATCCAAGCAATATTCCATTTCATGCCTCTGGGTCTTCATGCACCTTTAAATGTCAACCTGTATGTAATTTAAGTAAGCTGCGGTCAACTTTAGCTTGTTGATATCTCCATAGAGCTTGTCCTCAAATGAAGCAGGTGTGGGCCAAAATATCTTTCTCTGTTCTGCATACGTTGGGCAATCCTGCAGCAAATGTTTTGCTGTCATTTTTCCAGTTCCACAATTACATTCATCGGTATCTCCTATCTTTAGTTTATTGAACAAGTGGTATTTCAGCCTGTTATGTCCTGTGCGGAGTCTGAAGATTGCTACTTGTTCTCTTCGGTCGAGTTTGTAATATGCATCATCCTTCTGATGGCCTGGATGCTCTGATTCCCATTTGGTTCTATAAGTGCTTTTTATCAACCTCTTTGCCTCATTATAGGTTATGTCTATGTCAGGCTGTGGTAGTCGTCCGCCTTCTTTTGCCAGTCTGTCAGCCTCTTCGTTTCCAGGTATACTGCAATGTGATGGGATCCACTGTATTACAACTTTTTTGGATTTCTGGCATAGACCATGGAGTGCTGCTCTTAGGTCAGTTAGTTCTGTGCTGTTATTGCTCTTCAGTATTGAGACAGCTGACTTTGCATCTGTGAAGATAGCTATTTGCTTCTCTTTATTTTCCTCCATCAGGAGCATTTCTGCTGCAGTTTTCAGAGCCTCTACCTCCGCTTTGAAGTTACTTGAAAATTTTCCAGTTGCCATTCAATGTGTTTTTTTCACTCCATTTTTTAAATTTAGGAGAATTCCTCCTCCATTCTCTATTGAATTTTTGGCTGATCCATCTGTATATGCATGGGTCCAATTCCTGCTTGGGTAATGTTCTTTTATGTAGTTTAGGGTTATTTCTCTTCTTTCGGTTTCATGCTGAGTGTTCTTTTTCTCAATACCAGGAATGTTTTCTATCATCTCAGGCAGTTGCTGCTGTCTCCAAGCTGGGAACTTGTGTGCATTGTGTATGGGCTTGACTGTTGATATGTTAAGTATAGGATCTGCCCTAATCCTTCGTTTTGCAGTTTCTACAAAGTTGCTACGCTTCGGTCTTCCCTTTCCAAAACCATTAAATCTGTTGTACATAGGGTGGTCTGTCAATCTTCTAAATTTTTCTGCTTGTTGCTGGGCACTGCTATCTCTTCTATCCTGCATTGGTTGTAAACAAGTGATCTTTTCTAGTTCATTAATAGGCGTTGTCTTCAGGCTTCCAGTTATGATTCGCATTCCTGGGTTTTGGACTCTACTTATTTTGTTAAAGTTTGACTTAGCTGCTGTTGCCCAAGCTGCAATGCCATATTCCAGTACTGGCCTCACCCGTCCAGTATATAACTTCTTGAGAACTTTCTCATCTGCTCCCCACGTTGTACCAGCAAGCTTTTTCATGATTGCCATTCTCAGCCTAGCTCTTGTTCGATTTTTCTCAACCTGTGTCTTCCATGTCAGGCGACGATCAAAGGTGACTCCTAGATAGTTTGGATTTTCTTCATGGCGCAATATTTTTCCATTCAATACCAGCTTAGGTTGCTGAGTTTTATTTGAGAGGGAGAACACTGTGCATGTTGTTTTCTCCTCACTTATCTTCACTAGCCATGATTTTGACCAGTCCTCTAGCGCTAATAAGGCTTGCTGTATTCTGCTGTTAGCTGTACTAATATATTCTTCAGATGTGCATATGGCTAGGTCATCTGCAAAGGAGGATGTGTGTACTCTGGCTGGAAAATTTTCTGTGATGTCATTTATATATGCTAGGAATAATGTTGGTGAAAGAACTCCTCCTTGGGGGACACCTTGCTCCAGCAGCATCATTTTGCTTGTTTGTCCTTGTACTTTTGTCCTGGCAGTTCTGTTCTCAAGGTAGTGGCTGATCCATTTATAAATTTTTCCACAAACATGCATGTTTTGCAGTTTTACTTTCAGTCCTTCCTTCCATACTTTATCAAATGCTTTTTCTAAATCTATCCAGACTGCTAGTGTGTGCTTTTTCTCTTGGAAGGCATCCTCTATTTCCTGAGCTATATAGGTTATTTGATCTTCAGTGGATCTGTACTTTCTGAATCCTGCTTGGTGTGGTGTTAAGAGTTTGTTTTCTTCCAGATGCCATGTTAGCCTGCCATTGATAATGCGTTCCATTAATTTTCCTACACAGCTAAGTAGACTGATAGGTCGATAGCCATTTGGTTCTTCCAGGTCTTTTCCTTTCTTTGGGACTGGTATTAGTATAGCTTCCTTCCATGCCTGTGGGACTATTCCTCTCTTCCAGCTGTTATTTAGGACTGCTAGTAGTTTCTTCTTTGCCTTGGTGCCTAGTCCTATTAGCATTTCATTTGTGATTCCATCCTTTCCTGGTGATTTCTTCTTTTTTAGGGTATTCATTGCCTGTTCCATTTCTTCCATTGTTAGATTTGCCATCATATATTCTGCTGCTGTCTCTGTATTTCTATGATGTATCTGTTTGTCTTTGATTGCTTTCTTCTGTTCGGTTGTAATATCAATGTGGTTTGCATTTGCATAGTGTTCCATTAGTGCATTTGCAGCCTTTTTTCCTGTAAGCAAGGCATTTCCTTGTTTAATTGTTATTTGTTTGTTTCTAGGTCCTTCATGGCTTTCACTAGTTTCCATAGTTTGTTTAAATCCCTGTCAAAATTCAGGTTTTCTGTTTTTTCCCTCCAACAATCTCTTGTTGTTTGATTTACTGTTCTTTTATATTTTGCTGAGATGGCTTTGAGAGAGATAATCGCTTCAATTGTTTGTTCTCTCTCTGCTGTCTTCCTGGCATCTTCAACTTTGTCCTCCAAACTTAGTTCTTCAGTCCAGTATGGTTTGTAATTTTTCCTCGCTCCTCTAGGAATGGACTCAGTGGCTGCCCGTATTATCGCTCTGTTTAGACTTTCCACCATTTGCTTTATGTTGGCATATCGTGTATTTATGTTTTCACAATATTTGTCTGTTAGTATGGCAAATCTGTCCCAATCTGCTCGTTTGTAATTCCAGCGGGGCAAGGGCTTTTGCTCCTGTGGAACATACTCCATATTCATTACAAGCTTGATTGGTCTGTGGTCACTACCTGCTAATTGGTCCAGCACATGGCGATCGATTTTGTGGAGGATGTCTCCTGTGCAGAAAGCTAAGTCTGGAGTAGAAGTGGTAAGCCATCTTCTGGAGTAGAAGCTCGGTGTGTCATCCGCTTTGTTGAGTAGATGGAGATTTGAGTCTATTTCCCAGTCCTCCAATTCATCTCCTCTTTTGTCAGTATCTGGGTATCCCCATCTTTCTGAATGGCTATTAAAGTCTCCGACAATAATGCAGTTTGTGTCAGTTATTTTCATGTTTGAGAGTGTAAGGTCCTTATCTGCTGGGCTATGCAGATTGTAGATTCTTATTTTCACGTCCTTTGTCATTATATCAACACCTATAATTTCCGTTTGGTTGTCAGAGATCACAGATACTTCGATTGGTGCACCAAAAAAGAGTCTTTACAAGGATCAAATACATTTATCTACATTGGGCACCAGTTTTCTCGCCAAGAATTTAAAATATCCAGAACGGACATACCATACATCCAATACGGGATCGCGCCGGACACTTTTAGCTACTCCTGAAACTCAAGCCAGACGACATACTCCCGTCACATCAAGTACCAATAGGACAGAAGTGTGCAGACCACTCATAACCACTGCACCTGAAATCCAAGCCAGACGGGACACTACCACAACACCAAGTCCGTTAAATACGTCGTCTTTCACACAGGAGGGTAATAATTACGAAGATATGATTCCTATTCTCCCCAGAAAGGATCCGACTCTCAGCAACAACGACGTGCCAGCACAACCTCCTGTTAGCCACCAACCAGAGGCTCTAGTTGGTAGTCATTACATACCCATGAGACATCATCAGTACCCATTTAATTGTAATCCAGAATGGTTGCACCTCACACGGTATAGCCCAGCTACACTTCGTCAAGCACTTATAATGTCGCTATACCAACAACCAACACAACCTGGTATTTACTAGCAACTTAGGACAAAGCTACACCGGATCTCGGTACAAGAAAGAGCCTCTCCTTAAACGTTTATCTGCATATTTGGTTATAACTTGATCTAGTAACGTATTAGGTTATAAGTTATTACAAACATTGACTGGTTTTGACTTTATATTAATTGATAGTACTTAGCTGTATAGCTTTTATAATAATTCTAATTGTGTTTTCACGGTGAGTGAGGGGGTCTTCACTGCTCTTCCTTACGGATCTGTGTACGTATTTTTATATATTTACAGAGATATTACTGTTTCTCTGGACTTTAGAGTGTGTTTTTGTAATAAGGGACGTAAGTTGTATTCACTTTGTGTGTGTGTGTTTTGCTTTTAAACTTGTGATTACGCATTGTTGAAATGTCTAATAAGTACGAACACTGGCTCAGGAATAATGGGCTCAGAATCGGGCATGTAAACATATGCCATCTATTAGGGAAGCTGCCCGAACTATCACTTATACTTAATCAAAATTTTCACATGTTTGGCGTTAGCGAAAGTCGATTAAATGGCAACATCTCAGATGATGACATCGCTATCAGAGGTTTTAAAACCATTAGAAGAGATCCCTATCAGAAACAAGAGACGGGTATTGCAGTTTATATTTCCAACTCGCTTAACGCCCACCGCAGGCTAGACTTTGAAACCTGTGAGATTGAGTGTGTATGGATAGAGGTTAAACTTCAAAATTGCATACCGCTAGTAGTTGGCTATCTTTATCGAAACCCCAGTGCAGGAAATATCTGGTATGAAAAATTCACCACTATGATGGATGTAGTCTTTAGTAATGCTAGGGAAATAATATTACTAGGTGACTTCAACATAGACGCTAACAAATCAAACAAAACATGGGAAAACATAATAGAGTCATATAATTTCCAACAGTTAGTCAAACAAGCCACTAGAATCACTAAATCATCTGCAACACTTATAGATCATATTTATACTACGTGTGCTGATAACATCACAGAATGTAGTGTACCTATCAATGCAATGAGCGATCACTATCCAGTATGTTGCACGTGGTCGAAAAGGGGCACCAAAACTCCCAAACACAAACATATAAGCATAAAATATAGAAATTACAAAAATTTCAATCGAGACGTCTTCTTACACGATTTGGTCAACTCATCTCTAGATTATGTTTACCAGCTTCCTGACCCAGACGATGCTCTGGACCACTGGCTAAAGACCTTTCTAAGTATATTTGATAAACATGTTCCATTTAAGGAAGTTCGTGTTAAACATCACACAAAGCCCCCGTGGATCACACAGGAAGTAGGTGAACTTATGAGAGATCGCGACAGGGCTCACAAAAATAGAGATCTAACTATGTACCGTAGTCTGAGAAACAAAGTTCAATATGTTATTCGGAAGGAAAAGAAAAACTATTTTAAGAACATAGTAATAGATAAAACCAACACTAAAGATATATGGAAAGCAATTAATACCTTGACAAACACAAATCATCACAATCATTACCATCAAATCAGGTTACATGTGATCAATTCAGTAGATACTTTCAGTCCGACATAAACCAACTGAAGGCTGCAATACCAGATGCGCCTCATGACATATCTTTATTATCATCATTCTGTGAGAACAAATGCTATGGACACATTTCCTCCAACATACCGCTAATGACGACAACTGAAGTATTTACTCATCTCCGTAATCTAAAAAACAATAACTCATCAGGACTAGATGGAATTAGTAGTCGGATCCTTCGCCATTCTGCACCGGCGATCTGCGAGTCACTAACTTTTATATATAATCAATGTCTAACCAGAGGTCACTTCCCATCAGCCTTTAAAATCGCTAAAGTGTATCCTCATTTAAAAGCTGGTCCTCTAGACGATCGTCTCATGAGTAATTATAGACCAATTTCCATATTATCCTCATTATCCAAACCGCTAGAAAAGCACATCCACAAAACAACACTAGATCACTTAGTTCGCCATAAATTGATAGTTGACAGTCAGTCAGGATTTCGGCCAAAATATTCTTGCCATACGGCACTAACAAACATGATAGAAAACTGGCATCAAAATATTAACAACAATACTCTATGTGGAGCGGTGTTTATAGACTTTAGGAAAGCATTCGATATGATAGATCATACTATTCTAATTAAAAAACTAGAAACAATGAAAGTAAGTTTTAATACAGTGACATTAATAAAATCATTCTTATTAGACAGAAAGCAAGTAGAATCACACAATAAAGTTTTATCTCAAGCCATTACCATTAATATTGGAGTACCTCAGGGGTCTATTCTTGGCCCTCTATTATTTGCCATTTATATAAATGATCTTCCATTAAATCTGTCGTCGTCCTGCGATCTATTTGCTGATGACTGCACAGTATATACAAACGCTGTTGATCGTAATGTGCTAGAATTATCCTTGCAACAGGAAATAAATAGTGTAGTTAACTGGAGTCATGCAAACTGCATGCAAATTAACATTACTAAAACAAAGTCTATGTTAATAGGAACCAGGCAAAGACTTCACACTCTAAACTCGCAGAGAACTCTTCAGCTGCACATTGGCAGCACGCCTGTAGAAAGTGTCACCGAGCACAAGACACTGGGTGTTATCATAGATCAAAATCTAACTTTTAACTCACATGTTCATGCTCTAGTTAAACAAATAGCCAAAAAAGTATACCAACTTGCCAAAATTAAAAATTTCCTTGACGAAAACACAAGAAAGATATTCTATACTTCTCATATACAACCACATATTGATTACTGCTCCACAGTCTGGGATGGATGCTCCAAATCAATAACAAAACGCCTATATTCACTCCAGAAAAGGGCAGTGCGTTTAATTAATGGTGAAAAGCTTACCGACAATTCTAACCTATATAAACGTCTCCGGTTACTGCCACTTCACAAGCGCCTGCTTTTTAATAAAACCAAACTAATTCACAAAATCCTATTTCAAAATGCTCCAAGCTACCTTTGGCCATTGTTTAAATATAACGCTAGACATAGCAAATATACTTCATGTCCCTAAACCTAGGATAGACTTATATAAAACAAGCTTAGCATACTCTGCCGCTCAGTTATGGAACAATCTTCCACAAGAAATCAAAGACACCACCAATCATGATACATACATTCGCAACCTGTTTGAACACTACCTTAGTACAGACTACATGCCCCCATAACAAACAACACAAAAAAGACAATAATGGTAACTTATCTCAAACGACAACTAGCCAAAAAACATTCCCTTATGTATGGCACGTTACACCCTCCTTAGGTATTTATAATGCCCATGTTAAACACTGCTTCAGTGAGTCATTTGTTATTGATTATTTTTCATGCGTTTTAATGTTCTTTTGTTGTCAAAAGTTGCTTCATAAGTGATGTTGAATGAAAGAATGTATGAGAGGAAATAGAGAAGAAGGGCAGAATGTCAGACGGGCCTGCGTGCCCAATTCTTAACCCTTTGAAAATAAAGACTTATTATTATTATTATTATTATTATTATTGTATTTCGTGTAAGTATTAGAACTCCTCCTTTGTGTCCTTCGCGGTCGAAACGTGTGGCCTGATATCCTCTGACTGAGAATTTGTGATTGGCGTTGAGGTTAATTAGCGGCCATTTTTATATGCTAATTAGGTAACATTGGCCGGCTCTATGGCCGAAGGGGTTATCAGCTTTCTCCGCTAACCCCAAATACTCTTGTCACGTGACGCGACGAGAATTAGCAGTGGTTCGAATCGCAAAAGTGACTTATGAGAGTATGGAGCCGGTCGCTCAGAAAGTCGTGGCGTGCTGATGAGCGTAATCTAGCCTAGGAATCAACATACAGCTGAAAGATGCTGGTGTTGACCACAATATCCTGAAACAGGATGGAAACGCGGGAAAAAAAAAAAAAAAAAATTAGGTAACATTGCATACTATCTAAACAGGATATAACACATATCATGTGTTGCACAATTTCGCAGAATACAAGATGCAACTTGCCAGGGTTTAAAGCTAATATAAAGAATGCTCATGGTAATTAATTAATATAACTACTAAGAAGCGGCCATTTTTATATGCTAATTAGATAACGTTGCATCATATGTAAAAATAGATGACATGAACAATTAGGCTTCGCTACACCGATCGCAATGATGTATGGTTGCTAGGAAGTTCATTTAAAAATAAACAAGCTACACTAGTAAGAACATAAATTTTGATAACTTCTGCTATGACCTTGGTTCGGACACGAAAAAAAGATGCCCGGAGGAGATCTTTTGTGTCAATTTCTGCGTTAATAATCATGACACTCAAAGTTGCATATCTTCGCTTCTAATTGACATACATGCATCATCTTGGTACCATTAGATTCGGTTTCTCAAGGCCCATCTTTTGGTGGTGGTCCCATTAGTAAATACTCAAATTTAAAATCTGATGGTTCATGGTAGTAGTTAGTAGTAGGCAAGTTTTTACGTCCAGTAGTTTGCCATTGCTTTCTGATTGCTGAACGATCGGCTCCCATAGTATACCAACACGTTATAACACAAGGCGACACGGTCTGCTACACAAATCTGTCGCGGTTGCGTTTCGAACGCCTGGTAAGCGGCTCACGACCGAACTGCGTTCGCAAGCCTTTGGCCACGGAGCCGGCTACATACATGTTAATGTTATTGTTACTAAAGATTAAAAATGAAAAGGCTACCTACCGTGAACCGATCCCGGTTCAACCCGCAATTCGGAACGCGAGGCAGGCTGCTTGGCCACCGAAATAGTAATTAGTATGACTATAACGATATTCAACACCATTAAACGGTAAATGAATGATGTAGTAAATTATTCAAGATGACCAAACTGAGAGTGTGCACTGTGTTTTAGTCTAGCAGTCAACATAAACATGCCGCCATTTTTCCAACACCTGCCAAAGTTAGTACAAAACTTCAGAGATACTCACACTCAATGGTCAATAGCATTCATCATCATCAAGTGCCCTGCCAGCTGGCGTAGGCGTTCATGGCTCTCCACAGATCTCAGTCTTTGGTTTTCTGGATCAACTCTGCTGCTGATATTCCTCCATGCCACCGTCTCAATCCATCCAGCATCATTTCTCTTGGTCTGCCTCTGCCTCTCTTCCCCTCCATCTTTCCAGTTGTCACGGTGTTCTCCAATGCCCCTCTTCTCATCACATGACCGAAGAAAGATGTTTGTCTCTTTCTTATTGGTGTATATAATATTCTAGTTTCATTAGCCTGTTTCAGGCAGTCGTTGTTAGTTACTCTGGCAGTCCAAAGAATTCGCAACATTCGTCTCAGAAACCACACCTCTGTTGCTTCCAATCTCTTCCTAATTTGTTCATTTACTTTCCAAGATTCACAGCCATACAGTAGAACAGGTTCTATATAGCATGTCAGCACTCTCTTTCTTACATTCAGTGATAGTGACTTATTGCATAAGATACTCTTCATTTTCTGAAATGCGGATTTTGCTTGCCCTATTCTGCTCTTAATCTCTGTTGTACATCTTCCATCTGATGTTATAAATGCACCTAGGTATTTAAAATTATCCATTTGGTTAAGAATGTTTCCTTCTATTTCTATATCACATTTTGGTGTCACCATTTTCTCTG